>VXAA01001665.1:4791-44743 GCA_013399115.1 Anseranas semipalmata
TTTTTTTTCCCCATTATACAAAACTGCTGGAGATAGCTTTCTAAGAACAATCATGTCTGGGGATTTTCCTTTACCGGACTGAACGAGTCTTCTGGCTGTTCCTTCTCATTAGGGTTTTCTAGCTGGCATAGTTAGTAACTTTAAGTATTTCCTGAGATGCTTTGAGAAAATAGTAATTTTGAATGCTACTCCTCTGAATACTTCATTGTACTGTTTCACCTGAGCAGTGGCTATGTCTTTTATTGGTAATGTAATTTCATGGTGAGATCTTGAACTTCTTGAACTTACCCAGCTGCATTTTATTATTATAAACAGTATAAAAATGACAAAAAATGTTCATGAACTTTGCTGAGATGGTCCATGCATATAATTTTTAGTAAGCTTTAATGGTAGACTTTCTAGCTGTATAGAAACTGTCTATAAGCCAGGACAGGGTAACTTTTAGTGTTGATTTGCTTATGATTTATTTGTATAGATTTGTACCATGAAAACCAGTGAAGTCATCTGAATTTTCTGGAGAATTTAGGCACTGTGTCAAAGAGAATATTAGAATTTTATTTTATAACAATGTGTTTTTAAGAGCTCTCTTGAATGACCCGCGTAGTTTTGTGTTTGTTTTCAAAATAATTTTTGGACTTTGATCTTGTTATAATATCTTCTAATACGTATTTAAAGATTATTTTCATTTTAATGTTTCAGATAAATATCCATGAACTTACACTTTTAACTGGTTTAGAGGTCAGAAACTGGTCTAGAGTTTTGAAACCTTCCTAACAGCTGTAACAGATATTGGGGTGTGTAAGGATATGATTTTTTTACCCATTAAGTTGCCAAGTTTAATTGAAAGAATTTTTATTACTGTGGCTGAGAATTTCTCTTCTGTCACATTATACCAACACTATTACTGTTGTGATTTGGCAAAAATGAAACAAACAAACAAGCAAAAAATTATTTTCAGTTGTCAAGGGCATGCTCCAAAGTTATACTTTCCAAGCTTTGTTTTCTGTTACTGCTACAGGAGGCTGATATTTCAGTTTACAGAAAGGTGCTTACTGAAGCTGCTAAAATAACACTACTTTTTGTAATGTGGCAAGATACATGTGATTATACCTCCTTACATTCCTTAGGAGCCCTCTGACTTGTACCCACTTAACCTTTTGCTGCTCAGAAAAATAACTATTTGTCTAGCACAACTTGCAACTTTTGGTTCCCACTGATTTTTTGGCTGTTACACATTTCCCCCAAAAGACCCTGCACAAATGGGTCAGACAGACCTTGCAAAAGTTGTTCTTCTCTTTAGAAGTGGACTCTATTATTTCAGGAAAATCTCGAACTTTTCCAGGGAACACAAAGGGAAAAGGTTTATGTTATTATTAAGGTTTTTTTAGAAGCTTTCTGAAAGCTGAGACAGTGACAGCTAGGCACCTCTGATATGATTCTTATGCTTTGGCAGTTCAAAGTATTATTTGACAACACTCCTACACAAAAAAAGATGGACAAATAAAATATAAAATATTCAAAACAGTGATCGACATGAAACTTCTATTTTGAAAGCACTTATTCTTGTGACCTCTGCCTATAAAGCAAGCAAGAAATCCAGGTCAGGAAATCCAAATCTGAAAAGACACAGAAGGAAATATTAGCACTGGTTTGCCAAAGCTGAAAAATGGGAGCCTGGTCCTGACTTTTGAATTAATGCTATACTGGTAGTATTCTACTGGCTCTAGGGAATTAATTCCAAATCTGCTCTGTATCAGAGTAGAATATCCTTCTGTGTACTTAAGGAGCAAGAACACCAGTGAGGTTGCCAGAGGCCTGAAATACTGGAGCAGAACAGCAGAGTGTATTTTAATTACCCTTAACATGTATATGTATATGTAATAAACACAGAGTACTCTGTGGTGTCTATTCTCTCCCAAGTGCTTTCTGACTGTAAGTCTCAATTTGAGAAATGTATTACTCTATGGATGGACTGAATAAGGGGGAGTAAATTCTGATGGCAATTTCTTTATTGATGAGCAGATCATTCTTTGTAGTAAACTGTTGCTATCACATGGTCTCACAAACAGTGTTTGAGAGGAGCAGTTATTCTGGTATCCCTGCATTTCCCACAGCTATAGCTCAGACAAAACTCAGGCATGTTACTAGAGCACAGGTCCTTCCCCTGATTGCTCAGTGATTAGTTTCCACTTCCTGCTTACTTAACTTGAAAATGTGATTATCCTTCAAGATGCAGGAAGGCTCAAATTTAGAGGCAGATTGAAACTGCATGATTTTTTTCCTGGTGAAACAATGGGGACAAACTGTTTTTACAAATACTGGCATGTTGTTCCCGTCAGCACTACACAAAATGCAGCTGGCTGGCTGGCGGTTCTGCACTGCTCTGAGAGGCACAGCTGGAGACTTCTTAAAGAAAACCTGTTTCTACCAAGTACTGCAGAGAAAGCAAGCTACTTTACTGGCTACAACAGCCACTTATGTTTTCTTTAAAGATAGTACCACTTTGTGAGAAGCATTTCAGTCAAGAGTTCCCTTACAATAATTCTTATTTTAGATTAAAGTCTAATCTTGCAGTAGCTGGATAACACATTTCAAAACCTCTGACTCAGCAGTAAATTCATGCTACTTTCTCCATAGTTTCTCAAGCAAACAGTAGTACTTACTGGCTACAACCCACTGCATCCAGTGGAAAATTCACGGGCAAGTCTCTGGGTCTGTGGACAGACTTTCTTAATTGCTGGAGGTGGCATAAGAAGGAGGACTTAATGCTTGGAGGACTGAGGAACTGAAATTTTTAACCTGGCACATTTGTTATTAAATCACTCACTCAAGAAACTTTGGGTATTTTAGTCCACATAACAACACAGAATCAGTTCTACCCTTTATAATGCACAGGGTTCTTTCTGGACAAGTTCCACTACTGCCAACAAAACATCTAAAGACAAACCTTTGAGTCCTCTTGTCTAGACATGTCACTTTACAAGGCAAGCAATGCACTGAATTAATAATTTAGAGGAACTGCTATGTTGTTCATAGCAGCTGATAATTTTCTGCTGTAATGAAGCACATGGAAAAAGCTGCTGATATAAAATGAAATTCTCTCCAGTTAGCTGGCAAGTAGGTGGGTGTCTGGGCTTGCTGAGCAGGGAGTGTTCAGGCTGCTCAGCTTGCTGGCTGCCCTGCTCTCAGACTAGCTTTTATTCACAGCAGTTTCTGTCCATTTCTCCTATAGAAGATTTTTCAGAAATTTATTATATATACATATTAATTGTATGTATATTTAATCAATTACTTTAATGATGAAAAATATATTAGAAGTTTGTACTCCTAAATTAATGATTTTAAACAAAAATATTTTTTCAGTATCCTGTCAAATAGGTCATAAAATTCCATACCATACATGTGGCTGTTGACAAAAAATAACATACAAGTTATCTTCCTTTTTTTGTTCTAGATGAACATAAAATATATTTTGCACACATTATTGGGCAGATACACGCTATATGACTGTCATAAAGTATTCAATAATAGAATATAAATAACTTTTTTTCCTCATAAATGGTCTCTTATCTATACTTGATCAATACTGAAATGTCATTTATATGATTAAGCAATAAAGGTTATGTAAAAACAACAAGCAGTATTCCAAGTGCACCTTATTCCTTGCCAGTTCTACTATTTATGATAAGCTTAGTTAAATATTAAAAAGGTTTTATTTGAAATTCTCATTGCTAGGTTGTTTTTTTCTGACCTGAGGTAAAACTAGCTAGAGGATAGCTAGCATATTCTCTGTGCCACTGTAGAATTTAAAAAAGCCTAATTTTTCTTCATGTATTAATGTTTAGTCTGTGAAAACTGTGAGGTGTGGCAGGGTGAATGGTTTCACAGCAAAGCGGGGAGTTTGGAAATTTGTCATTGGTTATGGTACCAGCTGTCTGGGCTCTGGACCAAGAGATCTTGGCTGAAGATGAGGCACGCTGGCAAGCCTGAGCTATGATTAACCAACCAGCTGACCCCTGGCATGTTGCAAGACACAGAATTCAATATGATTGCATGGCAAAGTAATATGGGCTTCAGTAAAACGTTTGGATTTCACTAAAACTTATGTATCTTCAAATGTGAGTTGCTGGATTGGAGTAGAAGTGAAAGCGTGGAGTTGGCATTTTTTTGGCTATAAGCCAGCTTTGAAGTATGCTGCTGAAAGTGCATCAAGGAATGATAATTTGTTCAGTTTTGGGCCATCTCACTCAAGAAAAATGTCTAGAAACTAGAGAGAATCCATCCAACTGCTAAAATGATTAGGGGCCTAGAGAATATCACTTGTGAGGAGAGATTGAGGGCTTATTTAGTCTAGTGGAGAGAGGATAAGGGGCAATGTAATAGCAGCATATTTTAAAGAATAGTGAATTGTGGAGCAAAAGCCAAACGCTTCTTGATGGTGGCAGATGGTATAACAAGAGAAAAGAGACACAGGCTGAAGATTTTTGAATACTAGGAAAAGCTTCGTTATTTAGTGGGGTGTGGGATAATGCAGCAGTGGGTGACTCTATGGAGATTCCTTCCTTGGATGTTTTCCATGGCTAGTCAAAACCACAACTGATGTAAAACTCTTGCTTCAAGCAGCAGGTTGGATCTGAGGCCTCCAGACATGCCCCTTCCAGCTAACATTTCTGTGGTTAGCTTCTGTTGTAGATCTACAATCTGTTCAAGTTCAGGTGAATGTATTTTTACTTGGTCTATCTCAAGACCTCGCCATTGAAGAAAAGGAGTAGGCAGTAGGAGATTATCCTCTGACTTGCATCTGACATCAGCTTGCCACCATCTTACTCATTTTGCAACATGATCTGAGAACACACTATACTACATGCAACAGATAGTAGTGGAAAGGTACTATAAGTTCACAGCTATTTTGAACTCATCAGAAAACAGCAGTGGGAACCTCTTCCTGTTTAAACCTATGGCAGCTCTGCATGCTTGCTGCTTGTGATAAAAAATAAAGTCCGAGATGCACTAGATAGTGTGATATGATTATGAATTCTTCTGCTTGTTGCCAGCAAACAAATATTGAGTCATACGCTTCATGGTCAAGCAATGCAGTTAAGTATGGTTATGCAGTACTTGTTGCCCAAATCTATTCTGTGTCTATGTAATCCTATAGGTTCTGTCAAAGACGTGAATGAAAAGTATTTCTCATCTGGTATCATGCCACTGTAGTTAAGGAGATGGAGGATACTACCAGTAATAATTAAGCTTAAATGACAATATACAATACAAAACAATACAATATCATTATATACAAAACAATACATATCATTTGCAACTCAACCCTATTCTCTATTTCAGTGTGCTTTTTGAGCTCTCTTGTAAGTTCTCTAACTTAAACTCTCACTTATATTATTTCATTTTAGTTTTTACTATTTAAATTACTTTAAATTACTTTTTTACTATTTAATCTTTTGTTGTTGTTCCCTGAGTGGAAGTAGCAACCACACGGTGATACCTTGGATCTTTTCAGATCTGATCCTTAGCTTGGCAAAAAGATGCTGCCTTTTATATGAGCTGTGATAGAGCTACAGTTTAATCAATAATGAGTGATGGAGTTATGTTTAAAATGAATTGTCAGAACATGGGTAACCTTCCAGCAGATGTCTAGAAACCCCTTATTGGTTCTGTTTGACACAGAAGAAGCCCTACAAGTGTCTGTGTTGTCTTTCAAACCTGACTGTGAAGATGGGTTTAAATTGCCTGTCCAGCTGCCTGAGGCCATGCTTAGGTATTTGGCATAAATATTATATATGCATTTACAGTAATTAAGTAGATCCTATACTCTTACCATCCTATGTGCTCCCCCTTTTTCATTTATACTGCTTCATGTTTCACTGTATTACGGAACATGTCCAGCTGGAAACTAAACCAGGAAAAAATGTTTTGTTTTTAATGCCACAACAGAAGGGACAGAGAGTAGCTGAGACCAGCTACCTGGTGATAGATAAGGAATGTTTAAAATATCACAACCAGTGAAGGAATGAATGTTCAGGTCTTCTTTCTGTATGTAAGTACTGGACTAGACTTCTAGATCTTCTGTTACAAAAGAGACACTTTGATGTCCTCCTCCCTGTGCAGAAGTCCTTTGCTGCCCAGGTGAAACTCATTTTTCAGTTCTGAATTGCAACAGTCAGTAAGCTGAACATCTGTTGAAGTGACACTCATCACTCAGGAATGGTGTTCAAGCTGACCATCTGACCTAAGCAGTCTTACCACTTAATTAACAAATGTGTGGCCATCACCATCTAAATGGTTGTAACACAGCTGTGTATAACCACTTTGCCTCTTACACTGATCCTTCACACTGTGGCCTACTTATGCCTATCATCCTTTGGACTTTGTATTTAGAAGTCAACATTTTTAATTTATTCCCTTCAAAGAAACTGATTGTTCTTAAAAACACTTACAACTTCTCCACTGAGCCTTCAGGTGAATATATGATGACAGTAATTAATTTAGCACCCTCTTTCTAAAGATCTCACAGTAGGTTACAAAAGCTTTTAAGAAATTAGTCCTTAGAACATCACTATGATTTGGGGGGAGATATATTCATTTATTTATTTTCCGATTAAGAATATTCAACTTGCAGAATAAAGCCCTTGTTCAAGATCAAGAAACCACTTCTGACTGAGTCCAAATTTAGAGTTCTGTTGGAAGCAATACATTTAGCCATTTGGTGTTTGTATCAATTAAAAAAGCTTTCCTAGATCTTAGTTGAGCTGACTTCATGATTTGACTATAACTTAGAAAACTAGATGCTTAGATAAAGACTTGGAGAGATGCATTTAAGTCTTTCTCTGAGGGCTGTAGTCTTGCCTTGTGAGTACAGAAAGCTGTAGAATTATGCAATGCACAAAGCTGTAGGATTGTACAAAGAACAACAAAGGTAATTCTTTCTTAAGGTGGTTCTTTCATCAAGCCCTGAATTCAGAAGAGTTTTGAGTGAGTACGTAACAGTACATTGGGAGTGTGTTCATCCTAAGAAGAGACACTGACTGCAAGGT
The DNA here is from genome assembly GCA_013399115.1 of Anseranas semipalmata. Classification (NCBI taxonomy): domain Eukaryota; kingdom Metazoa; phylum Chordata; class Aves; order Anseriformes; family Anseranatidae; genus Anseranas; species Anseranas semipalmata. The sequence goes on from VXAA01001665.1 coordinate 11,841, forward strand.
GATCTTCTGCAAATGTGTGTTTAGGGATTTAGAAAGGTTTGACCTCCTTGTATGCTGTCAGGAATTTACTGTAGGATAAGCTTTCTGGACTTGCAAACACTTAAATATCTCCTGAAATGAGAAGAATTTTCTTTGGTTTAAATAAGAACACTGACCAGGGTGTGTGGTCTCCTAAAAAAGCTTTATATTTTGCTCTGTTCTGGAGCCTATGACATGACTAGCATAGCAAAGGAATGTGCCTAGTAGCCACATATATATGTCATTTGGGAAGCTGTGCTTCTTTTATTCTCATATGAATAAAACTAGTTATATTTGGTTAGAGAAGTCACCCTGAATTGGACACTACTCCACATTACTCAGCCCTTACTCAGAACTGAAATATATGAATGATGGCCTCAGCCAGCTATAGGAAGTCAGATGGGATTTATTCCTTCCATGGGAAGAACTCCCAGACCTAAGACTTAACAACTGAGGAAAGGAGGAGACATTGAGGTAAGGTGAAGGGGTCTTGTAGCCCTCTATTTTACCACTATTTCACCCAGCCAAGGCTCAGATATGACAGTGTATAGCCCTAAGTTCTACTTGATAGGCACTGATACATGTTTGTTTGAGGGTGGGGAAGGAGCAGGAAAGGAGGAAGTAGTAGTAAAGGATAATTGGTCAGTTCATTAGGGAGATACAGTGTGAACTTTAAACCACAGTAACCCACTAGCATAATTTTATCTGAAGGAAACCAAACCAACAGAATAGCTGCATTTCACCTTTGAGAGGATTATAAATACAACAGTAAAAAGGATCAGGATGAAAACTTCTACTGAACTACAGAAGTGATCTGAAATTTTAAAAAGTCAGTATAGTGTAATATATGTGAGGGAGAATTTAACTATCTCAATATGAGTCAATAATCTGAGACATTTATGACAATAATTTGAGGAAGTTAAAAATTTTTCCAGGATGCTTTAAAAATGGAGTTGTATTACAAAGAAAATAATATCATTTTAAAGTAGTGTTAGAAAAGCTAGTAAGACTGTAAACAAGATAAGAACAACCCAGACAAACTGGAGAAAGTCCAGAGGAGAGACCAAGACTGATAAGAGAATGCATGATCACTATGGAAAGACTGAATGCACTTTGTTCAATCAAGAAGACTAAGAAAGACATAAAAATATGGTACTATGCAACACCATAAAGAGGCTGGTGATCAGTTTTTCTCCATGTCAGCTGGATGGAAGAAAAAGGAAATATGCCTCACTATTAGAAAAGAAGATTGAGGGTGGATATTTGCAGTCAAGGAGGTTGTGGAACATCCTTCCCTGGAGCCTTTTTTGGAGAAGGTAGGCACAAAGCCTAACAGGAACACGAAAGGCAGATTTATTACTGTCTCACGGCAGGCGCCAGCATTGAAGGTTTAAGCATTTAAGACTCCTTCCAGCCTTTCATTTCTAATATTCTGTCCAAAGTAGTTTATGCACACTACCCAAGTTACTGTGAGTAATTTTAAAAAGATACATTTTCATTTGTGCTGTCTCCACTGTTACCTATGTTGACTCCAGAGTGATCCATTTGCATTACATTCTATGTCTCACCACTATGCTTCATCAAATTAGTGTTATCAAACATCCTGTTGATACAAGTTTGTTTTTCTTCTGAGCTCTATCTGGCCTGTATCTAGATTTAAATTCTAGTCTGTTGGTTGCTATCAGACATGCTAATGATTCTGATGATGCATTCCCCTTAAAAAAAAATGGTAATTTCCAATAAAAAAGTAACAGATATGTAGAAAATATTTAGAAAAATGAGGATGAAAATAGAAATAAATTACTATTTATTACTAGTTTAGAAATTGCTTTTTAATAAAATCACTGCTTATAAATAACAAAATATATACACAATAAAAGAAGCACTTCAGGCTATTACAATTTGTTGGTACTGCAACATACTAAGAAAAAGTATTAAGGTTTCTAGGAGACAGGAATGATTCTTTTTCAGTCCACATTAATGATAAAGTCTGGGAAGGAAGAACTGAACACAGGAGTGAAATTTGTGACAGAGATTACTGATAAAAAGTTTGATTTCTGCAAGTCATGGGCTGCTGTCCCGAGACAGATGAGGAAGAACATCAAAGGATAACAAAAAAATGAAGAGAAAACAAAAAAAAAAAAAAAGAAGAAAATTTACACTGTATTTGGACTGATCTCAGGGAAAGAAAATGGGCTGAAAGCTGGAAACCATAACAGGGCTTTGGAAGTGGCAGAAAATTAATGGAGCTACCAAAGGTACAGTCTAGTCCTCTCGGCTTATGCACTTGCACTGGACCTACTTTTAAGCGCCTACTGATAACAGTCCTTTGCATGTGTGTGTGTGGAGAGATGATGACCAGAAAGGGACTGACTGCCTGAGTTCACATCCATTTATTAGGCAGACTAGAGACCATCCATGGTCCAACATCTGAGCTGTTTAGTCTGAAATGGTTCCTCACGAGGGGAGTGGAGGGGCAAGCGCTGATCTCTTCTCTCTGGTGACAGCGACAGGACCCAAGGGAACGGCATGGAGCTGTGACAGGTGAGGTTCAGGCTGGGTGTTAGGAAAAGGTTCTTCAACGAGAGGGTGGTTGGGCACTGGAACAGGTTCCTCAGGGCAGTGGTCACAGCACTGAGTCTGACGGAGTTCAAGAAGCGTTTGGACAACGCTCTCAGACATATGGTTTGATTTCTGTGTGCTCCTGTGTGGAGCCAGGAGCTGGACATGATGGTCCTTGTGGGTCCCTTCCAACTCAGGATATTCTATGGTTCTATGATTCTAATTATCAAGACTATGTAGAATCAGGAAGAAGAAATATAAGTTTGAGTGCTGAAACTATGACTTCTCTGAGGATTTGGTTAGAAAAACAACAAAGCAAGAATATTTATATATAAAGATATAGCCTTTCTATGTTAATGCAGATTCTCTTCTCTACAGACTGTGTTTTCACTGGAAGTGCAGTCTATATCCACATATTTAAAGGCCTCTTCCAAGGGTTGAACTTGGGGCAATCTTAATTATCCACATAAATGTTTGAAAATAATAGACCGTGACATAGACCATCAAGTTCTTGGAGCGTGCTGGGAACAATTTTTTCTTTCAAATAGCTGAGCAAATGACTACTTGGGCAGTACAATATGCCTCCATTGAAAAGGAGCAGACTGCCTAGGAACACAGAGCTAAAAAGCTATCAGCATAACAACTCATCAAAACATTGCACTATTTACTCAGGCGAGGTCACTATCTTATTGTTATTTTATTGCTTTATGAGCTTTAAAATGATAGACAAGACAGCTTAGATCTGTGATTTGTGAAAGATGTTGGAATAGCAGAGTGCATATAAAAGACTGTAAAACAGTTCTCCACCAACTCAGAAACTGCTGGATTTAGTCTCATGGCATAGTATAGTAGAAAAACTATCAATTACCAAAATGACAGTCTTAAAGGTATAATAACAAACCACTTAAAGGAAGAGAGATAAGAATCACAATAAAAGAGCACTATAGCTTCATTGTGACCTCTTAAATAACTGTGTGGGAGAGCAGTGAGATAAGCATGATTGCAATTGTGACTTGCTTTCAAACTGACAGTTCAGGCTTTTTGGTGATGGGAGTTTAAACTCTTCTTGCAGAGATAATTAAATCTACAATTACCGCATCCTCAGTGGGTTCTCATATCACTTATATAGACACCCCTACATGTGTTTATGAGGAAAACAACTTATGATGGCTTAGTGCTGAGTTTGTTTTAGGTGACCTATAAACATTCACACAAATCCAGGACCTTTCAGGATCTCTTAGCCTGTAACAGACAGGTATGTGTTTATGTTGGGCAGGGCAGTTGTGTTTCCAAGCAGGTAAAGGAGTATAACCTCTGACATCCCAACATATTCCAACAGGACAATAGGTTGCCACATATCCTTATATATGTGACTGTAGAAGTAGTTTTCTTCCTCCCTGTAGGGTAATTCAGACCATGCAAAGAGTCTCTCTAGGTGACACTGGTGTGGAAACTGCATAACTCATTTTGTTGTCTTTGTCCATTGGTGTTTAATTTGCTGTTGTGCATAAGAGCCAGCAGGAGTGTGTACCTATCTGTGTCTCTAAGCATTACATACAGCTACCAGCCACATGCGTGTGCTTTCTGCCATGGCCCATCTGGCTAAAGGCCAACCGCTGTGTATACCTTGATCCCTAAAACTAATTTCTGTTTGATTTTAAGCTTATATTCTTTTTGCAGTTAAGCCAGGATTTCTAAATGATCAATTCTGTTAAGGATTTCCTTAACTGTGTCTGTAAGTAGTTTTATATTTAAGTGACAGTTCATGGGTGGTTTTCCTGTCGTGAGTCTTAGTCATAAGCACAGACTATCTGTGCCTTTTTTTGTTCTTCCCCTTACAATTGTTCATTGATCATTTACCCTACAGATCATTTTGTAGGCTATGCTATGAAGCACTGCTATGTGCTTTTAAAGCTTAACCTCAAATCTGGCTCCTGAGGAACCCCAGGTCTCTTTGGTGTTGTTGGTGCAGATTTTCTCTCTTGTACCTCAAGACTGTGATATTGTAAGTTAAATTTGGAAAAGTCACAGTCTTTTTTAGTGGCCTAGGAGAAAGTCTGTGTGTGCTTATGTCCTGAAAACAGGACTTGAATGTAGCTTAAGCCATTCTATGTATCTGCTCTATTTTAAATGTCATTATTATTTCTTTTTAAAGTTGGCAGCTAAATTCAATACTTGTTAAAAGCACAGGTGAAGCAGTTGAGTCACCAGTGCACAGACTCCATAGCCACCCAAAACATATTTTAAAACAGGGGGAGAAAAACAAACTACGCTGGTTATGATTTTAAGTTGTTGGGGGATAACAAATGTGGTAGTTTATATAAATGAGCAATAGAAGATAATTAATTATGAAGCAGAAAAGATTTACATGTTGGCTATCTCAGGCCAATCAAGTTTTCTGACCTTCCTCAAAATAGGGCAGTGTTTTTTTTTGGTTTTTTTTTTGTTTGTTTTTTTAATTAATACCACTCAATTTTATGCAAAATGCTTTTGTCTGCCAAAGTTCAATCAGAGTAGAGTCAGTAGCATTACTGCTAGAGGTAGAAGGTGTTCATCCTCAGTGTTTACAAAGTTGTCCTTGATTTGCTGCAGCTTTCTTTTTTAAAACACTGTGGCAGAATGACAACCAGCCCATTCAGGTATGGAAAGAATGATGTGAAAGCTAATGCTTATGTGGCTGCTAAAATGCTGGCATTTGTTAGGTTAGTAGCACAAATTCTGAGGTGTGATATAGAGATAATTGGAAACTTTTAAGATCTTCCTAGGAATGACTGATAATAATGCACATCATTATACTACATATAAAGTCTCCCAACGTGAGATGAATTTTAGGGCATATCAGGAGTGACCCTTTAAAACTCCATGTATGTGTTACAGCATCATTCTGTCAGCTAAATGATGACTGAAGCAGGAGAGGAGGAGGGGTCAAATAAGACTGAATATTTTGTTGGGGTTTGGGCACAAGGGTTCTTCAGAGTGGGCAAGATCCTTCATCTTCATAACTCAGTGCCTTGCACCTACTTCTGTTCCTTTTTCTTTGCACCTCATGTTTGTTGTTGGGTCTGTGATGTTCCCAGTGGATGTTTCACTCCTGTTTCCCTTCACCTGCCCACTTGAATGCAAGGGAGATGCTTCTGGGTGTGAAGCAGGAGAGGAACAGTGGGGTGTCACTTCTCACAAAAGCAGGACAATGGGGGTTGCTATAAATTCTGGAGCTAAACCAGGAGTCCTACAGAGGTCTGCGGTTAGTTCTTTTTGTGTGTGTCAGGATCCTGAGGGCACCAATAGACTTTATTGTCCCTGCCACTGGGGCATCCCATATGCTGTCCATGCCCACATTTCCCCATTCCAGCCCATCCCAGGGCCATCTGCCCCTGCCCTGGCTGTGAGGCTCTGCCTTTCCCTCCCTGGCCTCATGGCCCATGGGGAGCTGTCTACCTCGTGGCTGCAAGATTTTAATTACTTTCCTTGTCTCTCTTGACTTTGCATACTTGTCATAGCTGAAACTTCATGAAACACTCATTGCATACAAGAGGGTTTAGGGATGTCACCTCCTTGGAAAAAGTAGCACAGATTATTATTGCATACTTTCAAGGCTTTCAGTGTTAAGCACCGCATTAGAAGTTACCAGGTTGCAGGTTACCATTTCTACTTTTAGCTGTGGGTATTAGTACAGATTAGGAAATGTGGAAAAGAAAAGCAAACAAAGAAAAACAAACAACAATCTAGCGGGAGTTTTCACTGCTGTCCTCAAAAAGAGCTGAATCAGGATTGCAGATTCTACATCATGTTCAAAGACGATCCTTTGAACACGTTAAAGTTCCAGAATGTGCAGCCTGTATAGTGTGTAATACTTGGTCCACACCCTGCAATTTTGGATTAGAGAATATTGTGTTAATTAAGCCATATTTTGTGCAACGTTCTCACTAGGAACATTTATGAACATTTTCTTAATGAATAATCATTATAAGTATTCCTAATTAATAGGATTACACTGCTCTTTCTTTCTTTCTTTCTTTCTTTCTTTCTTTCTTTCTTTCTTTCTTTCTTTCTTTCTTTTTTGTTCCCTTTCTTTTTCTTTCTTTCTTTCTTTCTTCCTTTCTTCCTTTCTTTCCTTTCCTTCCCTTCCTTCCTTCCTTCCTTCCTTCCTTCCTTCCTTCCTTCCTTCTTTCTTTCTTTCTTTCTTTCTTTCTTTCTTTTACTATTATTAGTATATTTTGGAAGAAGAGTTTAGTTCCTGCATGCTTTAAGAAAAAAACTGGACCTCGTGTTCCAGCTCTAGGAAGGAACTTTGTGTGGACAACATTTGCTGGAGTAAATGAAGTGGAAAAGTATAAAGAGGAATAATACGATGAGGTCTTCATATATACAGGCAAAAAGTTTGCAGTGGCTTTTCTCTTAGGTGAAGACACAAAGAGCTCCAGGCCTCATTGCCAAATGTTACCGTTTTTCTTCCTTAAATACATACCCAGCCCTCATTTTCTGATCTAGTCCTATTCACTCTAGGTATACGTTTAGCCTCAGTGCTAGAGTGAAGAAGGAAATTACCCCAAGATTTGGGGCCCAAATCCAGACATTTAGTAGATGCAGTGAGATTAGGAGGTTAGTCCCTTCAGCTCCCTCCTGCAGTCTATACAAAACAGAAGATTGCTCCTCCAGATTCCTAACTTTCTTCAAGAAGCAGAAAGGGAGATTAATTTAGCTAGGCTAGTGAAGCCTAAGGTAATTTAAGCCACTATTTAGACATCATAGGCATCCTAAAAATCTTTGTTCTAATGCTAGAACCTCTAGGAGTGTGTTGATACTGATGAATGAAAAGGGATCAGAACCAAATGAAGACCACTGAGGTCAAGTGGCACTGGTTGTCTTATGTCGACAGTGCTTAGTGCTAGTTGGAGTAGTTCAAAACAGCCAAGGAGTGAACAAAGTAGTGCTAAACATAGACAGTCAGTGCTCACACTCACTATTCAGGCTTCCCTTACTTATCTATATAGATATACTTGTGTGTGGTCTTGGTGCCTGAATTTCTTCTATTAGACTGTATATAACCAAAGCTGCTAAGATATGGGGTGGAGTCTTAAACTTGGTGAATCACACAGGGGAAAACCCTCAACACCTGATTCTTTTGGCATCCCCTGAGCAGGACTATGACAAAAGACCATCTATTATCCAGAGACAGGTGGGGAATATGTGTATTAATTAAAATCTTTATTTGAAATTGAGGTGATCTTGACTACAATACCATTTAGGAGGAACAACTGCCAGTGGAGTTCATGGCTAAACATCCTATGTTTAATGAGACATGTTTTTTGTAAGAGACGCCATGTTAGATACCTAGGTATACCTACACTCCCCTTTTTTTTTGCTGCTTTTCTTCTAATCTGCACTTGCTGCCTTTCTTCTAACCTACACTACTACCTTTCTTCCTTGCACAGTTTATGTATCTGTCCCCTTGTCTGTGCTTTATATCAAGGGGACACAGTTCATGCTAGGAACCATGTGAGATGTTAAACATGAATTTGGAATATTGCAGCACTGAAGTGCCTTTGAAGGAAAGGAGTTAAGCAACTTGCAAATGTCACCCAGGAGATCCATGGAAAAGCTGGAATTTAATCAGGTTACTGACAGTATAGGGAAGCCTTATTCTCTGTTTCCTTTCCTCCTCAAACTGAGCCAATTCTGTACCTTCTTATGTAACTCTCACTGGTATTCTTTTCCCTCTTTAGTGCTTCTTCCAGTGTTTGACCCTTCAGGTGTTTGTTCGATATTTCTGGGCTTGGAGTAAGAATCAAAAAATTGGGCACCAGAGGTCTCAAAGGCAAGAGGACAACAACTAGGAGATGACATTCTAATGGGAAAAGACCAGAGGATATTTCTCATAGCCATGGTTTGAAAGAACTTGTGGTGATCTTGTCATCACATTTCATTAGCAATGTCCATACTACATTTATAACATCCCTCCCATCAGGAACTGATACAGCAGTCAGTTATCTTGGCCTGATATCTTGAGATCCTTTTCGGGAATTAAAACTGATGGAAACACTACTGTGTGAACTCAGAGAGATTCACTGGGGTCAGTGAAAATAAGTAACAAAACATCATTCCAGTGAGGAGGCAAAGAGGACAAGTGGATTATTATTGCAATACAAAACAGAATAAGGAAAATATTAGGAAAGTCATTGTACAGAAAAAAAAAAAAAAGAATAAGAACTACCTTGGAGAAAGCCAGATTTCTGAAAACTGGGGGGGTGGAAGTTACGGACAATATCAATGGCTACGAGTAAGAGAGAAAACATGAATACCAGGTTACGGAAAGAGAATTTATCAGTCTTACGAGAGAAGGATGTATTTTAAATCAAATAAAAGCTCTTTCGAATTTAAAAGGTTAAAGAATGGCTAAAAGTGGAACAACAAATTGAAAAAGTTGATGGAGATTATCTGTAAATATTAATGCTTCGTTTGAAGGCTAACAGAATATTTCCTAAATTCTTCACTTATTTTTACAGGACTTTTCTCTTTTCCTTCTACGAAAATCTTAATAGGAAAACAAATTTAAAATTCATCACAAGAGCAACTCTCTTAGAGACTTGAGACTCTTGACTAATTGTTTTTGCAAGTCCCTCTGAAAAAGAACTATAGCAGTGAAAGGCCTCACTCTACTATTAAGCTCATACAGTTTACATCATTACTGCATGAATAAGTTTTTATTATAACTTAATTTGTCAATTCACCATTCCTCTGTTTTGCCTAATCTTTACAACTGTGCAGACCTCCATACTTATGATTTGCCACCTTGATTTCTTCAGGAACATTTGATGGATGATTATGTTGAACAATTTTTTCAAGCTGAAGGGACTATATATGCAGGATTTCCCATGTCCCCTTTTGCTCACTTCTTGAAAGAAAACTCTGAGGCATGACTTCCCTTAACAAAGGGGAGGCTTTTATTAACTCTTCCCTGGTACTTACCTATTTCCTTGACTTATGCTATGAGAAAGTTCACATAATCTCCCAGCTTCGAATTAACAAGGACATTTTCTGAGTGCTATGTAAGACTGGTATCAGACTACTTGGTTACAGAATCACACAGAATAACAGAGTCATTTAGGTAGGAAGAGACCTTCAAGATCACCTAGTCCAACCTATGACCTAACACTAACAAGTCCTCTACTAGACCATGTCACTAAGCTCTACATCAAAACATCTTTTAAATACCTCCAGGGATGGTGCCTCCACCACCTCCCTGGGCAGCCTGTTCCAATGCCTCACAACCCTTTCAGTAAAGAAGTTTTTCCTAATATCCAAGCAAAACCTCCCCTGGCACAACTTTAGCACATTTCCCCTTGTCCTATCACCAGACACATGGGAGAATAGACCAATCCCCACCCCCCTACAGCCTCCTTTCAGGTACCTGTAGAGAGCGATCAGGTCGCCCCTGAGCCTCCTCTTCTCCAGGCTAAACAACCCCAGCTCCCTCAGCTGCTCCTTGTAAGATCCCTCACCAGCTTCATTGCCCTTCTCTGGACACACTCCAGCACCTTGATGTCCTTCCTGTAGTGAGGGGCCCAAGATAGATGGTGTTAGATGTTGTTCTATTTTGCATATGCACTTGCATATGGATCTACAAGACTGGATATTCAAAAATATGATCAGTTTTCTAATCAAATTAAGATCATTTCACAATTGAGATAAAGTTACTCTCACCTTAAGCTATTAAAATGTTAGATAAGAAGCTAAGAAGAAATATAAGTAGTCCCAAAGGCAATTCTTCATATTCTGACATAAGACCAAATTATAAGTAATATTTTGTTGCTGTCAGTCTCCAGAGCAGGCTGTAGGACTGGGATAGACACCTAGGTGAATGTGATGAAATTAAGCACAGGTGCCAGGTTGCTCTTTTGCTCTTGGCAAAAGTACTTTTCTTTTGTGTAGAAGACTGTTAGCTAAGGGTGTAATCTTGGAGACTAGAGATCAAAGTACATGTTCTTTCTCAGCCTACCCCATTTCACTCCTTTGTGGTCTGAAACACCTTAAAAGGTAGGGGAGAAGCTGGGCCTTAATCTTCACACAGCTGAAGTCAAAATATTCTGAAGACAAAAATCCATGATTTTAGAATAGCTGTTAAGAAGTTCACCTTGGCAGAAGAAGATATAATTACTAACAGGAGATGACTACTTATTTTTACCACCTTACCAAAGTTATCGCATTGCTGTGTGTTCCCTTTTCATGCATACCTGTTTCCTTCTCTGTTATCTGTGCAGCCCTTCCTTTTCAGATGTCTGATCACAGCAGCTGTCTTCTTTGTGCTTGCTTGGTTAGGGATTCTTGTATTTTTTGATGGAAGTTTTGTGAATGTCCATGCTTTTGTGTCTATGTTACTCTAATAGTGGTAAAGTGCAGAAATTTCCAGTTGAATTTGTTACACATTGTTTTGTAGCTGGGCCTCTCCTCTGTGCCTTCTCTTTCTTTCCTCCCTTCTACCTGACTCTCTGGACTGCTGCCCAACAGCACCTCTTACGGTTTGAAACATGCCCTATATTGCCAGTGGTGCTGGTGCACTTTCCCAACAAATTATCTATCTCCACCAGGAAACCGAGAACACTTGCAGATGTCAGCGACCAGAAAAGTTCTGCTTTGTGTTTCTAATTTCAGCTCTAAAGTTATGATTTGTTTCTTCTGTGTGCTCTCAGTTGTTGGTAGAATTACTGTAATCATCATATGTCAACAATATTATCTTAATCCACTACCCGTATAATTTAGTCTAAATTCTAAACAATGGATTAATTCTCTGCTGTTTTGATTTATCTCTAAGACCTGAAGTATAAAAGATAAATGCTCCAGGGCTTTTCTGCATTGAATTTTAACACCTTCTACCCCACATAAAGAAAAATAAGTTAAAAATACTTTACAATGACACGGAATACTGTACAGTAGCACCTACATTTTCCAGCTTAGAGAATTTTTTGGTTAATCATTTGCCATCATGTTTTCCCAGACTCTCTTTCAATTCTGAAAGACTTTGAATGCTTTTTATTGCATCCTTTCCCAGATAAACTCCCATTGCCAGGAAGGATTTCAGGACTTTGCCTTACAACCAATCTTTTAAATAATTAAGGTGAGGATTTATCTAAATGTATTAATTTAACATTCTGACTGAACTGGAGAAATCCCTACAAGATACTCACTGCACCAGATGGACTTACTGATATAGATTGAAGGTTCTGCCCCAGACAAAAAGAAGATATTTTCCTGTGCTTTGGGAATAAAAGTTATACTTGATGAAAAGAGACTGGGATTATTGCACCAGTTTTGGTCTATACTTAAGCATAGTTCATGGGCCTAGATTTTGTTTTACGTAATTTAACACAAAAATCACAATCTAGACACTCAAATAAAAATTTGAATTTAGCAATTGATCACAGCTTTCACTGAAGTCAAAAATTGTCTGGCTTCTCTTTACTAACCACTCCCGAATACAGAACAAACTGTCCAATTATAGATCTTGTAACTAAGGTTTTAGTTTTCTTTACAAGTAAGCAAAATATGGAGAACAGCAAAATGCCAGTTCCTACCTCCACCTCCAATCTCCTTAACTCATATGTACTCAGAGGTGGCCCCACCTGCAGATATTCAAAATTCAGACTGCATTGGAGCACCCTGTCTATTTAGCATTAAGACTTCGTGCTGACAATGAGAGAAAAAGAATTAAGTCCGTTCTTGTCTGCTCAGCCTCGGTTACTTCAGTGGTTTCTTCATCCCAGTTATCAGGAAAGCCATCGTTTAAGCAGGTGTGTTATCACATGTGTTGTAGTCAACAGTCAGTTGTCATTTTAGTCCATCTCTTATGTTTTGTTGAAGGCATAACTTGAGAAATGAAGAGAAGTGGTTTACAAAAATATGGAAACCTTGCAGTGTAATAACACTTAATGCTGTTGAACAGTTCAGATAAGACTTGCCTTAATTAAACAAATACAATAGGAAAGTTTGAAAAATAATGACATTGGCACATGTGTCCCCTGCTTTTCATGAAAAATCAGATACTTCTGGAAGCTCTCATGGCATGGGAAAACAAATGTACCTGCAAAAATCTGTTCTTTCCTTTGCCCCTTAGCAAAACACCAGAATTTACAATGCAAACATGCACATATCTATTTATCCCACATGGATGCAAGCTGATCTTTTCAAGACAGTTGCAGACATTTTTATGATCATCAAAATTAGTATGAAATGGCTTGTGATAATACTTCCATGAATACAATAGCGTAATTAAGTTATAAGTAAATACTTTTTGAAAGCAGTTTTATTAGTATTATAAGGGTGTTTTTTTTTTCCACATTCAACCATAGCTTATATTGAAGATGTTTGATTTCAGCAATTGTGTTTATAAGTTTCTTTTTCCATCAGCTGTTGTGGAATTATTCTTTTTAAATAGGACTATGTTAAATCACCTACATAGTTTGAAGTAATTATCGATTTAGGCAGCAATTGCATGTGACAATTTTTAATTGTTAGATGGATGACAAGATGCTAGAAATAAGTGATGCATTAAAAAAAAAAAAAAGAGAAAGCCTCCCTCACAGTTAATGAGACAAGGTCAGGCCTGTATGCTTTGTGATTAAGGGCTGTGTTCCTTGTTTTGTTCACTTACTGACTTCTCTATGCAAAGAAACTGTGTGATACTGGGAAACCAGAAACAGATTTTTTTTTTTTTTTCACATAAGTAGTGTCTTTCAATTGAATTTCATTCAGTTACTAGGATTCAGAACTTTTTAAAAGAATAGCTGGTTCAGTAGGTGCTATTGAAATAGCTGTAAATTCCAGAACTTTTTCTTATGTTTTCAGCTAGGTTACCAGAAAATCGAGGTTAGAAGAATCAGAAATACTAATCCATCAAAACACGGATGTTTATAGAACAGCCATGATAATAATTTCCTGCATTTGTGTGATTTGAAATCTGTAAGAAAAGGAATTCTTTTTTCAAGGACATTCAGAAGTTGTGTCCAAAAGTCTTCTGAGTAAAAAAAAACAAACATAAACAAACATAAAAGTGAGATACATAACACCCTCTGGAAATGTAACTGATCTCCAGTGAAACCACATGACAGAGTCTGTCTCCAGGCACTTTATGGAAATAAAAATGTATTTTAAATAAACATCTCTATTTAAGAACGGCTAAGACAACACTGATTCTTGTCATTTCTTCTTCTTCTTCTTTTTTTTTTTTTTCTGAAGGTGAGTGAATTGAGAACAGCACTGCAGAGAAGGACTTGGGGTTATTGGTTGACAAAAAACTGAACATGAGCTGGTAATGTGTGCTTGCAGCCCAGAAAGCCAACCGTATCCTGGGCTGCATCAAAAGCATGGTCAACAGGTCGAGGGAGGGGATTCTCACCCTCTGCTCTCCTCTTATGAGACCCCACCTGCAGTACTGCATTCAGCTCTGGGGCCCCCAACGTAAGACAGACATGGACCTGTTGGAGTGGGTCAAGATGAGGGCCACAAAAATGACCAGAAGGCTGGAGCACCTCTCCTGTGAAGACAGCCTGAGGGAGTGGGGGGTTGTTCAGCCTGGAGAAGAGAAAAGGCTCCAGGGAGACTTTATAGAGGCCTTCCAGTACTTAAAGGGGACCTACAGGAAAGATGGGAGAAACTTTTTATCAGGGAATGTAGTGACAGGACAAGGGGTACCAGCTTTAAACTAAAAGAGCGTAGATTTAGATTAGATATTTGGAAGAAATACTTTACTCTGAGGGTGGTGAGGCACTGGAACAGGCTGCCCAGAGAAGCTGTGGATGCCCCATCCCTGGAAGTGTTCAAGGCCAGGTTGGATAGGGCTTTGAGCAACCTGGTCTAGTGGAAAGCATCCCTGCCCATGGCAGGAGGTTTGGAACTTGATGATCTTTAAGGTCCCTTCCAACTCAAACCATTCTGTGTCTCTGTGAAACAAATTGTAAAGTTGGACTCCTTTCTGCATATAGTTTTCAAATTATTACCGCTCTGTTAGAGCTACAGAAAAAAGGAACTCTAGCTTAAAATGATTATTTTCTCCCAAGAATTAAGTAAAAGTAATAGATATTTATATTTAAAACATAGTTTCAGAGTTCCCCCAAATGCTGATTACATTTTGTAAAAATTGGGAATTTTCAACACAAACACCTCCAGTCCCTAGGAATAATAAATTAAGCTTGTTGGAGTTAAGACACTGGTTTCACTACAAGAATAAAAATACATTTTTCACTCAATTTTTTTTTCTATAGCTATAATAGCTAAAAACTTACTTTCTTTTTCAGAAATGAAAGCTGAGATACTCATACTAACACTTGATACTATAAATAGGAGTTTAACCATGTCAAACATTATAGCACCCATAGTAAAACAATGAGCCAATTGGGTAATACTGATTTCACAGAATTCAGTTACCTGAAATATTTCTTTTGCTTTACTGTTACAAATGTTCACAATAGTCTCTCTCTCTCTCTCTCTCTGCTTAGTTCTTCATTTTCTTTGTTATTTTTAGTATCTCTTCTGAATCTTTACTTTTCTCCTAATTTCCTTCCATATCTTAGTCATGCTTGAGGATTGTTGGTCTATTTGCTGCCTCGTCCCTTGAGGCTGTTCAGATACTACTTCTTAAGCCTGGTTCTCCCTTATTAACATCAGAGTTTCCTTTACCCTTTTACATACTCTTTGGAGCTGAAATTTGCCTCCCAGCTTTCCTACAATTAGTTATTGTTTATACGTGCTTGGAACAAAATGATTAAAAATGAAAAGAGAAGCCAAGTATCTTTGGGCTACTGGCCTCTGAATAGTCATTTTTGGCACTTACTTAAGTATGACTTGTGCAATGTCAAGATCTGTCTCAATCCCAATATGTTTCTTGCTCTTGACTTTCTGGCTTCACATCAGCTGCTGTTCTTCCCACAATTTCTGCCAGAGCCATTAGAGACTCAAAGTTTATGTGTAGTTCCAAGTCCTCACAAAGTGCAAGAAGCACTCTTGTGACATTTTATTCAGTATCTTCCCAATTTAACAAGTATCAGTATCTGTTACCACTGTCCAGAAAGGCAGATAGTCTTCGAGCACAAGATATAGACATTTCAATTCTTCACACTGGAGTCTGCATTCTGACAATGATAATCATAAATAGCCGAGGATTTTGAACATAAGTTGTTATTTGGGATTCTCATTAGTTAGAAAGTCTGCATATTCCATAAAGGAAAAGCTGCCTAAGCTTTTCAACTTTGAAACAAAAACAAAAACAAAAACAAAAACAAAAACAAAGCAAAACAACAACAACAACAACAACAAACAAAAGAATGTTTATTCCAGATTTAAATAGATTCAAATTCTTAATGCTAGTCAATTCACAGGGGAACTCTTCTCCAAGGAAACAAGAACATTACAGACATTTGTATATTTTCTTAAGGGAGACTTTATTTCACAAATGTAACGACCAGATCTGTGATTATTATAGCTTGCATATATGTTGCATTAAAAGGTAAAGAAGTTTGGCAGGAACTAACCCCCCTGTGCTCCAGCTTGTCCTCAGATATCAGAGGGGCTGGGGGCAGCTGGTCTTAGATTCCAAGTGATGCCCAATTCAGCACTGTAAGTCCAGTCGTATTCAATATATCAAATTATCACGATCACGGATGCACAAATGGCGTGATACACCTTCAGTGTAGTCGATTAATGACTGGTGCAGTTTATTGAAGCAACAGGAGTACAAGTTCTTTTGGATTGCTGGTGATAAATACACTGGCTGCAAAGCATGTGCAAATACCAAGAATATGACCAATACAGCCAACTGCAGATGAGTTAACTTATGAAACAACTCTATAGAGACTGTTAGGTTCCCCAGGGAAGCACTTGGTATAACCGAGGCTTTGAATCCCACCCAACAGGTGTCCCTGTGGGGGGGAAGAGAGGTTCGGCCCATCAACTGATCCCAGAAGTCAGCGATGTCCTCCCAGCTTGTCTGCGATGATATCTTCCCTAACATTCTTCTTCTCTTGAGCCATTTTTATACTATTTTCTTACTTCTAGGTGGAGCTTGAGTGACTCTAGTCATACATACCTTCATTATGATTGGTATAAAATTTTCTCGTTTTGCCTTAAAGGTATAGGCTTGGAGAAATTCAGAGGGCATGCTCAGTGAGGGGCGGTCGCACCTTGGAGGTGGGTAGCCTTTGGGATGGAGGTGTGTTTTGGCATTATAATGAGATTATAATGAACAAAGTTCACCCAGAGGGAATGACTTTGACAAAAAATGGAAAACTGCCAGTTCAGGTCTGGCTATGCAGTTTATCAGTTTGGCTCAGGGCTGGCTATCCAGTTTATCAGTTCCGTAGTACCATCAAATTTCCCATCCCTGCGGTGATATCACAGAACCTGGCTGTGGTGCCTCTACCCCACTCCACCGTCTGTGCTATTTCTCTTAGAGTCAGCACACCAAGCTCCCCAGGTGTTGCCAATATCTAAGGCTGCAGGTTCTGTTGCCAAGGGGACTATCATGGAACAGATTCCTTGCATATCTGCCGCATCTCGCCCTGGGAGTTTCCTCAAAGCGGTATCTTCTCTTAAGATGTGGATATACCTTTAGTCTCAATAAGTCACCTCCAGCAATTATTCCACAATATAGAAGCTTAAAGATAAAAGTTGTAAATAAGAAATTCATATGTTAAGATGTTAATGTTAATGGTATCTTCTGATGATAAACTTTATCATCAGAAGTGGCCTTATTTTTAAAAGAACGTGTTTTGAATGGCTTCCTATGTTTAGAGTATGTCTTCTACTGAGTTTAACTTCAGACCCAAAGGTTGGGGAACAGGGCATGAGCTAACAAATTCAGAAAATTACTATTCATTGAAGTATCTATGAAAAAAACTTGAATTTTCCACCATAATTTAATTAATAAACAATTACAACTTTTTTTAAATTTGACATTGCAGGAGAAAAAACAAAAGTGACTGTTTGTCATTCCTTTGTAACGCCTACAGCTTTACTTGCTGAACCTTCATATGCCCTTAAAGATATATTTTGTAAATCAAGAAATCCTGGAAAGAGCTATTCCAAGAACCAAAGTGCTTAAACATACCTGGGATATACTGGAAGTTAATGCTGGTTCAAAAGACATAAGGCATGCTCAACATTTTTGTCAAAAGGTGTGACAGACATCACTTGTGTTTGGAAAACACAACTGAGAACCTAAAGAAATGAAAGATAGTTAAAGTCTTCTGAGATGAAAAACAACTGTTAAGAATCTTGCCAGTAGGAGAGGAGCTGAGCACTGTGAGTGTCCTGCTGGGAAAACTCCAGCCAACTCTGATGGTAAAAAATATGGGTTATATGGGTAAAACAATGACAGTTTTGTTTTACAAGATAGCAGAGAATTACCTACACGAGCAATCTAGATCTGAGATTGATATCATTGATGATTATACACAATTGCTGTCTGGCAAAACTAAAATAATCTAAACCAACAATTTTATTTTTTTCACAGTGTAGACGCTGTATACACAAGCTAGTCACTTCCTTTTTTTGTAAGTAACAAGCAATTTATTTTTTATTATTATTTTAAATGTTTTGGCCAATGTTACTGTCTGTTTTGGGGAACATGCTAGTTGCAAATAAAAGGGATCTGATTTTCCAAAGGACAAATAGCAATAAATAGTAATAAATCAGCTACCTAAATTTGAATGTATCCAGCATCACTTCTGACTTTTGAAAAGAACATTTTTAGCATGCATGTACATTAGTATATTGCAGTATTTGGTTTACAGAAATACAGCAGAGATGCTGATTTCAGTTATGCAGAGATTTAATGTAAATATATTGACATAAATGGACTTTATCACTGAAAAACTGAAGAATACCACAGAACTTCTGGGGCCTGATTTTCCACTTCCTTATACTTTTTTAACTGCCTACTTCACTGATGTAAATTCTTATTAATTCCTGTGACTTGTTACTTGTTCTCACTTTTGATTCTGGGTGGTACAAAATACATCCAGAGCCAGCTGGAGAAGAGGACAATTGCTGTCATAAGTTCTGGGCATGTAGGCAGCAAGTCCAGGCAACTAGCCTAGGGAAAAGTCCTACTCTGACATTTTGTTTCAAGACACCAGAGCTTCCAGTCTCACCACCTAAGCTCCACATCATTGTCAGCTCTCCCAACTTCCCTATGGGCTCACTGGGGATTCACTGTGAATGTTCAGTTACCTGGGTAAATCTTTCAGGAATGGCTTTTGGTTGAACAAGAAAACACATCACTTTGCAGTTTCTAAATTCTGACTAGTATGTAACTCTTGATCATACAAAGAAAATATCAAAAGTGTAAAAGTTTCTGTTTACATGACTTCATTACTTATGACTTTTGAGACTGTCAGGGCCTCTATTAATAAAAAGTGCATAGAACGCTTCTTTCAAAGACTCTGAATCTTTACAAACTCTAAGAAAGTCCATTTATGATGTCAGGGAGCCACTGAACCCTTCAGGAGGTATTTTGCTCCTGATATTTCATTTAAAAAAAATTAAAAAATATCTCGATATCCTTGTTTAATCTGACATTCAAGCAATGAACAAAAAAGACAAGTTGAGTACTCTTGTGAACATTTTCTGAACAGAAATACAATGTACTGCTATATTTTAGATCATCTGTTTTTATTAGAGATGCTATACTGCACAACATAGACACCAAATATTTGTCAATGTAGTACTTCAACTGTAACACTCAGCATTGCATAATGTTTCTAGATTAACACAATCCTTGCTAAACCTTAATGTTGAACTTAATAATATATTAATATCTTATTAATTAAAAGCCATAATTATTTAACTCATATGCTGACTCCCTTATGCACCTCTAAAACTGCTTGAAGAAGACCTCTAATTGAGATTCTGTCATCACCCCACTGAACTTAGGCAAAGTATTGCAAGCATGTAGTGTTTAGCAAGGTTTAATTGTAAATTAATTATTTATTAAATTATTTGTTTATTAATTACAATATGGTAGAATAAAGAATATGAGAATGGAATAATAAAAATCTAACTGAATCAGATAGAACAGGACAATGTCATGTTGTGAGCATTTAATAAAAAGTTACATGAACTCTTTCAACTGTGGTAAAATTCATCCCAGGCAAAACCCAGAAACAATGCCCATCGATTGTTTAAACTCAAGTCACATCATTATATTAAGTTTTGCTAACTGCAGTCCCTTTTTCAAAATTAAACTCTTCCCATAGCAAGTTAATCACAAAACCAGATAGGTCCCAATTACAAAATGAGGAGGAGACCAGCTCAGATAAAGCTTATATTATTATTTTATTAGTTGCTGCTCCCTTTGAATGTTTGATGAAATTGAATCCAAATTATTTCTGAAATCCTGAAAATCCTTCAAGATCTTTGGAGTGCCTATACACATGCTTTTTTGGTGGTATTATATAGATAATATTCCCTCTTCTTTGCTTAGGAAAAAAAGGAGACACTTCATCTCACATTGGGAAATATTCTGAGCAAAATTTTTCAGGAGGAATAAATACTCATGGCAGGTAGCATATGGGAACAACTTTTAATTTATCATCTAGTGAGGATAAGGGGACTCATATCCGGGAAAGGCTTGTTCTCTGCAAACTAGGAAGAGATTCCAGATAGACATTCATATGTTGACAATGTGGACAACTAAATGTGGAAAGGTAAATCCTAGCCTGATTTCATTTCTTTCACTCCACAAAATGTATGTTAATTCCTAATACACTAAAGATCTTCCAGAAAAAAAAAAACAAAACCAAAAACAAAAACAACAACAACAACAAAAAAGAAAACACAAAACAAAACAAAAATGTGGTCTGGTGCATGTTTTTGTTTTGTTTGCTCTTTTATTTTTTATTTATTTATTTTACTGAGATCTGTTAACTTTTACTCTGCAAAATTTTACAGAAGTTCACACACAGGAAACTCCGTTCTGCTAGGATGCTATGCTTGAAAGCTTTGTATCACCTTCACAACAGGGAACAACAACAGCAAGATTTCCTGCAGTAAGGTGGAAAATATCACATATATACTTAAAAAAAGGTTTATATTGGATTTTGATCCTTTGAGTCATAAAATACAAACAAGACATGCTTTCAGGTGATCCAGAAAGATGTGGAAGTGAAATTATGTGTTGTGTTGGGTGTACACATTTGCATTGGATCTGTACTTCAGGAATTGGTCTTGTCCTGTTTACACAACGTTAGCATGTGTTCAATGCATAATGTCCAATGTTCAGTGCATAATGTGAATCACACATGAAATATCAAAATCGTACTTAGTTGAGGCATAGTTCTAAAAGTGGGAAAATGTTCATGAACAAATTTCATCTGAAGAAAATAAGCCTATGTAGAAATACAGTAGCTACATTAAAGAAGGCTGTAGCACCTCAGAAAGGTTGATTTAAGCAATAGACACTGTGGCACATGCCAAAGAAATAGGTCTTTATTACTGCCCCATTCTTCAGGTGAGGAACCTGAATGGTATGAAAAGTATAGCATAGCAAAGGCTGTGCAGGGACACATAACACAATTTCAAAGGCCTGTGTAGGCCCAAATCTGCATAGTCACCTGTGTTTCAGTGTGAGGCACAGATGGCATTTTCGAAGGAGAAGGCGTTATTTTTCAGGGTGTTTGCGTAGTGCAAAATGACAATAGGCAAGGTTGCAAGGGGCAAGAGAGCTCAGCTACAGACCAAGTCTCTGGAGACATGCTTTTAATTTGAAACAATGCACCTGTATGCATGTTTATGTATACATGCAAGAATACTTAATGTTTACATTTTGTTGGTTCAAAAACGGAATATTATTGCCCTTAGGGAAGAGAGCCTTTTCATTTTGCTTGGGCACAGGAAAGAAAAATATCCACAGGAAAATATGTTCTCATGTTTAGTATCCAAGAAAAGAAAAGAGCCTCTCAAGCCTCAGCAGTTCATGAGGCAACATACGTCTGGCATGCCAAGATCAAGATTCTTTTCATAATATGAAGATGAATAATCAAAATACCAAGATCTGATGTCTCCAAATGACAAAGTGCTTGTCTTTTACTAGGATTCTTATAGGTCTGATCAGTCAGAGGTGTCTGTCAGGAGAGCTGTTGGAAGGCCATAAAAATCATCTAGACAAATGTTTTGGTCTGTTATAAGGAGATTCGTACAGATTACTGAATGTGCATACATTATTTAGGCATGTGTACATTATAATTGCAGACACATTAAAACTGCAGGCAGAGGCACAATAGGTAAACTGACAGATATCAACTGAGAGATGCCCTTAGTGTTTGATCAAGATACTGGCATGCTCCCACGTGTATGTGGACTTTGGAAAAGAAAATATTTGGCAATGCCTAGGTTGTATAAATGTTGTTAAAACAGTTCTCACACACTGAGAAGTACAGTGGGAAGGAATTTCTATGTTGCATTAAGGTGTAATGCTGCTATAAGAATTGCAGTTTGCACACCCAAGACTTTTAAAAGGTATTGTAGCAATGTGGTGAAGATTTATCCTGCAAGAGGAGGTGGGCAGGCAGCCCGATAGCAAGGTTTAGGGAAGGTGGATGAAGACTGTGTTAGAATCTGGGAGCTGAGTAAAGACTGGTGAAAACCTAAATAGAAAGCCTAACCAAGCAGTGTGCAGGATGGAAGAGATGGTTGCCAGAAACTGGAGGGAATGAGCACTTATGTGTCTGTAATCCTGTGGCTGTTATTACCCAGAAAGGCTTGGGAGTGTCACAATGCATCCTCTCCAATACCATTTTGGGAATCTGATAAGTGACTATTGTAACTTTTTGCCCAAAACAGAGAAGCCTGAGTATAATTAGACAGAGGGTGTGCACTCCACCACAAACATGCCTGGGGTGCTTCGTGTTGTGATGGCATGTTTACAATTCTGTAATCTTTATCCTGTGTAATTTTAAGAATAGTTTTTAAATGCAAAACACTAACGAGTGCCCTGAGTTCTCAAAGCATAAGACAGAGGTGAAGGATACATTCTATTTCCTTTCTAGCTGTTGTGGGATGAAAGGGCACAGCAGTCTTGCTGGTGCTCCAACATTTCTACTCCTGCACTGAATCTGTCTGTCTCTGCATTCAGAGACGTCCGAGCTGTTCCCAGCCTCTTCTCCATCCTGTCTCAGTTCTGGTGCAGGTAAGTGGAGGGTGAAGCTTGCTTTTCCTTACCTGGCACATCTGCTTCTTTGTGTATGGGTGAAGCTGTTCAAGATTCATTTTCTTAGGAGTAGGAGGACTATAAAAAGAGTGCTGAATGACAGCTGGGCAG
The DNA here is from genome assembly GCA_013399115.1 of Anseranas semipalmata. NCBI lineage: Eukaryota > Metazoa > Chordata > Aves > Anseriformes > Anseranatidae > Anseranas > Anseranas semipalmata. Next base: position 34,729 of record VXAA01001665.1, read on the forward strand.
GGAAAAAGTAGTGGGCAGGAACACCATAAGCTTTACTATTCTGAGGCTTTAGGAAGGAACACAAACAGGAACACATTACAGGATTAAGATACCAATCATTAATCATTACTTATAATTAACCTTTTCATGTAAGATTCATCTGTGTACCAAAGAGCACTGATAAAACTGGCTTTCAGTTGCAATCAGCTTTTGATTAAGCGATAGTGTGAGAAGGTATATACCAGGACTTTAGACAGAGGGAGAGGAAGGGAAGTAGGAGAAGAAAGAAAAAAGTAACATGAGAGATTTAGGAAAATATAAATGCTAATGGCAAGGGACAAGGGCACAACTGATGCAAAGCTGTAAATTCTGGAAGTGGGAAAAAAGCTAGAGGAAAATTTGGTGGGGGAGGATAAAGATGAGAGGACATTCTTGATGGAGGAGTGAGTGCTGAGATGATAGGGCGGAAGGTGGGAGAGATATACAGGGAGCTGGAGGAGGGAGGAGATTCTCTGGGAAAGAGACAAAAGTAAAAGGAAGCACATGGAGAAAGGAAGACAGAAGGGAAGTCTGGCAACAAACTGGAGGCTGCAGCTGTGAAAGTCACACAGGAAGCAACCAACGGGCCTCCAAGAAGACCAAAGGTAGAAAAACAGCATTTACATCAGTGAATAGGTCAGAAAATATCCATGAATGGAAATTTCTGGAATATTTTTATTCCCTTCCTTTCCCTTGTTTCTTCATTTTCTGACTAGCTTTAGAGAAGGAGCATCATAGAAAGCAAGGCAAAGAGTCTTATGCCAAAGAGTCTTATGCCATTGGATGCCTCTTGAGTTACAAAAAATGGCAAGTAGCTTTATAGCTCTTGTCATACTAACTCACCTCAGGGTCCTGTTAACCCTCTGAGACAGCTTTTATCTTAATTATGAAAGGCCATGGCAGACAGGCTGCCCACTGTTGCTATTTGCTGTAACTGTCTGGAAGGAGATGCCTCAATCTGCTGTTCAAATCCAAAAAATAATAAAACCTTTAATGGTTCATCACTGCTGTGATAAAAGGATCTTGCAAGGATCCAAAAAGGCAGGCAGAAGGAAGCAATAACACTGTCACTTGACTTATATGTTCTTTTAGACAACAAAGCTCTGAACCAAAGCCAGAGAAAGTCATTAGAAATTCCTATGAATTTGAACAGCTGTATGCAGAGCTGTGATCCCTCATGCTGACCTGTCTCTGTGCTTTATGTAACTAAGTATAATAAGCCCAAATCTGAAGAGTTGTATCTAGTATGAAACTCCTTACCTGGCTTGCAGGGTCTTGGGAGGATTAACTGGGATTTGGACTGTGTTTCAAAGAGTTTTTGCAAAGAGTTATTGCAAAGACCAAAGTCAATTAAGCTTGTTCTGGGTTGGCAACGGGGACCTGATACATTGCCTCCAAGTGCTGGTTTATTGCAGACGGTAAGGAGCTCAGAGGCAGAGGCTGGTGTTGAAAGGATTTCTTAGAACTGGTGTTTCTTGCAATGCAGAAGGGTGAAAGAGTATTAACTCAGAAGTAAGCTCAGAAGTCGTGAGACAGTTTAGCTACTAAGGAGTTTAGAAGACTTCAGCAACTTTCTTTTTCTCTTTGTGGCTGATGATAGATCAACAGACTCACAGGGCACTGGACAGCCAAGGTTGCTATCGGGTTGCTACAGCAACTTGACTTTTCTGTGGATAGCTTATCAGGCTCTTCTGCAACTCTGCAGCTCTGTACTGGGTCTGGCTGGGATAGAGTTAACTTTCCCTGCAGCAGCCCATATAGCATGCACTCTGCACTTGTAGCTAGAACAGCGCTGGTATTACACCAGTGTTTTGGCTACTGCCAAGCAGTGCTGGCACAGCACCAAGGCTCTCTTCAGACCCCCCAAAGCCAGTAGGTGGGGGTGAGCAAGAAGTGGGGAGGGGACATCCCCAGGGCAGCTGACCTAAACTAACCAAAGGGATATTCCATACCATAAGATGTCATACTTAGTAATAAAAGCTGGGAAAGGGAAGGAGAAGGGGGGGGCTCTCGTTGCGAAGACGTCTGTCCTTCCGAACAACCACTGCGGGTATCAAGGCTCTGCATCCCAGGACGTGGCCAGGCATCACTTGTTGGTGGGAGAATCACTTGTTTTCTCTTTTCCTCTGTGTTTGTGCACAGGCTTTGCTTGTATATATTTGTTGTTGTTTCTTTATTTTTTTTTTCCTGCTTCCTCTTCTTTAATTAAACTATCCTTATCTCAACCCGTGAGGTTTTTTTTTTTTTTTTTTCCTTCTCCCCCTCTTCCTTTGAGGAGGGGGAGTGAGAGAGCAGTTGTGGTGGAGTTCAGCTGCCCAGCAGGGTAAAACCACTACAAGCTCCTGGTGGCAAGAGTTGTGAGAGCAGGTCTCTCTCCATGCAGGTATGTAACCCTGCTCCTGAACTAAATGCAGTTTCTCAGCACAGAGCTGGACATTCTATTAGTTTCTTATGAGCATACTATTGCATCCTATACTCCTACATGTTAGAATTATTAAAATCAAAGACAGATATCATTCAGCCTCTATTTCTTGTCTGTTTATAATTCTAAAAAGAGCCTATTTACTAAAATTTAATAACAGTAAATATACTGCTAATCAAATGATTTAATTGCATATTAATATATTGTTAATTGTAAATTGCAATTCAAATGAATATATTCAAAGTTCAAACTGTCTATAACATAAATATATATAATCATTTGTCTGCAATTCATTATCATATATAAAGTCTGATACAAAGGATTATATGCATTTATCATAAAAATATGAAAGAAAAGAAATATCAAGTGTATGGCTAATCATAAAATGCATGTTTTATATGTGTTATAAATGAAAATGAAAATACTGACATTAAATGTAGGAATAGGAATATATGTGCATGTCTGATTGATTTAAAATTATAATTCATGTCCAATAAAGATACCAATGTAACATATCATTTGGACATGGAAGTCCTGAGATCAACTCAGTAAATGTAGCATAATCATGTAAATACTAGTAACTTGTACTATTTTAGTGATCTGATTCTTTTGTAACTGATGTAATTACTATGATATTAACTCAGTGATTTTAGAAAAAAAAAAAAAAAAAGACCTTGGTGAAAATGCCTTATTTATATAAGAGATATAGTCTACAGTTGTCCAGTGTAGGAGATTTTTTTTCTGTCCTCAAGTTATTCTTTGTAAACATTTATATTATGGGCAAAGCCAGGAAAATGGTCAGAGATGTAGGGTGTTTTTTTTTTTTTTCAGTTAAATTATTATATTTCAGAACTACTTTGTGTGTAACTGATAATTATATGCATATTTCTGTAATGTGGTTTCATCTGAAAGTATAATGTCAGATCTTAGCATTGGAAAAGTATATAATCTAAGAAGTTTGGTGTATCTGTTAGCTGCCTGTTTCATTCACTGCTAAAGTACAGAAATCACCACTAGTACTTTTTCGATTGATCTGCTCTTCATAGTTGTTAATGTTTCCTAATGTGCAACAACTCTTCCAATATTTTCCTAATCTCTCTAGACCTTTAGCTCTTGCCAAGGTATCTCTTGTGGCAAGGGTGATTTTATGTTTTCAGATTTTGTGTGTGTGTGTGTGTGTGTGCTTGTGATCTATGTTTTATGTTTTGATTAAATATCTTTTCAGGAAAAATATAGAAAAAGGAAAAAAAATATATATATATGTTTTTGCCATGCTCACATAAGTAGCACATTAGTACTTAGAGAAAAGCCAAAAAAAAAAAAAAAACTCCTTTGGTATAAGAAAATTTGTATTATAATGTTTCTGTATAATAAAGTATTATAAATGGAGCCTAGCTCACCAGATCCACAGGGAAAGTTTCTAAAAGGTGCAAAACTCTCTGGCAGTTAGAGCTCATTTCTTTAAACAGTCTGAGTACTGCTTCTTCACACAGACTGGTAGGCATGACCCACATGGTCTGAACTGCCACTGCCAGCTGCAGTGGAAATTCTGGTTTTCTGAGAGTGTTTCCATTAGTTCTGTGTTGCCACTGCTGTACTCTCTGAGATTTCCCCTTGAAGGACAAAGCTTGATCAGGAAGGACTTTGTCCTGTATTAGTTGTCCAAATGATTTTCTATGTTGTCCTTTCTTTTAGTAGGAAAACTTCCACCTCTCTGGCAGAGGTCTGGATCTCCTGATACTATCTCAACTACTGATTTGGATTCTCAAAGTGGGACTGGGTAATTGTCCCAGGACATAAGACTGTTTAAATAAAGCTTTCTTTTATTGGCTTGAGGGTGATCAGGTGTATTTTTTTTTTTTTTTTCTGGAAATAGGTTCATAGTTTGGCTTTAATGCCTTGTGTCTGTGGCAGAACTTAAGTTCTGGGGAAGATCCGCATATTGCTCAGACCAAGGATATCTCTCCCAGTCTGGAATATGTCAGCTGAAAGAAAAGGGCGTCAATTATTTGACAGGTCTCCATCACTAGAGAAGTCACCAAAAAGTTGACCTTAAAATTACCTCTTCATTCATTGGAAGTCACTTGTAAGTATGTTGTTCTTAAGTATTACACAGATGAAATTATGGTGAAGCTGGAAGGCAAAAGCTAATATAAGAACTACGCAGTCATTCACCAGGGCCACTGCCACTGCCTGTTTGGCATGATTCATTATGGTGACTATTTCCCAATCAGGTATTGCAGCAGTGAAGGAGTTTCGAATTACTCCATTATTCTGTGACTTCTAAGCCAAGGAGCAGAGTTTTGAAAGAAGTGGAATATATCCAAGTGGGGACAAGATTTATTAAATTTCTCCTGACTTTCAAAAGATACCTGCTTTCAAAATTTTTCTCCCCTACCATAGGAGCATCCTCTCTGTGACGTACTTAGGTTTCAGAGAGAAAAGTCTCTAGCAATAACTGGCTGACCCAGTCCTTTAGCTAACTGACTTTTATAGCTCTGTGCTTCTTCAGACTCACTCAGAAGCTTGAGTTATTGTATTACATTTTCTGTGCTGGCTTCAGTTCTAAGAAGTTCCTTCCTGCCTACATTCTGAGAGACTCATATGAACCCATAGAAGTGGAAGAGTAAAAGCCTGCTCTATCCCTACTTCTCCTATGCTTTCTTCACCTGATTCCCTGGATAAAATCACTAGAAAATATTTTTTAACAGTAATTTTGAGGACTGAGAAAGACAGCAGTGTGTGCATGCTACAGTCTGTGAAGAAGAGCACTGAATCAGTATTTCTGGGTAAAAACGAACTGAAGTACCTGCTGGGTCTTCCATCACCCATTTTGCCCTTAAATAATTTAGGTACAGTTTGATAGAGAAACACATCACTGGCAGGAGCCAAATATATCACACTGTTTCCACTGTACTGCTGCCAGGTTGGCTTGAGTCAATGGTATTTTAAGATGCTTTCCATATCATCAGAACACATTGAGAATCACAAGGGACAGCATCTTAGGTCCTAACACTTCACAGAGCTAGGAAAACTGGAGGTGGGAGTCACCAGTGGGTAGCTACACAGCAGTTTAGAATGGGTTTGCCAAGCTCTTGTGATGGGAGATCAGATATGAATGCGTGCTTGGGAGGATCTTTTTGTCTAGTTGAAGCAAGCTGAAAACTGCTTGATATGAGTGGTTGCAGTAGCCTTAGGGCATACAATGGAAAACCTTGAAGGCCAACACATCTACAGTAAAAGTATGATGCAAGGTGGGCAAAAAAGCTACACCTCTGCAGTCTTTGGCCAAACTCTCCACTGATGTCAGGTGGTAAATATTTTGAACTTTTCTCATTACATTTTCTACTTGCTTTGCAACTTGTTTGTACTTACTTTGCACTATACCTTGTATAGCTGTCCTGGTATTATTGGTATGGGGCACTGATGAGGGGAAGAGCTGAAAACCTTTCTGGGGAGTTTGGGTGGAATTGTTCTAACATTAACCATCTAAAAGTTAGATGTCTAACTTAAGAGTGTCGTTTAGGTTCTCTGTAGTTGAAGGCGGAGATTTCGGTATCTTCGAATGATATGATGCCTCCTTGCCTAAGATAAACATTTAAGGCAGATGGGATAAATCCATTGAAATTCCCTTACTTCTCCAAAGAGAGGTCAGGAAACCAATTCATCTTCCTTAAGCCTGATGCCTACTTTTCACCTGGATAAAATTATTTGCAACAAATATTTGCAAATAACTTTAAGCAAAAAAAGAATCATTGCTATGAAACTATGTCTTCCTTTTCATTTAGGTCTTCAGAGAGAAAATATTAAATCAAAACTGAAACATCTGAAATATCTTGATATTTCTTTCCTTTAAAGTGAAGTCACTACTCCATGCCATGTAACTCTGTTTTCTCCCCTGGCTTTTGGGAAATGAGATGGTACAAAATACCAGTCATGGTGAGAGCAGTTGAGACAAAGACAGTGAACATATCATTTAGGAAAAGAAAAAGAAGCTCTAAATTATTTTTTTTATTATTATGTTGGTGTTATATATTCAAGATCTTTTTAGACAGTACCTAAATTTAGGTGATGTTCACTCAAGAGGAGACTCGTAGGCAATAGGAGTGAAGTAAATTGTTGAAGCCAGTCTGGATGGAAAGCTCACATGCTTTTACATATGTATTATGTGATTAGGTGATACACAGAAGGCTTTCATTTCCATAGGAAATCTCATTATCTTTCATGAATGCAAAATATTTCACTCTGTATAAAGGAACATCTCCTGGTATCTCACATACATGCAGAGGGGCAGAATTCTCATCCAGAAGGTGGCATATTGCACATTTTCTTCTACAGATGATTCATCTTCCTCATTGTCCTCCTCAGTAGAATTAAGTGCACGTGAGAGAACATGAGTGAGTTGAATCAGAAAAGGCTTATTTGGGGATAGGAGACACATGTTCTTATTTTTTGGTCTTGTGAATGCTTTGAATCTTTCACTACTGAGTAAGATACAACTTTTCTTATGAGACTTAATAACTGTGAAGAAGCCAGAGAGGACCACTGAGTGGTGGCAGCAGGATTTTGAGTAGGGAAAGTAGAAGCCACCTAAGCAGGAAAAGATAAACCTGTGCATTTACTTCCAGAAAGGAGGTAAGCATAATTCCTCACACCTTTACTACAAAATAGGAAGAGTATCTGAAAGATTTTAGAAAAACATATTTGAATGCTGAGAATGTTAATTTCATCTTTTGCCCCAGGGTTTGGCACTTTATTTAACAAATAACAGTTTTCTTTCTTGTTCTTCTTCTTGTTAGTCTTCTACTTTTTAAAGGTTAGCGTCCTCAGAAAAATTCAGAGGGTGCAAAAGTGTAGATAGGTGTTTCATGGAGTTTTCTAACTGGATAGATAACCTCAGCCACATCTCTACAGCTGACAAGGCATTAATGTTAAGATTAGTTTTTACGTGTTTATAATAGACAGATGAAGAAAAACCCTGCAAATGTTTTTTTACTGTGACTGTGGAAGCAAAGAATCCAAGCTCATGCCATGCCATACATCAGAGAATTCCCACAGGAATGTGGGAACATTTATGTGGACATCCCTCAGAATTCAAATTATATGATCCTTAAATGTATGTCATCCCCCTAATAGACATGATCTTAAAAAAAAAAAAAAAATAGGGGAGGGGTCACTGAGTGTTTAGATTTCATGACATCTATGTCTCTCCTCCTTCACTCTTTCTGTGTTTAGAAAGCACCCCGAAGAAAGTGATTTCCAAAAAGTCCTATTATGAGATGCCTAGAAAAGCCAGGAATCACACTCATCTCATCAGAATTTTCTCATCAGTAGTCTATTTATTTCAGGAAATGTGGGTGTAGTTCATATGGGGTTAACAACCACTTTTATCTTGTTCTGCTTCCTGTGGTTTTCTGTGTTTTCATCAAGCATGTGACAGTCATTTATACTAGTTCTCTTTCCTGACAGTTTCTCTTTGTGGAGGTAGTTTGTCTGTTGTCCATTTGTACCACTGGGGATTCCAATGAAGTAGATAAATTTTTGCTTTTTCTGTCATTGCTCTGTTGCTGTGTCTGAAGCCAGAGTACTTATTACATTAAGTACTTATGCTTTATCCTCTTTTTTTTTTTCCTGTTTTATGAAACAGAGAAATGACTGACATCTGAAAGTGCACAACTTCTCCCTTAGCTTCAAATCCTTTTATCTGGTTTCTGCAATTGAATCTCACAGTCCTCATTTCACCACCAAGCACAGCTTGCCAAAAGAGATTTTGCTTATACATGATGATTACAGAATATCATGTCACAAATTAGCTAGTAAAACTCAGCATATATATCTTGCAAACTGAGCCTCATTATATCCGTTTTCGTGCCTTGTCATTTACATTTTAGGTTTCCAACAAAAAAACAAAACAAACCAAAATCACCACCACCAACAACAAAAAACAGCAGTAGATATTCTCCTCCCTTATGAATGGTGCATACTGAACCTCATACACTGCAAATGAAGAAAGTGGACATGATAGGGAATATCTCCAAGGACAGGTGTGAGCAACTGGAATTGCTTCCTCTTAGAAGAGACAAATCAGTAGTGAAGAAGGCAGTGCAGCTTGGGAGAAAAGCTGGGAGATTCCTAACAAGAGCATCCTTACAACAGTATCATATGAAGACACCTTCAATGGAAATAATTAATAATATTCATAAAACTAGTGCAGGAAAACCATAACATGGAGGACTGCTTCTTTCCTCAGTTAAACTTCACTCTTCAATTAGAGACAGAAGACAACAGGGAAGTGGTTGAGTCACCATCCCTGGATGTATTTAAAAGACGTTTGGATGCAGAGCTTAGTGACATGGTCTAGTGGAGGGATTGTTAGTGTTAGGTCATAGGTTGGACTAGGTGATCTTGAAGGTCTCTTCCAACCTAAAGGATTCTGTGATTCTGTGAATCTTATTGCACTTTTCAAGGATGTGAAACTGGAGTTAGTCAGGGTCACCAACTTTCCCCAATCATGAACCTTCTTCAAAGACTGTCCTACAGGTTACTTTCAAATGACTAGGGTCACTTTCACTCTTGTTTTCACTACTAAGAGAAAAAACACAAATTCATTAATCTTCATACATCTTAGATTTACTTAGCAGAAGTAGATTAAAAGAAGGGAGCTTCTTCCACAGCAGTTTAACATTCAAATAGGGCAATATCAAAAACAGTAAACAATCAGTCAAAACATGTAACAAATACTAAACACGTGGATCACAAACTGTTCAGTATACCCTAAAAGTTTGAACCTAATAATCTATTTTTAGGAATATTTTCTCTCTTGTAATTAAGAAAGCTGCACGTAAATCACTTCCTCTTGCTGCTGCCAGAAGAACCTTTCAGAAAAATCCATTCATTTAATTCACCTGGGGTGAAGAGGTATTTTAAAAAATATTTCTGCAAAAATTTGCCCAACTGATCATTTTTAATTTTTAGTAGACACTCTCCTGGCTTAACCCTTTGGGCTACACAGATATCAATGTAAAACTAACTGACTTTATATAAACTAAGGGAAAGAAGCTTAAGTTCATTGAACTTGCAGTACAAGGGGAAGAGTCAGCACTTCATGAGGAAATGTTGTAATTCAACTTGTGAAAAAAAATCCCTTTAAAAAATGTCCTGACATTTCTCTCTCTCTCTCTCTCTCTCTCTCTTTTTTTTTTAGCTTGAAAATATGCTGTTATGATGATTAAACGGCAAAGGTGTTTATACTGTATTTCGACACAGAATGGCTGCAATAGTAAGGCTTAAAAAAGCAAGCCATGCTGTATAGCAAAGGGTATTTGAAAATATTCTATATATTAAAGAAGCTGTCAGGAACTGGTTAGTCATAGCTTGCTAATATAAACACTTTTAAAGCAAATGGATATTAGAAGAGAAGTGACCACAAACCAAATAAGTAAGTTACCCTTTTGTCTCCTTGACCTTTGACTCACTTGGATCAAAATTTGACAAAGATTGCAGCTGCTAAGTATATTACCACGAGATGTAGGTAGTGGCATTTAGTCAGACTGCAAAAATAGACACCCCCCCCCC
>VXAA01001665.1:45458-75956 GCA_013399115.1 Anseranas semipalmata
TCTCTCTCTCTCTCTCTCTCTCTCTTTTTTTTTTAGCTTGAAAATATGCTGTTATGATGATTAAACGGCAAAGGTGTTTATACTGTATTTCGACACAGAATGGCTGCAATAGTAAGGCTTAAAAAAGCAAGCCATGCTGTATAGCAAAGGGTATTTGAAAATATTCTATATATTAAAGAAGCTGTCAGGAACTGGTTAGTCATAGCTTGCTAATATAAACACTTTTAAAGCAAATGGATATTAGAAGAGAAGTGACCACAAACCAAATAAGTAAGTTACCCTTTTGTCTCCTTGACCTTTGACTCACTTGGATCAAAATTTGACAAAGATTGCAGCTGCTAAGTATATTACCACGAGATGTAGGTAGTGGCATTTAGTCAGACTGCAAAAATAGACACCCCCCCCCCNGGTGGGGAGATTTAGCTGCTTGTCTTCTCTTAACTTGGTGCAAGTCATGTATTAAGTACTTGTACATTCAGCTGAAAAATCAGTTGCCCTTATTCAAGGTGAGTCATATGATACAACATTCAAAATGGGGGGTTTCCTCAGAAATATATTTAAATTCACTTGGTGGAAAAATTTTGAAAGTATTTATTTGTAATTTAAAATAAAATGATAGGACTTTGCAACACTGAGCAAAATTTTATGTGTATTACTGAAACTCTTTACAATGTTAGCAATGATATTTTATGTTCAGTGTTGCTGAATTTCCCAATTTTATTCTGTCTTTTGATGTTTAATATTCTTGACATTACAGTTCCTGGAGTCAGGTGAATATTTAGGAAATACATCTTTCTAAAGTGATATTTGTAACATTTACTATTGCAGATAAAAAAAATTCAAAACTATAATTCCAAAGTACATCAAACATTAAAGGAAAAAAAAAAAAGCAGAAAGAACCTCTTCCCTGCAAATGTATCTGCTAATAACTTCATGATTTTTAATCCCACCTCCTGCCATTGGACAGAAGAACTGGAATTATCTTTTAAAAAAACACTGTCCTGGGGCTGAAATTCTCATCAGAATTTTCAAAATCAATTTTCATGTTCGCTATACACACTGCTTCTTCCCCATTTAGTTTCTCTCATCTGAAGCAGCAAATCTGGTTCTGTGTCAGAATTAAAGAGGTGCATGTCAAACAATGTTCAAAAACGACTGGTGGAGCTGGAGAAATCATTAAGAAAATGCATATAATATTCTTCAGTTTTTGTAAGGACTTGGTTTAAATTCATATGTACAAAAACATCAGTAAAGTAGGGAAGAAAAAGTTTAAGAGAATTTTGCATCTTTCCTCCTGTTTTGTTGCTTATAAATTGTCTTTTCAGAAGTTTGAATGGAGCATTTCCATTGCTAATATTCTATTAAGTACATTTAAAACAATATTAAAAATATGTACCCAATGATCTAGAATGAGTTGGATATTATTAATCCTATATGCAAGTCTAAGTTTAAATGATATAGTCTCATAGACTATATCTAATTTTTTATGGTACTTCTGTGTAAAGTAAAAACTTTTCACTTCAATATGAATTGCCAGATACAACTACATTCTTATTCGAAATTACTACTTTAATCTTTATATTTTATGTTCAGTTATGATAGATAAGAATAGCTTATTGACTTCTGTGTGAAACTGAGTGTTATGTCGCGAGTGCCCTTCTTTGCTATTGTGTAATGGATAATTTGAATTGCATAAACTGAGATATGTCTAGACTGTTATTGCATTGTGTTTGGTGGGAGAAGGGTGAATATTTTACATTTTACAAAAGCTTGGAATAGACACAAGGTATTAGCATCTGGTTGCTTTCTAGCTGTTGTGATCATGAGGAATACCTCATCTGCCTAACATAAAAATCCAGTGGAACAGCTTGTAGAAGCTGAGATGGAAATATATTTCAGTGGAATGTGTATTTCTGTTGAATTTGAAAAGCTTCATTACATAAGCAAAGAAAAATAGTGTGATAATGTCAAAAAGCCCTCTTAAACAATTATGGAAAAAATATTTTCCATTTTTAATTTTCAAATGTGTATCTCCACACTTTCTCATTAAAAAAATTCTAGGATGGGTAAAAAATTCAACCTGAAATATGTATTTTTCAGAATTTCCTTTAATTGAGAATCTGAGAAGTTAAGAAGTTGAACAGTCAGATTTTAAAAACCAAGTCACTTATACAATGAGCTGCATAACAATATGTTCTGTTTTTGCCAAACTAAAGACAATGATCTGAATACATCTGCATATGAGTTGGTCTTAGTGGCTGACACTTAAAAATTCTTCAGGTCTAACTTGAATTTCTAACTTGAGCTTGCTCAGAAGTTTGCCATTAACCATATTACACGTCCATCCACTACATTATAAAGATGTTAATAACTTGGTATTTTTATAAATCAGTCAAGTAATCATCTTTCAACTATATTTCTGAAAAGTGCAACAGGTTGCACAAAAAGTTGGGAAAAGGGACTTTTTTTCTTAATGTTACTCCTTTGATGAATTTCTGTTGCTGTTCTGTGCAAAGGTATGGAGTAACGGAGCTGGTAGAGAGGAAAGCAACCAACCAAACCTGTGGTTCAAATAAGGTGCATCTCCTTCAGCAGAAAAGCCAAGTCTACAGTTGTAGAGACATTCTTCTCAGTCCTTAGTGAAACATAAAAGCTTTAGCTAAATCTGTTTGCTTTCCCTGTCCCTTGTAAATGAGGGTAAAATGGTCAAAGTGTAAATTTACAGAAGAACTGGAATTATCTTTTAAAAAAACACTGTTCTGGGGCTGTAAATTCTACCTGTAGGTTTCCAAAGAGAAATGATTAAAATGCCAGCCGAGCTCAAACCTACAGAAATAGTCATTGTTAATGTCAAGGGACCCATAAACTGCTGCTTACCCAAGAGCAGGCAACAGGCAGGTGTCCAATGCAGATGAAAGGAGCAGTCTGGGCTCAGGTGCAGACACGATGTGATTGTTGTGACAATAATGGGCACAAGAGGACACTGCATTAGCCTGCTAACCACATGCATGGTGTCCCTTTTTTCTTTTCCCCATAAAATGGACCTCACAACTGCACATGGGATTTACAAAAATAAAACACATGGTTGTTCATACACCTACGTTACTATTTAAATATCCAGGAAGTTTTTTAGCCCATTAATCCTCATGAGTAAACTGGGAATTTAGGTTGAGTTGTTCTTTGGCTACATCCTTCTGTTTTCCTTTGCTCTCTGTGCTTGGCCTTGAATGAGTAATTAACCCTGCAAATAATACATGCTTTAAATGTGATTTAGAAATGATCACAATAAGTTGACAAACAGAAATTGGGAAGAATAAAAAGGATTATGGGCAATAACATCTAAAATATGAAAGAGCTGAATTACTGTTATCTGGAGGTCTAAGGCAAATAACAAACTTAAAAATTCTGTGGGTGTGATTAATTCCTGAGCAAGCATAAATTGCAAATTATGCAGCTCTTTGTCTCAGTTATTCATAAGCAGTAACAAACAGGACAAAGTACCACTGGGAGCTTATGTTTTACCATCTTTCAGTATCAGTATCATTATGATTTTCTTTATAACATTTTTCAGTAGGGGCCAGATCTCGAGGTACTTCAACTCATATTACCAGCAACTGTTGTTTTTCAATGAATAATTGCAATTTTTTTTTTTTCTGATACTGAATGAAATATAAAGTGTTACATCCTCCAAAGATCAAAATCTAGGCATGCTTTAAAAAGTCTGTCTTTCTGTAAAACAATTGGGATTGATGAAACTGGGCAATGGGGTAGAGAGTAAGAATTCAAATCCTACAAGGAAAATCCAGTCATGCCTTGACCATGACATTGCTGGAACAAGGTTTCATCCCTTCAGTAGTAGACTGTGGACTGACAGAGGTCAGGAAAGACAGGCTTTTCGTAGGTGCCTCTCATTAAAGACTGCCATTCCCACCAAGGGGTGATGCAGACACAGCCTGGGTAGCTTCCACTAGCAGTGTAAACTCCTCATTTTGCCTGAAGTGGGAGCCATGGGCATTGCAGGCTGTGTTAAAAGCTGAAAACTATAACTGTCTGCTTTTGCACAGGGAGATTTCTGAGAAGGTGTTTGCCTGAGGAAAAGTATCAGCTGAATAATAGAATGACAGTTTGCCCTACTACAACAGAGCCCCCCCCCCCCCCCCCCCCCCAAAAAAAAAAAAAAAGAATTAATGGTCTTTTAGATATTTGAAATAAAAAAAGATTATATGTAACAAGTGACTAGCTTTCCAAATGTGTATACTTTTTTTTTTTTTTTTTAAAGCACTGTTTGACACTGTCTGACTGTTTTTGACATGTTATCTCCCTACCTGCTTCACCTCATGCACTTTGTATTTTTGACCTTTGGAATGTGATTTTTGTTCACTCTCTCCTTATATTAGCAGCTTCACTCAGGAAGATCAGTGAGTCTGTTGGGACCAAGAAGTGAGGAAAAAAAAAGCGTCGAGGTTTGCAGCAAGGATATTTTTACATTGCCTTTCTGCACCCTGACAAGGGAGAGGAATGGGCTGTAACAGAAACTGTGCGCTCCTCACTGGGGCTGTCATCGGTGCTGTGCTGGCCATCTTTGGAGGAATTCTGATACCAGCTGGAGATCACCTTATAAGCAAAGCAATAAAAAAGGTACAAACTATTTCTTTTTTCAATCCAGATGGTTTGTGGATATTGAATAACCATTATTTCTGAATCTTGTGTTCTGTTTTTGTTTTTTCCTACTTTTTTTCTTTTTCTTTTTTTTTTTTTAAACATATTCTTTGTAATACATACAATCTAAACTTCCCTCGGAATAGTTGCTGCAGCACTTTTTCTAATATATTAATTACATTGTCATGTTTAATTACTTGCTCTCTTTAATGATTCACATGAGAAGTTAAAATGTTTTTTTTTTTTTTGCAAGATGGGTTTTCATTAGTGTAATTTAGAAGCAATATTTTTTTTATTTTCTTGCAATTATGATTNCCACTTTGGTTTTTTTTTTTTTTTTTTTTTTTTTTTTTTTTTTTTTACCAGTGATGATCCACCTATTATTCTGCATTTTTGTTCTTATTTTGGCACTCATTCCATGCACTTATGCATTCCTGACTGCACATAACCTAAACAAACTTCTGATGCAGAATCTAGTCTTACACTTATGTGCATTCAGACCATGTTCTCTGACTATATGATTCAAACATGTTGTGCTCCATGAGACTATATGATCTCATCATACACAGCTCCTTGATTCAAGGATTGTGAAGAGTAATTGAAGTAGAGTGTCGTAGACCTGGCAGAAACATTTTTTTTTTCTCTCTCTCTTTTTTTTTTTTTACATGATTTTGTCTCTTTATAGTCTAGTTTTGTCTTTAATTAAAAATGAGAAGTTAATTTGCTAAATCTTCAGTGAAAAGGAGTGTATAACTGAGGGTCTAAACCATAGAGTAATGGAAAGACCATGGAAGCCATGGGGTGTCCACCATGGAGACGTGGAGTCTCCTTGGGGTCACTACAATGGTCCCTGTCATGGAACCAGTTAAAACTGGTCCATCCAGCCATCCAACAGTTAAAAATCTAGAAATTGGGCTTTGGCTGATGGTTAGTCTTCCTAATGATCTGCTGTGTCTCTGAAGAGCTTGGAAAACTTGGAGATAGTTATTCAAAAGCCCTTTTTGAAGACTGCCTGTAATTCATCAATTGTATCATTTAAACAAGGAAGTGGATACCTGAACATTCAGGGAATGTTAAACTGTCTGTTGAAGCCTTGCCTACATTCTAGCATTACTTTGTGAAAATATAAAATAAATAAAATAAAATAAAATAAAATAAAATAAAATAAAATAAAATAAAATAAAAGGCTTCTACATAACATTTTAATTTTGACAAAGCAGCAAAGTCAATATGAAAGTAAATGTAGAAGAATTATTCAATTCTTAGCATCCATTGTATTTTTTCATGAAATTTTCGGATTCATAGAAAAACAAAAAATTATAAAATGAAATACAAGAATGTCTCACTAGCTAATGTCTCACCCACCTTCCAATATTTTACAAAAAAGAGACATGTTGTCTATAGCTACAAATAATTGTATTTGATTGACATACTGAGGAAATGGCAGGTTTTCTTGAAAACATATATTTTTAAAATGTGTATCTACTTACATACAAAATTTACTTTGAGTTAATCCAGAATGTCGTCTTATGCCATTTAGTATTTTCAAAGCAAATTACACGTACTAGCAATGTTATGTATTCATCTGTTTACTTATAGTAATGAACAAGTTATACAGCATGCTTTGCAAATGCCTACACGACAATTATACCTGCACAAGTTCTTCGTGGTAAAATTTTAGACACTTTATAATTTTCTGCATTGTGATCATGTTTCAGATGCTTGTACCTATTTCAAGGCAGTTTGTCTGAAGTACATAAAAAGGAAAATTTGTACCAGTATTGGTATGAGTCATAGAAGAGTAAATTTGTAGAGGTTTTATTTAAGTAAAAGGATACTTTTTCTTTCTTTCTTTTTTTTTTTTTTTGCTAACTACAAATCATAATGGATTATTTCTTTTCTATTTATCATGCTGATTATTCAATGAGACCAAGAGACTGTAAGACAATTTGTTTTTTTAAAGATATGCCAAGGTACAACAGCTGAAATATGTGATCAGCAGATCCACAGGAGGGTCTTGAATCTACCCAATTCTGATTTACTTGTGTTAATGAAATGGCTAGCAAGAAAAACAAATATTTATTATTCACTGCAGTTATACTTAATATAAATACATAGCTGACCACAAAGGAAACAAGTCTGCTGAGCAGAGCATATTAAAAATACATTTTTTTCTGAAAATTTTCACTTTTGAAATTCTCATTTTTTTAAGGAAATGTTTCATAGAAACAGATCAGTTTCAGTGACAATTTTATTTGGAATTTGTCAACAGCAGTGACTGTAGGGTAGAAAGAAAGAAAAAAACTAACGAGCAAGACATTCTTTCAGATATGCCCACTAAGCATTCATATTTCCATTTTGTCTGATACAAGGCAAAGCCTGAATTTGGGTCCTCACCCACTGGGATGAAAACAAATGTCAAAATACCAGATTTTTATTAAAAGAGAGCAATTGTTTGAGACATCGCTATTATAAGACAAATTATGTCTTAAAATTCTGCACTATCCAAAGCCTGAAAGTTGTTCACACAACTTGACCCCACAGTAGTTCATTTACCTACCCTATCTCAGGGTAAATCCCAGTTCTTTGCAGAAGTTGATAGCAGTGCAGTAAGACCAAATTTACATTTCTAAGGGCAATGAATTTTGCTACAAAATGTTATTCCTGGATTAGAGATAAAAATGTTGATTTTTTTTTTTTTCTCCTGACTGAATAGATTTAGGACACTTCATACTATAACAAGTTAAAACAAGTTAAACTAGATGATTTGAACTTGTTATCAATATTTATTCAAATCACATAATCATCAATGTTCTCTCAAGCAAGTCTGGTTGAACTTCATGGCATTTCACAATAAAGAAGAACAGCTGCAGTATCAACAAAAAATACAGTCAATAGTTCTTGTAATTCTTGTTCTGCTAGCAGCGGAAGTCTGAGCCCGTTTCACTCAAGCACACATTGCTGCAGCTGGCCAAACCCTATAAGCCCCATTTCAGCCTTATTGCACTCACTGAAGGACTAGCCTGAGTAAACACTGCAGGTCATACTTTCCTGGGAGACTTCATACTGTTGTTGCTGCACAGAGAAAGCATCCATAAGTGTATATGCAATCCCAGGTGCCCTTAGATATTTGACAGACAGTCTCAGGGTGTAGGCTGTTATCTCCTAGCAGATAGGTGCTGTTCTCCACTCTTCTCTAAAATGGAGTCCATGTAATATGTAATACAAAAACGTCACCTCGTCATGTGTTCCATTTTATTACATACATTTGTACATACATCTGTGTCATACATCTGTAGTATGACACAAAACAGATTGTTATATTTTCTAACGACTGTTCTACCCATGTCTCAAATAATTTTTTGGATCAAAAGTAAGGGTCCATTCAAAACAACAAATCAGAAAGTTTACGTCTGATATTGTTGAAAGGAGATATTTTTGACATGGTAAATTACTGGTTTTTGCTTTTCTCTCCCCAGACAAAATATTGTTAACTTAGACAGAATTCAGTTTTTTTTTTTCCAACTAGGTCTAATCACTCAAAGCCATTGCTAGGTGATTCGTTTACCAGAAAAATCTTTATCGCCACTTCTCTAAGAGCTTTTGCTGCCTGCCTGAGAGCGTGAGCTCAGGAGGTTAAGAGAAGCCACATAATATTGCTTAATATATTAAATTCCCAATGAGTTATAATACAGAATATTTTGCCACAATACCTCAGTGCTGCACTATTTCAGCAGAGTCCTCAGGGTTAGCCTCTGCTATTTTTAGAAATAAAGCTATAAATTTTAGCTATTATTATGTTAAACCATCTGTCTCTCTACATATCTGTTTTCTATGATTGGACAGATTATTTCCTCTCAGTTGCTGGAGGCATAAGAAACACTTCTAATTTAAAATTGTTTCTGTGAAAGTCATATGCCTCTTCTTTACCTAAACTAATGAAGCTAAAGCAAGTGCTGGCTCCAAGCAGAACATTAGTGATCCAATAATACATATTCCAGCATTATCAGTGATAAGCTATATTGGCTTCCATAATTTGTTATGACCAAGAACTGAAAAAGGACTAAAAGTTTTGATTCAACAAAGCCTAAATAGGAAGGCTAATACATAGGAGAATCATCATCACCTAAAAAGCAATAAATGGCTCTTCCTACTTTCAGCTACAAAAATGGAAGAAGATGATTTGCATCCCTGGACCTTAACTAATTCAGTTAATTCAGCTGGGGTGGGGGTGGGAGGGAAGATTGTGAATATATATGATCTTTAAGGTCCCTTCCAAACCATTCCATGATTCCATGACTGGGGAGTTGGGAACTGTTTCATATTATCAATTGCAAATTATTAGTTTCCCAAATTACCCTACCTTTCATAAAATCACAGTGGACACAAAACATGGCAGTGGTACTAGGGGAACATATAAGTAACCATCCACTGAGAGGGGTAGTATTTAGGGCTGGCCTCACCAGTGATCAGACAGCCAAAGCCTCAGGGCTTGTTGGTGTGATGACATTAGTTTTATTAAATGAGGGCATGAATAAGGACAGAGCTCTAGTTTTTCTTCTACTTTAACCCACCATTTGCACTCTCTAAGTATACGGCAGTGAAACATATGCACCTCCTTTGTTGAGAAATATTAGTAACAATAATGGCTGAATGCCAACAGAAAGAATGGTCTTACTCCCTTCCTCCCCCTCCCTCTTTTGTCTTTCTGTTTCCCTTATTTTAACTCTAGTTCTCATCTGATCCTTCCCCCTACCTACACCACTGAGCCAAGCAGCTCACTGGCAGAAAGGTAACCCAGAAAAAAAAAAACACAAAAAACTAAAAACAAAAAAGGAAATAATCTTCTTCCAGCCCAGAAAGCAGAAACAGCTTCCTGAGGAATGAGATACAGCACAAAGGAAGGGAAAGGTGGGTGGGTCAGGAGGCAGTAGTAGCTGACTTTCGCCTTTGGCTGCAAAGATGTCGGATCGGACTGGCTGTCCCCTCAAAGATGCCCCAGGGTGACATAAGCACAGAGTAGATAAGCAGCAGATCTGCATGGTAACTCACTGTGACCTGGCTGAGCCAGGTACTCCAGTCCCCGGGACCTCTTCATACAACACTCCAGGTCATTCTTCCCCATTGACATTTCCCAAGTGTATAATATGGACATAGTAGTTATTCTTGCATGAAAAGTAAAGGAAAGTCACCCCACCTTTGTAGGTGGACTACAAATTAGTTCTTGATTGATAAGAAAGTACACAGTACAGTACAGTAAAGTGCAGTAAGAAACAGGACATGAAAATGATCATCATGTAGCCTACAGTCTCAGTTGATATGGAGAGTGTTCCTGGGTGTACTAAAAAGATGGTATAAAGTCCTGCATACTCTTAGATTTCCCTGCAATAGCAGACTTAGGATGAGAGACAAAGATCTATCCTTTTGAAAAATAAGATCACTTGGATAAGAGGACTTTGAAGAATATAAGGAACATGTTTCCTTACAGCTTTCTCCTTAAATGGTGTCTCCTTAAATATAGTATGCTATTTCTGTGCCTCTCAAGGATGGAAGGAGAGGTCCTACAGCTCCAAGCAAGCTTTGCAGTGGTGGGGGGGTCAGCATGTCATTCTGTGCTGTTAAAACACCTAGCAAAGGGTTATAAGGGGAAGAAGGGATGGATGGAGGGAAACCTTAAAGTTTTTAAGAAGCAAATAACACTGCTTTCAAATTTAGTCACAGATCGTAACTCCTCTATTCATTTTTGTGCTCGTTGTGTGCTGTTGACTTATAGAGAGATTAGTTTGTCCTCTTGATCCTATAGCTGCCAGGAATCCTTAACCATTCCCCTGTCCCTGTTGCACAGAGGCAGGAGGTCGAATACTCGCCTGTGCTCCCATCCTAGGACCCTACTGAGTACAGTGCACAGGCAGATCTGGAGCAGGCTGAGCTATACATTTCATAGAATAGAATAGAATCATCTAGGTTGGAAAAGACCTTTAAGATCATCAAGTCCAGCCATCCACCTAATACTACAAGTCCACCGCAAAACTATGTCCTTAAGCACCACGTCCACATGTCTCTTGAATACCTCCAGGGATGGCAACTTCACTGCCCTGGGCAGCCCATTCCAATGCCTAAGCACCCTTTCCATGAAGAAGTTCTTCTTGCTATCCAGTCTAAACCTACCTTGGTGCAACTTGAAGCCATTGCCTCACATCCTATCACTTGTCACCTCAGAAAAGAGACTGACACCCTCCTCACTGCAACCTCCTTTCAGGCAGTTGTAGAGAGCAATGAGGTCTCCCCTCAGCCTCCTTTTCTCCAGACTAAACAGACTGTAGCTTTAGTCGCTCTTCAAGTCTTGTTTTCTAGTCTCTTCACCAGCTTCATTGCTCTTCTCTGCACATGCTTGAGGATCTCAATATCCTTATTGTAGTGAGGGGCCCACAACTGAACACTGTACAGGAGGTGTGGTCTCACCAGTGCTGAATAGAGCGACAATCACTTCCCTAGTCCTGCTGGCCACACTATCTGATGCAGGCCAGGATGCCATTGGCCACCTGAGCACACTGCTGGCTCGTATTGCCAGCTGTTGACCAGCACCCCCAGGTCCTTTCCTGCTAGGCAACTTTCCAGCCACTCTTCCCCAAGCTTATACCACTTCAAGGGGTTGTTATGACCCAAGTGTAGCACCCAGCATTTAGCCTTGTTGAATGTCATGTGATTGGCCTCGGCCCATTGATCCAGCCTATCCAGATCCCTCTGCAGAGCTTTCCTACCCTCAAGCAGATCAACAATCCCGTCTAACTTGGTGTCATCTGCAAACTTACTGAGGGTGCGCTCAATCCCCTCGTCCAGATCATTGTTAAGATATTAAACAAAACCAGCCCCAGTACTGAGCCCCGAGGGACAC
The DNA here is from genome assembly GCA_013399115.1 of Anseranas semipalmata. Classification (NCBI taxonomy): domain Eukaryota; kingdom Metazoa; phylum Chordata; class Aves; order Anseriformes; family Anseranatidae; genus Anseranas; species Anseranas semipalmata. The sequence goes on from VXAA01001665.1 coordinate 57,013, forward strand.
CACTTGTGACTGGCTGCCAAATGGATTTAATTCTATTCACAATGACCCTTTGGGCCCAGTCATCCAGCCATTTTTTTACTCATTGAACAGTACATCTGTCCAAGCTATGAGCAGCCAGTTTCTCCAGGAGAAGGCTGTGGGAAACAGTAATGAATGCTTTGCTGAAGTTCAAGTAAACAACATCCACAGCCTTTTCCTCATCCACTAAGCAGGTCACTTTGTCATAAAAGGACATCTAGTTAGTCAGGCAGGACTTGCCTTTCATAAACCCTTGCTCACCTGCTTGTACTATACATGCCACATGATGGCATTCAAGATGATCTGCTCCGTGACCTTCTCTGGCATGGAGGTTGGTCTGATAAGCTTGTGATTCCCCAGATCCTCATTCCTGCCTTTTCTTTAGATGGGTATCACATTTGCCAACCTCCAGTCTTTATATCAGCCTGCTTCTGCCAGATCTTTTGAGCAATTCTCTATGAAAACTGAAAAGGCGATTTCCAAATCATGGAAAATCTCTCTTCACAAAGGAAATGGCCTGCCCTGCTTGGGATCACAGCTGGGACAGTCCTTGGCCTCCTAAGGTTTGCAAAACAAGGTTGAAGAGAATTTTAGCTGTCAGGTCTGAGTGTAAGCCCTCCAGCTGATAACACATTTGCTGTGGAAAAGTTTCTTTCCCCTCTTGCACAAATGCACATAACTTATAGTATTTTTCATAGACAGCAAGCTTAGTGCTTTACACTACAAGCAAGCATTTGCAGCTCCACCATACAAACAGGCTTTTGTCAGACAAAACAGGCTTTTGTCCTGTCTGCGTCAGGAGTTGTCCAAGACATCATATTCATTTGTGATGGCAGTAGGTCTGAATTGGTAGTATCCCTTTTTGGATGGTGCTTGCTAAACAGACCCTAGAGGCAGAAATTAAGTTAGAAAGAAAATCTAGAAAATTGTAATTTAAAATGCCTTTTCTTGCTGCATAACTGTTTGGAAGATTCCAGTCTTTTGCTTTCTGCAACTCTGTGAGCTGTGGAAATTACCTAATTATTATTGTACAACTCTGCTAAAAGGCATGTTATATGTTGAAGCTGGGCAGCTTAAACTTTTCTTCTTACTGCAAATCCTTTTCTAAATTTTTACCACCAAGGGAAAAAAATCCATTATCCCAGTGATTTGTGAAAATTATATAGAAAGAGGTCTGATGAAGACCAGGCAGAGCAGACATTCCCCTGACAATATAAGAAACATGCCTTCAAACTCTCCTTTTCACTGTGCAGTCCCAAGGACTCGGTAGGCATTTATCATAGTGTGTCTGAGTGCCACACACATAAAGCTGTTGGTTACTCTATAATCGTTCCCAATGTCCTGTCTGCTTTTTATATTCATATTTTGGCCTCATTCTCTGGACCTGGGAAACCTTCCTAATGAAATGTTATCAAAAGTATCACAGAATCACAGAATGGCTGAGGTTGGAAGAGACCTCTAGAGATCATCTAGTCCAACCCCCCTGCCAAGCAGGGTCGCCTAGAGCACATTGCACAGGATTGTATTCAGGCAGGTTTTGAATATCTCCAGAGAAGGAGACTCTACAGCCTCTTTGGGCAACCTGTTCCAGTGCTCCGTCACCCTCAAGAGTAAAGAAATTTCATAGAAAGTCTCAGTCTTGGTCACAAGAATTTTCTGACCAAAAAAAAAAAAAAAGAGTCCTGCAAGAGCACTGTTCACTTTCTCTGGCTGTAAAATAACGTAGTGCATAAACAAAGTTCCGAGATAACTCTCATTTCCTCCCCTGGGATACTAGCAAATGTATGAAAGTAGTTTATGGATTCTAAAAACTGCTGGGTATGATTCAGTCATTCAAAGATTTTCTTCTTACAAGTAGTCAGTGAGTTTGGAGAACAGCAATAGGAAAGTTTTTCTACTGGTTACAATAGCAATTATATCAGCTTTGTGGTCACTTATTTTAGGGGGACTCACTTTTGGTCTTGCTCCACAGGAATGTCAAGCTGGCTTCAAATGCTGGCCAAAAGTGTGTCAATGATAAAATAGCCTTTTTTTTTCTGTTTGTTTGAGAATTTTCTACAAACATCTGGAAAGTAAATGCCGCTTGTCATTCATTTTTTGTTGTTAATTTTACCTTTTTTTTTTCTTTTTTTTTTCTTTTTTTTTTTCTTTTTTTTTTTAGGAAGCTGTCATTGCAAATGGTACCATTGCTTTTGATAACTGGCTTGTGCCAGGAAGCTCAGTTTACAGGCAGTTTTGGATCTTTCATGTGCAAAATCCATCAGAGGTGTTAGACTATGGAGCACGTCCAAAACTTGAACAAAGAGGACCTTACACATACAGGTAAGCAAAGTCCTTGAATATGTGAGATATCATATCAGAAGTTTTGTTAAAGGCAGAAAAAATTCTGCTGAGTTAAAATATTTTTTGGAAAGTCCAGAATCCTATTTTGCAGCTATGCAATGCAATCATGAACATTTCCTTACTGGGTTTCACATTGGGAAAATGTTTAAAACAGATAATCAGGTGTGACTCTATTTGCTCTTGTGATAAACCATTGCTCATTAGCAAGAAGTTTACCATAAAGACACACAGGCATGTTGCATTTTTTTGCTGTTCAGAGTTTGCCAGCCTTTTACTTAGAAAAAAATTATGCTAGATGCCCCAAAAACATGAGATTGTCTTATCACCCACATATCCCATGTATCACTCATATAGATGCAACAGTCCATCCCCATTCAGGAAAGCTTTTAATAATTTCCTTGACTTTAAATGTGATATTGACAGAGGACCAGTTGATACTTCCTGAGTCACTAAGCCCAGTACCTAGCTGTCACTGGCACTCTTGTTATGAAATTGCTTTCCTAAAATGATATGATAGGATATTTCTTTCTTAATGTCTTTGGGCATTGATGATATGATATTTGCAAGGTGGTTTTGTATAGCAGCATCTAAACCTGAGGTGCTTTAATGCCTAAAATATTATTAATTTCTCATTGGAATATCTTGGTTTATACAGTACCTGGGAAGACACAGGAAATGGTTACACAGGAGTCAGGAAACTCAGCAGTTAAGAAATACTGCAGAAGGTGAATTCCTATTAAACAGACACATTTTACTCTGGTCATGGAGGTGCATATACTCTCAGGGGTAAATCTCTGCTGATAGCCTAGATAAGACTATGTAAGAAATGATGGCTATTGCTCTTCACAATGTCGCATTCATGCTTGCCTAGGAAGAAAAAGATACCTTACATGCCCTGATCAGAGATATTGGGTCTACCTGAATCACTGCAACACTGAGTCTCTTTCTCAATATCCCTTTGAATATTTTATTACTTACTAAAAAATAGAACAACTGGCCTTGAAACTGCATTTGTCCCCAGCATTCTGTTGGGAAGTGGGAAATTTTAAGTCTTTTGTTTCCAGTTAGAAGTAACATTAGTTAGAAAACAAACCTCCCAACTTCCAGATGGGTGCTTTACACAGTAGGCCATTAATTAAAATGACATGCATACAAACCACTCTTGAGAAGCCAAGATCCAGCTGCTTTTGGGGTAGGGCCCACCTGCACTGGCTACTTCCGTACCATGGGAAAATGTGCTCTGAAATTTCTGGTCCCCCCATGTCCAGGCTGGATGTTCTGATGAAGCATGAATATCTCTTCTGGGATGGAGCTGGGATGAACTTTGTGGACCCACAGCATAGACTAAATCATACAATGGTTGCTGGATGCCACCCCCACAGAGGGGTCAGAAAGAGGATGGGGACATAAAGTGTTGAACCAAAGCTAGAACTACAGCAGCTCCAAGATTTGTGCCTTAGTGATCCACTAACAGAAATATAGGCACTTATAGGCATGCTGGAGAAGGACTTCTGTGTTTCTCAGTGGTGCTGAAAGACTGCTAATAAATCCCCACATGGACATGAAATGTTAATAAAGTAACTCCCATTATGGAGTTAACCTCTAATCTCTTTTGTTGGAACACAGGCCTATCACATCAAATCTTAAGATCATTTATTAACTATTCCTTAGTCATTCCCTTCTAAGAACATGCAACCATGAAAAAGCTTAGAAAAAAAAATGTGATGAAACATAACTAATTGAGAACAGAATACAAAAAGATAAAAGGTCCATTATTGAAATAAAATTTAAAAAAAAAAAGAAGTACTTATTTGTATTTTAATATCAAGCAAAAATAGCATTAGGCATTAAGGAAATGTTTGCAAAGGAAAAATATTTTACATAAAATAGATTTTTTACAAATGTTCAAATGAAAAGTTTAGAACCCTTTCACTGGTTATAAAATGTTGAATATTCATCTTCAAAAGTGTTCATCAACATTTCAAAAAATTTCAGTCAGATGTGGTTATGTGTTGACTTGAAAATCAGATTTTAAAATATTCTGTGTTTTTATTTTTTATTTCAAGGGTGCGATATTTAGCCAAAGAAAATATCACAGAAAACTCTGATGGCACAATATCCTACATGTTGCCTAATGCTGCTCGTTTTGAACCTGATATGTCTGTTGGGACAGAAAATGATACCATCACGTGCCTCAACCTCGCTGTTGTTGTAAGTCAAGAAAACATGAATGTTGAGATACTGGAGGAAAAAGGGGAGAAGTTAGCATTAATAACGCAGATTCTGAGGACATATGGCATTTACATTAAGGTTTCCTTAATGGTTACTCCCGGGGTAATCTTAACTGTAAACGAAAATTGACTTTTTCTTATCAATGGAAACAAAGTCATCAGCTTCGATGGGATGTATCAAAAAGCATCCTTCTAGTCAATTTTAGTGTGGGAATGAATCAAGAGTTTTTGGATGGATTTCCATTCTATTCAAGGTACAACATGAACAGTACAATGTGAGTTTTCCATACGCTTTTCATAATACCTTCAGTCCTGCTTTGCAGGGGAGTGTTAAATCCCATGCTCAGTGTACGCATGGTCTCGCTGCTTCCATGGTGCCCCTCAGTGCCAACACAATGGTATCCCCTGAGCTCTCCTGTCCTCCTTAGACGTTAGTCTTTCCGAGGAAAGCACAGCCAACCCCACCTCTACTTTACTCCAGATGTTTTTCTGTTGTCATAGGATTTGAGTGTTTGCCCTTGACCTATGTATACAATTTTCATAATTATATTCAGCCCTGGTGGTGTTGCTCGGTTGTCTCACACTAACGCTGCGGTGTCTGTATGTCAATTTTCAGGACCACTGTGAGAGAGAGGGTGGGTGCTAGTGGCAGAGTGAAGATGCATGGTGTAAACACGAAGTAAAGACCAACTGCCTCATTCAGACCAGATGTATTCTGCTTATGTTCTAATTTAGGCCAGAATCTCCCTTTTAGAAAGTTGCCACATTTTGGACCATGTAGCTCTTTACAGATTTAAACATAAGCTCATGCCTGGAAGCAGCCATGTCAGGGCATGTAAGACCAGAGCATCCAAGCCCCATTTTGGTGTTCAGAACCAAACTGGGATAAGTCTACAGAGAGGCTCTGCCTAGTTTGTGTGACAGCAATGACTACAATCCAGTAGAGCCCATCGTTTGTATCATAACCTTGTGGTCGAAATACTCACAAAGGAATCAACAGAGATGTTTTTCACACTTTCTTAACCCTGAGGGGATTGAACCCACATCTCTTCTATCTCATAATCTTGTCATATCCATGCTTGCTTCTTGTTTTGAGTTCAAATTCAAACAAGAATGAGAGATTCATGGGTTAAGGGAGATTTAAAAAAAAATGAGAACGAAAGAGAGAGCAACTCTGTCTTGGTTAGTTAGACTTTCTGTCTGGCTCTGACTCTTCCATTGCCATTCTCAAAGCACTGAACAGAGAGTCCAGTAAAAAGCCTAGGCTGAACACTTGCTCTGAGAGATACTTTTTCATTACACAGATTTACCTATCAAAAATGTTATCATTTCCTGCTTCACCACACAGTCCAACATAGATCATTTCTGCTTGTTTTCCACAAGCTAATCGGTGGCTTTATAGACTTGACTTTGTGTTTATGCCTCTGGAAAAGTTCATTACAATCACTGCTGGTAAAATACCACATCATTCTTCATTGAAATATGAAAAGTTCATCTCTTATGTAGAATTAAAACTGTACAGAAAGAAGGACATGTTAGTTGCAGAAATGTATTCTCTCTGATTAAAGAAATAATGGAAATTCAGCAATCGATTGGTTTTATGCAGGATACAATCATATCATTGCTAGCATAATTTTGTCACCATAGCAAGTCTAAACCTCAGCCAATAGGTAACAAGGCATGTATATTTGTACTTGCATGCTTATCGTGTGGGTGAGTAAGGAGTATGTGACCTATGAATATGATAGAAAAGAAGTAGAAAAACATAAGTGGTGCAGTCCATGTTATACAAATAGGGACTCGAAGTACAAGACATTAGGGATGATCTAGTGAACTCATCCAAACAGTGAAGATAAATAGTCTGGTTTTATGTAAGTTATACCTAAGCAACTGATTCATCAATGAGTGTCAGTTTTAAGCAGAAATTTAACTTATAATGAGCTGCAACTGTGGAAACAGCTTCCTTACCAGCTTTGCTAGAGATTTCTTGGAGTTGGTCTGCATTTTTGATCCAAATCGCATGTAGAATTTTATGCTAAACATTAATTTTATTGCTGTTGTAGGCTGCACCTGCCCTGTATACAAACACTTTCATACAACTACTATTAAACACTTGGATTAAATCTTCTAAGTCATCCATGCTGCAGAACAGAACAGTGAAAGAAATACTATGGGGATACAAAGACCCTTTCTTAAACAAGGTCCCCTTCCCCTTGGACCCAGTTCTGGGAGTCTTCTACCCGGTAAGTAAAACCAATCAGGAGGCAATAATTCTGTGAATAAAAATTAAGGCTGCTGCTGTGAGGAAGAAAAATCTGACAACTCTAGGTGACCCTGCTTGGCAGGGGGGTTGGACTAGATGATCTCCAGAGGTCCCTTCCAACCTCAACCATTCTGTGATTCTGTGAAAAAATCTCTTGGATCAGTACTTCTAACTGTTATTCCTTCTTGTGTCTGTTACAGTATAATGGGACATATGATGGACTTTACAAAGTGTATACTGGGAAAGAAGACATAAGCAAAACAGCAATAATTGAAAGTTATAAAAACAAAAGGTATTATAGCATTGTATATATGAAAAAAGTTACATATTTTCAATGTTTGGATTTTAAGGCTTGGCTCAATAAGAACTATAGTTAAATGGAAAGTTGTCAACAATTCAAGGAAAGCTGAATCAAGCCCCAGGCTAAGCAAAACTACCTCTGTTTCAGCTATTCATGATTCTATTATAAGCTTGAATTTAAGATAATTATTGATCCTTTGATACAAGTAGTTACTTCTGTATTCCATACTTAATTGTCTAGATCCCTTTTATCCTATTCTAACACATCATATAGTTTATCTGAATGTATGAATTAACATCTCTGTCCTATGCCTTTACTAATGAATCACATTTATACTGAAGCAGTGAGGATTAGCAACACAGATAATGAAATGGATTACATGGTACAAGATAATTCATGCCTCATGACTTTTTTTTTTTTTTTGTCAAAGGAATCTTTCTTACTGGGAAGGTTACTGTGATTTGGTTAACGGCACAGGTAAGCCTATTAAAGCTTTTTGAAACTTCACCACATTTCTTGATATTGCAAGGGAATAATGAGATACAATATACAAGTTAAGTCCCCCCCTGGGCTTTGGGAGTTCTGTATTCTGCATATTAAATGTCTATATAAACATGAATGCATACATACTGCTGCTACTATACATGCATATGTATCTATTATAAGATATATTATATATTATTTTACACTATTTTAAACATTATTTTATATACTTATACACACACTCTTCAGCTATAGAAGATGTAGAAGACACAAGAAAAAATCTAGCTGTCTATATCTACTGATTATCTGTATGGCACGATATAACTAAGATATTTTTTCTTTGGCATAGCAGTTGAAAAATATTATCTTTGTCTTCCAGTAATGTCCATTCATTTGCACTGTTGAAGAATTAAATTAAATGTATCAGAATGGATAGAAAAGTTTTTCCTGAGATATGAAAAGAAATTGAGGTAGGAAGAGAGAATACTCTCAGACAAGTGGTAGTAGCAAGTGAAAATGGATGAAGAAAAGAGGTAGATTAGTTTGAGTTTAATCAACTAGAGGGGAATATTTTTGAATTTGCTTTTGGAATGCATTTAGAAACAGTTGAGTTGTTTAAAGATACATTTATGCAAGTAGGTATATTTCTTCTTGATGACTGAAAATGTCTCTGTGAGGACAACATCTCTTGAGCTGAGGCTGGCAGGTGTCATGGAGGAGACTTGCAGAGAGCTGCAGGCCTTCACTGAGCAATTATCAAAACAAACTATTTTTTTTTCCCCACTGTGTGGTTTTCCCTAGCATAGATCATTCTCCTTATAAACCAGAGCACATGACTAGTGATTTTGAAGTATTTCAAATACTTCCCAAGAATCTAAGTTTCCAAAAGGCTGTGTATCAGGAAGGATTAGTTATTTTGGTTATTTTATAAGAGGCAACATTTTCTTAGTTTCTGGGACTTACATTCTTTCTTATGGAGCCTGAAATCTTTTTTCCCGTTGTCAGCTTTTTCTTTGTCTTCTTCCACAGCTGATGGAATAAACACACTCAGGTAACTAGACTAAGTGCTTCTGTACAGTGACAATGTGGAGAATTTCACTGCTAGCAAAGGTCATTACACAGTTTATATGAGCATTCAGTCTGACTGCTAAGGAGGGAATGTGTTTAGAGAATCATCAGGTTTAAAATGTCTTGTAAGTAAGTGTGAGAATTCCTTTGTACCTTGTAAACTTTCACACCAAAGCACAGAATGTTTTCCAAGCAAAAGGAAATAACTAGATAAAGGGATTAAACAATATTCTTGTATGCAGCTTGAAATGAGTCCATACTTGCAAACACTCCAAGACTGCCAAGATTTACAAATAGAGTGTGTGTCTAGGATGATCTTGGATCTTCTTTAAGGAAAAGTGCTTCTGTCAGCAGTGGGCAAATGGCAGTATGTAATTTAGCTTTCTCACTCTTGCCAACTAGATTCAAAGATAGCACAGATGTTTTCAATTTCTTGGTTAGGGTTGCTGACTAGGAAACTAAACAGAAATTGTAGCAAGACATAACAAATGTACTGGTTAAAGGTTTGTTACAACACCTTGCTTGGGAAAATGGCTGAGACACCTCTTACTTAACACTAGCTGCATGCAATACAGAAATATGTATCTGAACTGGCAAGCTGCTCTTTTCATAGCAAGTGGGAGAAAGACATCACCAAAGTGTTCTTCCTCTGACCTTCTTTGCTTGTCTACCGTGAGCTCCAATTGAGTAGTCTTGAATGAAAAAAGGTGTAGTGTTTATTAAATAGGTAGTTTTGAAGACTAAAACTGCATTTCTTATAAGTGTTGTGTGCCTTAACTCCAGATGAACCAAGCATCTCTAGAAAGCTTTAAGTCTTTAGACTATGGGATTCATATTAAGCAGGAGTGGTATTTTTATCTTCTGTTTTTAATAGGCTTGATGATACAGATTCACATCTGGGGAAAAAAAAATAGCTGCCATAATTTGGCTTATCTTCAGAATCAATACAGTCTCATCCTTGGAGTACCTGCCATTAAGCAGTAGCTTACATAAATATTTTCCCTGCAAATGACTCATCATGTTTACCTTTTCACAGCTTTATGGGAAAGTAACAGCTGAGCATTGAGCTAGAAATTAAATCACATCTTCTAAGTGGAATTGCTTTCAAGCTCTTAATTTTATTCACAGATGGGGCATCATTTCCTCCATTTGTTAAGAAGGATCAGGTACTGCGCTTCTTCTCCTCTGACATTTGCAGGTACGCTGGTCCCTTCCTGCTGTGCATATGTGCGTGCTTCCCAAATGCTCTTTCATTTCAGAAGGCTGCTGCAGTATCTCTGCTGGAGCTTAGGTTGCCAAGGCACTTCCACATAACTGTTTCACAGTACAACGTTACATTTACACCGTACATTTACACAAGTCAATTCGCGAACTGTGCTCATGATTCAGAGCTTAATTCTACCACTTTCATTTGTGTCAAGTAGCAAGCTATGTATGGTGTGTTTCATTTAAGTGAGTTACATGTTTGTAATTTACCTCTGCTTAATTTTACAGAGACACTGCTATGAGCTGTTATAGACACTGAGGTCCACAGGGTTAAAGTCTTGAACTTCTTCTAGGATCAGGACTCAGCCCCTAACCTGCCTAATTTGGTCTGAGCAGGCAATTTACCCCTCTGGAGGGGCTGGCTGGGCCCATCTTGGGGATTTCTGCATAACATCATCTATGCAGAGCAGGATTTACTGTCAGCCACTAGATACTCAAAATTGTTTTCCCACTGGATATTTTTACATATTTTATTTTTATGTATTTACAAACAAACAAACCTGCTTAATTCGTCCCATACTGATGGCTTTTCAGGCTGCTTCTTCTGCTGTGGTTGTCCAGTGTCTCTGAGTTCTCCAGTGAGATAGCTTAAAGTAATGTTAAGAGATTTAAAGGGCATCAGAGTGTATTTACTTTGGGAGGTTCGATCCTGGTATTTATTTTGCTGCCTGGAAACAGCTGCTTCCTTCTAACTAGGGTTAAAGTGGACCATCTACTTTGCAGATTGCTTGTTTTCAAAGATCAGTGTTTTTACATGCAGTTAAAGTTCTTTTTGTTGTGAAGTAATTGTATCCCCAAACTGGACAATGTTTCACAAGTTATGGAAAGGGGATGTTTATATAGTAGAGAAATGATAAAATTCTTTGGATCAGTTGGACACAGTTTGAGAGCTCCTTCTGGCCATTTAATTCTCACAATTAATGAACAATGAAGGGCAGTAACAACCTCCCAAAGGTCTGGGATGAAACAGGGTCATGGAAAATGTTTCTGCCCGTGTTGCAAGACCCAGAACCCTTTTTTTCTTTGGCTGCAATACAAAGTGTTGCTGCCTTGGTTACATTACTGTTTACCAACCATATCTCTTTATCAGTCGATAATGTATCAGCAAAAAAANAAAAAAAAAAGGTCGAAGTAGTATTCTGATTCACATGAAATGGAATAAGGTTAGAGCAACTATGTCACCTGCACCATATAGCTTAGGTTGGTATCATCAGGTCAGTAAAAACTGTAACCAAGCCCATGTTTATTGGTAAGTATCTCTACTGTAGTCCAAAAAAAATCAAACATTTCATAATAACAGTGGCTGTAGAAGTGTGTAGAAAAGAGCTCTTGATTGGTTTATTCATTTAGTGTATATTGTTTATTGGTATTAGTATTTCTTTCTGCCTTTTTGTGTCTTGCTCTGCTCACCTCTGACCTTGTACATCCCTTTGTGAAAGCACAGAATAGTCTCTGTTACAGAGGAACACCCCTACAAACTTCTGGGCATGGGGTCTCTGAAGTACTTCTTTCTTTTTAGGAGACAGTCAGGAGATCCTTGAGCAGTATTGCCATGAATTCAGATTTTCAACCCAAGTGACTGAAACACTTTTCTCCTCTTTTATATTCAGATCAATCTATGGAGTTTTCCAGGGTGAGCAGAATGTGAAGGGAATTCCACTCTATCGTTTCACTGTTCCTCGTGAAGCATTTGCCTCGCCACTTGAAGTCAAAGATAACTACTGCTTCTGTACAGAGGAGGTCATATCCAAGAACTGCTCAATGGCTGGAGTCTTAGACATCAGTGCCTGCAAAGCAGGTATAGCGGGGACATGGTACTGCCAAAGAAGCCATCTAACTGGGGAGAAAGCACTTGTCCCATAGCTGAGGTGTTTCTCTAGGATCCAGGACATTTGTGTTTGTCTGCAAACTCTTCCACAGACTGCCTGTGAGAGCTTTCCCTTTTCTGTAGCCTCATTTCCCCAGCTGAGGGCTATAATATTTCTGTATTTTGAATGGCAAAATGAAGAAGAAAATCATGATACTATATATTGTTTACTGAAATTGCAGGAATATAGAGAGGAAAGAAGAGGGATTCCATAGGTACCGTATAAAAGCCAGAGACAGTCACGGTCCCTGTATTTGTGATGATTCACACCCACAACGTGTGTGTGTATGTGTACATTACTATATACACATTCAGAGACCGAGAGACACTATTTACTTAATTTAGCATCAGTACAATAAAATATACACAGCCTACATTTTGTGCAGAGTACGCAGCATGAGTTCCCTTCAGACTTTCTTTCTGCTAGAACAAGATCACAAAAGGGGGGGGACAGTGACAGGTCCTCACATCAGTGTAAAGCTAGGAGCACTCCCAGCTCCACAGCGTAGACACAAATAGGGTTTGTAACTACAACTTATTTCACCATGCAAATTCTCCTCATGACAGTAGAATCACGGAAAATCTCAATTTATTTTATGGTGGAGTGGGGGGAGTTATTAATGTGTTTCAAGACTGTTTGTCTGTTTGTATAACAAATTATGTTTGCATAGAAAATGGCTTCAGAAGATGAGCACTGAAACGAGGCTTAATGATTCGAATGAGTTTTGTTGTTGTTGTTGTTGTTTTCTCCAAACAGGAAGACCAGTGTATATCTCTCTTCCGCATTTTCTTCATGCAAGTGATTCTATATTGCATGCTGTTGAAGGCCTGAGCCCAAATGAGAAGGAGCATGACACATTTCTAGATGTAGAGCCTGTAAGTCCAAATATTTAATATTTGTAACTCAATAAACTTGTGATTAAATTTAATTGCAATAGAGTAGGTCTTTTACCAGAGGGACGAGCAGAGGAAGCCATATTTTTAAGCTTGCTTTTTAAGTTCTGCTCACAAAGGTGTTAGGCTTTTAGCAGGGGATATTTAGAGCAGAGCTTTGTCTTATTCTGACCTTCAAAGTTTGGAATATAAATTTTGATTTTTTCCTCACTTGGCATGCAGGATGAAATAGATTCCACAAAGCTTTGAAGTGTGCTATAACTTATCTATGACTTTCAAGTACTTTCTGAAAATTCTTTTCTATGAGATGTCTTCTGTTCCTTCTACCATAGTTAACAATTTCTGTATAATCACTATCTCAATTGAATTAAAGTAAATAAACATAGATTATTTCTAAGAAAATTGTTAGAAGTCTGAAGCACATCTGCTTGCTTGATTCTAGAACAAAACTAGTCTTTGTGACTCTGATTCTCCAACAGAGCTCCCAAAACAATAAATTTATGATAGTTCTGATGTTGTTTGACTTTAATTTTACTTCTGTTTCAGTGATTGAGATTAAGATTAAGATTCTTAAGTATGTTAACCAGAGTTTTCTGAATTGTGTGATGAATTCTAAGGTTTCAAAATTTTATTTTGCTCTGAATTTGGATGAAAAGGTAAAATTCAGGATTTTTCACTAAAATATTTTTTGTTCATATCATTTAACAGTCAAGCCACATAACTTCAATGAAATCTAAAGTCAAACTACAATTCCTAAATCTGATGTGAAAAGGAGATGAAAAAAAAATCTGATATTTCTTTTGATATGTTTGTACTGATATGAAATATTTATTGTCTGCACTATGTTAGTTAAACTTACCCCTCTCATTAAATCAGAATTTTTAGCCAATTTCTGGTCAAAGAAAAAAGCTAAAATATATTTTTATATAAAACATATGAACAGGACTGGTATAGCAATTTTCACTATTTTTGTTACATTCAGTATTAATTTGCAAACTACAGAAGTAACTATGATAAAACCACAAAATCATAACTTCTATGAGAAATGAGAGACCCTTAGAAACATTGAAATTTCATTAAAATGTAACTGTTCAAAATATAAAAATAAAATAAAAGTTCTTCTTTGTACAGGCTGTATTCTAAGCTTATTCACTCAATTTAAAAAAAAAATTGATTTTTTTTCTCATTTTTTAGACAACTGGTTTTACACTACAATTTGCCAAAAGGCTGCAAGTAAACCTCCTTGTGAAACCTGCACCAAAAATTGAGTAAGTGTTGTTTCATTATTTTGTTTTTAATTTTTTTTTTTTTCAAGAGGGCTGCTTGGTCTTAAAGTGTTAAAGAGTGTTGGTAGAAATGGGAAAAGAACAAATGAAAATACTTCACCAAAGCCTTTTCCCCTCTCTTGCAAATATTTCAGTCATGACTTTCCAGAGAATACAAATTTCAGTGAAAGAGCAAACCTTCTTGTGCAAGGCACTGCCCAACTATTTTAACATCTGATTTCCCCACAGAAGCTTACAATGCAACACGGTCTTAAAAATAACATTCTTACAAAACCCAAATGGAGGCCATAAGGATGAAATAGAAGGGATAATATATTTTCTGTAATAAGTCCAACAAGAGATATAATTTATGTGTTCTCTGTCACTGGATGGAATTTGTCAGAAGGGTTAAGGGTTCTCTCACTATTTCTCTTCCCTTCATTGGCCCAAATGTAGATGTACAGCTCCTGTATACTGGGTGGGTGAACACCACATAGATTTTCAGACCCTCTCTTCAACACCTACCTGTATCCAGTCTTTGTTCTGACTACCTGCACATGGAAGACTAGACAGAAAGAGATAATTGCCTGATATGTAAAATAGCTGTTGTGAATTGTAGGTTTATTTTTTTCAGTCCAAAACTATGCTAAAAGTTGCTTCCAGAAGACAGAGCTATTAGTGGAGATGAAAAATGTTTAAGTAGAGACTAGGCTTATGTACAAAACTAAAGGTAACATGCCGTACGTTTTTTTTTCTTCTCATTTCAGAGCTTTATCAAAAGTTCAAAATCCTTATGTTTTCCCTATTCTTTGGCTAAATGAGGTTAGTATATTTTCTGTCTATTACTCTTCACTGTTAAACACAAACACACACACACACACACAAAAGACAACCTTTTCTGTCTTGATGCCCTGAAATTAAGCAATTAAACTCATGTTATGATGTGCACACGCCAAAAATATATTCAGCAAGTGAGATCTTGCATACTTAGCTTTCACTGATGTTTTTCTTGCACTATTTCAGTCTGCTGTTATCGGGGATGCAAAAGCAGAAATGTTCAGAAGTAAAGTCACCGGTCGGGTCCAGATGCTAGGTGTGCTGCAGATGGCGTTAATCATCACAGGTTCTGTGCTGTTCCTCGCATTCATGGGTTCTTATTTCATATGCAGATCAAAGAAATTAAAATAAGTAAGTACTAATGGCTCAGTCCTCAGCAGTAACTTCTCAGTGTTTAAGATGTTCAGAATCATTACATATTTATCTATTGTTATTTTTCAAGTGCTAGTAAAGTTCAGCAGTTATTATGTCAGTTGTGTTGAAAATCATCTAGATAATTTAGCTAAAGTTTTCAAATTATCTTCCCAGCCTTAATCTTTCAGAATGCTCTTAACATACCAGGAGAGGGTATTGGGATCTATATCCAGAAGACCAACACTTTTTTCTTCAAAAAGACAACATGATCGTTGTGACTTAATGAAAACAGACATTTTATCCAAGGCTATTAAACAATTCAGAAGTGCCCTCTAGTACTTCTTTGGGACAGAGGCCAGTCAGCTGCAGATTCCTGCACTCTTCCAGGACATAACCCTGTTTTGGGTTTGGAGAATTCACTGTAAATGACATTTCTTATTAAGAGTGTTGGATAGGCTTTCTCACTTTTTTCTCTGTCTTGCATCACTATCACGTTAGTCAAAACACCTCCTGTACATAGGTAGTCCACTAAGACTAAATATAGTTCTGTCATGGATAGAATAACCAAGAGGTGGATTAATGCACTGACATCTAGGGAAACAAGCAGAGATGTGAATGATACAGTGAAAAGATTATGCTGTAGTAAAGAGCCATTTTTAAGAAGAAGACTTACCTCATCACATGCTGAATTCTGATTTTATTTCACTACAGGTAACAAAAGACTTCATATGTAGACAGTGTTTAACTGAAGTTTCAGCCAAGCAGCATGTTAAAATTGGGTGACGAAAGGTATGATTCAACGCACAGTCAGCCCACATGCTATGGAATTCAGTGTGTTTTTCCATTTTGAGAAGACCAACTCACTAACCCAAATAAGTTGATGTTTCCAAAGGCCGACACTTCTGACATCACTAAAGAGGCCACAGTGGAAATTTTGCTTTCAAATAACTGATTATATGAAACTTGTTACAAATTTTAAAAGACATTCAAACAGACTGAACTTGAGATGCAGTTGGAATTTAGCCTGCCTTCTGCTATTTATGCAACTTGCTACTTTTTTCTTCTGGGAACTGCAAGACAAATGAAAGCCCCTTGCTGATGTTCTAGCTTGGAGCACAGGCTTGGGAATGACACCTATGAGCTCAAGCCGTGCTCTAAATACTCTCATCGCAATGTTTCTTTCTGTTCCTTCAAGGAATGGAAATTGCTGCATTAGAACTGCTCTCAATCCTCTATTCAGGGATGTGAATTGTGTTGAATGTGAAGTTTATTATGTAAAGTTACTAACTGTAATACATGAAGTTAATAAATAACTTACTAAAATATATGGTTTATACATTTTATGCAGAGATGGCCCATACATACACCACAGTCATTCATGTGTTGATAGCACTCATCAACATTTGGCTCCACAGCTGTTTAGTAATCTGAGCTACTCCCTAACTCCCAACCTCCATTGCTCTTTGTATTGCCTCCTGTGTGCTTCCCTTTCTGGCTCTTGCTTGAACATCAGCCCCTGCTCTGCCTTAGCTCCACTTTACCCAAGGCCTCCCTTAGGGAATGTTATATCTAATATATCACCTTTAAGACTGAGAGAAAATATTCCAGAATATTTTAGACACAGGAAATACTAAGATAATGATTTTGATCAAACGTCTGAGGGTTCCACTTTCTTGATATAGAACATAAATGAAAACAGGTAGCCTCAATTCTTCTCTGATAAGCCATCTGCTGCAAGGAAATATATGCAACTATTTGGTTAATGAAGTTCATTAACCTTGCTGATGCCTGTAGACAGGTAGCTAACATTTCCATCCGTGTAAGTGGTTTACTTTTTCTTTTTATCTGAATGCCATATCTTAGAAGTGAGTGTCAATGGGACAGATATTGAATATCATGGGTTCTCTCCTTTTCCCATGGGCTCACTGAATTCAGAACAAGAGCCAAAATTCAGCATTTTATAAGATTTCTTCTTGGATCTTTCATCCCGTTAAGTAAGAGCTGCAAAGAAAAAGGAAAATCAAACACAGGCCAGCTTCTCATAGCCTGGTGTTTGGAAAGAATGCTATAAGGGACTTTAAACCGGAAAGGTTTAACTCACTAGCAAAGGACAATAACTTTGGCAAGGTATCTCTGGCAAGCTATTTTCACCCTTCAGAAAGGGAAAAACCCAAAAGACTAAAATGCTGTTGTTTTAATCCCTTGTGTTTAAAGTTCCTTGTGGACAAAGTTTACACAACTTGTTCATTGTACATTAGAGCTGATGAATCACAAAAATCCCCAAAGACTATTCTTGAATGGAAGGTTTATGTGCTACATTGCTACAGTCTCTTTTTCCAGCCATGACCCAGAACTCCAAAATAACAGGATAGGAGATGTGAAGGAAGCATGACACTCAAGGGCAGTTCTGCTCTCACTTAGATAGCTAATGTATTTGATTACTCATTGTGCTTGCTAATTAATGAAAAACAAATACTTTCTCTCTTTGCTATATTTTTTCTGGTGTCATTTGCAATGTTCTGTTCCCACATTAGCCTGGGGACAGTTTGATACAACCGAAGGCAGCCCTAGAGTCCTATGGACTGGTCAAAAAAAGTATAAGCACAACTAGAGCCATTAAGTCACCTTCTCCTTTGAAGCAAATGCAACTCTGCTGTGGTTCAAGATATGACACCACGTTACTATAATAAATTTTTTTTTTTTTTTTTTTTTTTTGTGCTAACATCTAATGGTGAGATATTTTCACCAAAGGAAACAGCAATGCTCCTGTTGATCTTGATACACTATCATTTCAGCTTAATTTTCTTTGGCTTGAAGTCCATTGTCAGCAAATTAAAGTTTACTCTATTAGTGTGGTTTAGTGTTATGTGGTGCTCCAGCAGCAGTGATCCAGCAAGTCAGGCCATGATTTTAAAAGTCTCAGGGCCCAATTTTGCATGCATACAAATATGTTTGTTCATATGTATAATTTCATTGATCTAAATTCAGGTTTGGATCTTTAAACTATGTTCACCCTAGACTGCACTTGAATTATAATTAATAGTTATTTTGTCCAGAGCATTGGTTCCAGTTATTCTTAACTGATGTTATTAAGGCTAATGTTAATTATTTGTATTTGTTCAAACATGTGTAGGTTAAACATTTATTAGAGATTTAAAGAACTCAATACAAATAAAATAAAGCTCAAATTGCTTTTTCTGAGATCCTCATGTCTAAGTGTAAATAAATTCTTCTGTGTTGGATAATGGACTCCTTTTATTTCTTTCCTTGGTATTTGGAGTGTGTTTTCTTTTCTTAGAGACTGATTTTTTTAAACTGATGAATAAGTGAGCTTACAGCTAGCCTTATTACATCATTGTAATTTAGCATATCACTGATGTTTAGAAGTGCATATCACCTTTCTTGTTGCATTTATAACACATCATGGGGCAACATTTATATTCTGGGTTACAAAAAGGAGGAGGCTTTGGGGGTAGAGCTTAGCACCAGCATGTCCAAACTGAAGCAATTCCAGGGCCATCCCAGGAAACTAAACTAAGACGGAATCATAGAATCATAGAATCATAGAATATCTGAGCTGGAAGGGACCCACAAGGATCATCGAGTCCAACTCCTGAGTCCAACTCCACCCCAAAAATCAGACCCTATGTCTGAGAGCGTTGTACAAATGCTTCTTGAACTCTATCAGGTTTGGTGTTGTGACCACTGCCCTGGGGAGCCTGTTCCAGTGCCCGACCACCCTCTCGGTGAAGAA
>VXAA01001669.1:6276-53934 GCA_013399115.1 Anseranas semipalmata
TCTTGTTCTCTGGGACTATACTTTTTGGCAGATTGTAGCACTGTCTCAAAAAGGTGGGTGAATCTCACTGCTGTGAAGGTGTATCAGGTTTTCCTTTCCAAGCATAGAAAGAGCCAAAAAAGGGGAGATTTATTTAGCCCCTCCATGCTTTTCAAATCTACTGTGGACTAATTGCTGAGCAGCTGTAGATGACCTCTTTGCTTCTCTACGAGGTTGGCTGATACCACCCCATTCCTGAGTACATTGTTGGTAATGGGCCTTGTGCCCCAGTCTTAAACAGGGGTCAGAATACCTCTCATAAGGTTGCATGGGATAATTTAAGACAGGTGGAGCAAATACTAATGAATATAGAACTCTCTGAGCTACTTTCAGATCTTAATTTATGGAAGTGCTAAATCTTTGGTTGTTTTCAGATGTACTGAGTATGAAAACAATCTTAATGAGGAATACAGAGACTGTAACTAGTGAGAAAGGGAAGAGGAAAAAAAAAACAACTATATAAAATGTGAAGTCTTGCAAGCAATAGAACTGTGAGGAGTGTTTCCTTGGTGAAAAATTAATTATTCGTTACTGATTTTCCCTGGCTGTTGGCTGATTTATTTCTTTCGTACCACAAGTTATTTATTATATTGCATCCTACGCATATGTGCTGACTCCTCTTTCACACTACCCTTTCCCTGTGATAGATCCATGACTATGGAAATGATCACACTGAGCTTCAGAAATGTGCTTGCATCTTGGCTAATGCCATGATGCTATACATGAATCTGACAGTTCAGTCTCCTAGGATTTCATCTATTCACTGATTTACTGTTTTTGTTTAACTAATGCTCAGGCAGTTGCAACTTATTGTGGGTGCTGTGCAGACCCAGTGGAAAGCACAGCCCTCGTCCCAGGGGAATCTGTATGTGAGGTGACAATACCGAGGGTACAGGAGGGACATAATGAAACCTGTATGCCAGGGTGGGCAGAGGATGGGGTGCAACCTGTTTGCTATTTGGGGGCATTTCACATGGAATTCTCTTGCCAAAAGTCTGGATTTGCTCCAGGCTCTGTAGATATGAGTAGTCCTCCCGGGCTTAAAAGAAGAGCCGGCACTTGAGTTAACAGCGTGTTGCCAGGTGAAATGACTGCCATGGGGACCGAGAGCTGCGGCCTTGCCAGGGACTGGTCCCCACATGCACCCACCAGCGCCAGACCTGCCCTTCCCCACACTCCCGGAGAGCAAGGGAGAGAAGGAAAGCATCCCGGGAAGGTGAGGGGGATGCAGGACATCACAGGGTCTCCCAAACTGTGGGTATTTATGAAATTGCAGCAGGAGGATGAGGCCTTCAACTACATGAAGATGTGGGTGTGCTGCTGAGTGAATTGGCAGTCAGCCCCCACATGGCATGTCATACAACTTCTCTTTTCTGTAAGACATCCCTCTTTTTATTCTGGTTTTAGTTAATACCATGCATTCATCGCTGGCTATTTGAAGTAAACAGAAGGAAGTAGTGGAGTGTGTATTTATTTATCACAACAAAGCTGGCTAGTTTTAGACTGATCATTGTATATGCAAGAAAAAAAATGAAAGAAAATGAAGCCATAACTGCAAGCAGAAGCTGATGCCCTCTGTACTTCAGCTGTATGACTTTCTTCACCATCTTGTTCTGAGATGATTTAGTCTGTTTTACCAAATCAGTGAATAAAAAACATCCTCTTGTATAAGGTCTGTATTTTTAAGTGTTGCTGAGAAGTATTTTAAGATGTGCCCACCAATACATTTCTTTGACTTCGAGGTTTTTATGGACATCAACTTTCCCTGCAGGCTTGTATTATTCTGTTCTTCAAGAGCATTCACAGAAGCATCAGCATTTTAACTCTCTGAGATGAGTCACTGGCACAAACTAACATCACTAATTTGATGCAATGAGATACAGCCACAAGTAACATCTTTGCAGGACTTTTATTATAAAAAGGGGGAAAAATTTAAAATCACAGGAGTTTGCATGTAATGTGAAAGTAATCATATGTTATTACATGAATACAATGTTTGCAGAATATTTATGTCACTTAATCTTTGTTTTTCCCAGTGTTCCGTCCTTCAGGAGATAGCTTCCTTGTACAACAGAAAACAGACTCGGTGACAGCGACAGAACAGGAACCAGAGTTTCTGTCTGGTGGCAAATTTTACAAGTTTAACAGAAAGTTTTGAAATTCCCCTGAAAATAACTCATGAAAAAAGTCCTTTGTGATAATTAAAACAAGATGTCAACACTCTGCAAATATTTTTTTTTAAAGTGAAACTAATAAGAAAAAAATTCTTTTCAAAATGAAAAACCAAATCACTCCATCCTGGAGTTGTCCAAACAGAATGTTAATGGAAATTATTTTCCCTTCTTTCCCTTATGTGAAGTAGTGTCAGAACTGAATATTTATAAAATGTTGCACTTTCAAGCAATTGATCATTTCTGCTGGGGAAGAATACCATTGGTAAATTTCCAATCATCTCTGAATAGCAGAATCTGCAAATGAGAAGTGGCAACTTGTGGGATACCACATAAGTATTTCTTAACTGAAGGAAGAAGTTTGATTCAGGTTTGGTTCAATGATTTTTGGTCCAGCTCTTATTTTGCTAATTATCTTACTTAATTGCTCATTCACTCATGTCTATTGCGCCTCTGTTAGCCTTCTCCAATGTAATACTGAGTAGATCTATAGGCCAAGAAGAGTTTTGTTTGTCAATGCAGTAAATCGGCTACTGTTCTTTTCTCATGTGGACACACTGTGTGAGTCTGTTCAGGGCAGAATTATAATGTCCTTCATCAGAAATCAACGATATACCACTGTTAAGTGAGCTGTGCCTCCTTTCTATTAGCTCAGGCAAAATGAAAGAAGCTGTCTGGGTAGCTCAGGGAATTGTTAATGGACTAAAAGCTCTTTTTATGTAGTTCATTGGTTTGGACAGCTGGCCCTCTTCAGCAGTTATGAAGAGTTGATATGTTGGCTTGTTTGTAATTCCCTGCTGAGAAGTAAACTGGTAGTCTCAAGCCAAACACCAATGAGAAGGGCTGTAGTCACAAAAATCACCTGGTGAGCTGCAACATCCCAGCACCATCAGCCACAAGACCCACGCTAGATGAGGAGGCAGACCACTGTAAAAACTAGCTTGTTGGCGACCTGTTTGCTGTGGAGCTGCTACCAGTGGGGCCACTCTTGGAGTCGCACCTGCCACACAGTGGCACCAGCAAAACAGGGATCTTTGTAGGAAAAGAAAGCAATGTGGGACCTGAACAAAGCCAGGAGTCCTCCAGGAGGGTGTTGCAGTGGTCATCTGCTAGGATGACTAAATGTTAACTTTTGTCTTTTTAGTTTAGTTTGTTTGTTTGTTTGTTTTCTCTTTTTTTTTTCTTTTCAGAAGTTGTACAAAATAAATACACAACTATTGCATGTGATTGAGGGAAGTAACATGGTTTTCTGCTTCCATTTTGTTCCAGAGTATGTGGGAGGATTTTGTTTTATTCAATTCCTCCAACCTACTTTCTACCTATGTAGTACTAGTCCAAAAGGCAAGTGTGAGAAATTTCTGATTGAAGGGTAAAAATTGCATAACGTTGGGTATAACTGAAAGCAAAAGTTTATAGAAATACAGTTCAATAAATTTAATTCTGTTCATTGGGGTCACTGCAGGTTCAGCAATAATGCTGTCCTCATTCAGTGCTACATCACATTCCTGGGGAACTCAGAGAAGAAATTACAGATATAAGATTATAGATGTCTGTATATCTTACTTAGAATGACCACAAAGGAATCCCTTGGAATATGACTGGGAATTAAATGAGGTGGTTAGTTCTTGCCTCCATCTCTGCTGCAACTTGCCTGTTCTTAAGCACATATGTTATCCTCCTGTTTCTGATCACAGGTGATGTGATCACCCGCCACGAGCTGTGTGCATATGTTACTTTCACATCCTGGGAGGATGAAGGGAGCCTCATGTCTGCAACAGAAGCCTGCAGATGACCCCTCTCATTTACAGGCTAGGTGTGTTCAAGAGAAGTTGCAGGCCAGTTTCAGATGCCTTAAAGGGGAAGCCTGGGATTTGAATGTAAAGCAGCCATTCAGGAAAAAACTCATCTAAAGGATCTTGTTGCCAGGCAAAATTATATGGTGTCTAAGTTGGAGCTATAATACCATTTTCAACAGGATACTCAATGAACTATCCATCACAAAATAGGCAATAAATTTCTTGGCCTGCCTAATGGTAATATCTCTGGTGAACTGGTTGCTGCAACACTTTTTCTACCCTTTATTAGCCTAGGGGTGAGTGATGAGTTTTCAGTGGGTTCTGTGGCTGCATCTCCCCAAATGCAGAATAAAATGACTTTTCTTTCCCAAATGTTTGACTCCTTCCTTCCGTCACCAAAATATTGTTTAAATTATTCCAGACATG
Source organism: Anseranas semipalmata (assembly GCA_013399115.1). NCBI lineage: Eukaryota > Metazoa > Chordata > Aves > Anseriformes > Anseranatidae > Anseranas > Anseranas semipalmata. The sequence goes on from VXAA01001669.1 coordinate 10,709, forward strand.
AATGGGAATGGTAACAATAAAGCCTCTTTCACTGAAAATTGTCCCTCAAAGCAACTCCTGCATCCTTAATGGTAAGAAAAGTATAGTGTTGACGGGGTTATTAATTTTCTGATTCTGATACTAGATATGTGTCAGGAAACAATACTATTGAGTTAACGTGTAGCATTTGGAGAAGGATGTAGGATTTGTGTCTTCACTGTGGGTATGCTCTGTAAACAACCTACCCAGTACACCCTGTAGTTTGTATTGTATAATGGGGGATAATTGGGCCCAAATTCCGTAATGTGACTGGTATGTCTCTGGATTTTATGAAAAATTGTTATTTGCAGCCTAATAGCTTAAGCTGTTTTTCTACAGTGCTGCCCATGTGGGAACTTTCTATTTTGTGTAAATGCTCACTGTGCAACTAATTTGCTATGAGAAATATGGTAATAACTACAGCTCATCCTCAATTTTTGTTTTCCTGCTAGTGGTATTGCAGTTAAAATCCTTGCGTACGTGTTGGAATAAGGAATCTGGGGGAGCTGTGGTTGCTTTTTACTCAGTTGACACCACATTCGGAGTGATTTGATGCTTCTAGAAGGCCACCTAAACAGGCTGGATCTGCTTTAGAACAAATGTTTCTTTAAAATGACCTCTGCCTTGTATTCTTGCACCTCAAATTCAAGAGGAGAGTTTCCAAATTAGTATGCAGAAGAAACATACACACATGTTTCTTGTCAAAATGACTTTTTTGGTGAAAAGGTTTGCAGGAAGTTTTTTTCAGCTGTTGTAATGTCAAAGCCACCCAAGCACAGAAGTAAAATCATTGTGAAAACAAGCAGTGCTGAGCTAGAGAGAAAGGTCCCAGAAAAAAAAGACAATGTAAGCAGCTACTGCAAAGAGCTGTTAGCTTCTTTGCCATCGAACGAATACATCTTGCAAAATCAATGTGTTTTCTTTGCTTTCTGGCTTGTTACAAACCATTGAAAAAACAAAGAAACACTAGAAGAAACATAATTAAAAAAACACACACAAATTAATCCAAGCCCTGGAGAGCAAATAATTTTTGTCCCCTTTTTAGGCTGATGGATTCAGCATCTGATGATTTGTATGAAAAATAATAAGAAACATGGCTTTCGTTACTCTGTTATGCCTTTGATTTCTCTCCTCAACTGTTACTTGTTTATTTGTTCAAGCTATCATGACTCTGAGTCACTCGTGATGTGTGGAGCAGCACAGCTCTGAGCAGGCTGGCAACAGTTCACAAGTGGTCTCCCCCAGATGAAATCAGAATTTAGCTCGCCTGGTCGTGGTGTTACTCGCGTGACATTGGCAGCAAATCTGCATCCTAGGAGCTGGTTGTGTTTCTTCTGCCATGCCCAGCCCCACAATAGGCCAACACAACCTACAGCTTGGAGCACTCCTGGGGGAATATTACAGAGCATTTGGTTCGGCCCTGGGGGACTTTTGCTCATCAGCCATATCGTTGCCCATCGTCCACTTCCTGTTCCTTTTCCTCCTGCACCTCCTTCCTGTGCAGTACTTCACCTCTCTCTGCCAGCAGGATTCTTGTCTTCCACGTGCCTTGCTTCCCAAAGAGCACCATGGCAAACCGAGGGCCTTCTTCCTAGTTTCTTTGATACTCTGTGTTCTGGGTAAGGAATGTCTAACAACAAACTTGCTAATAACTTGTTAATTACACAACTAATTATTCACGATATCAGGCGTCCTTTCTGTTGGAAAGAATTTTATAGCTGGAACCTCTTGGGCCCTTATCCTGCCAACTTCCAATGCAAAGTCTGTGTCAGAGTTCATGACTAGGGAAAGTCAGGTATGACAAGAGGTGAGTTGGTTTTAGCTGAAGAAATTTGAGAAAGAGAAAAAAACTTGTCAAATTCTCTGTCCTCCATCATCCTTTGATGCATGTCACTATGAAGCTGGATCTACTGGAGCAATACCCCTCAGCACACAACTGAAAAGCCAGGTGTCCTACAGTCCAAATGCTGTGAACAGTGAAATGTGTACATTTTGGTGCTCTGCATTACTGTGTCTGTAATGGACCAGACTTTGCAAAGTGCCTTGCATCAGTGGTAGAGCTTTGGAGTTACCCAGCAGCAAGTTGAAATAGCTTCAGGTCCCTCTCCTGCATGGGATCATGGTTGCAAAAACACATCTAGTCAGAGGACAGTTTCTTAGTCAGGCTGCCTTTCCAAAGTCTCAGGTGCTTTCTGCGCTCTCTTTATTGGCAGTGACTTTAACCACAGTGTTCTTTTTCCCTCCTTCCTTAGCAATGATGCTAGTGTATCTTCAGCTTCTTGCTCTACCTGTTTTATACAGCTGAGCTGTAGTGCTTGGTGGGCTAATCTAGGTGGTTCCTCCACGTTTATTTTTTTTAGTGGGATTAAATAAAGTTATTTTTGCTGTAAATTCTTACAGTGACAGTAGTTCCTCCAGCAGGTAGGAGGATGATGGCTCACATAGTCTCAGGTCTGGTTTTGACTCTGACCACAGAGGACTGGGTTACCAGTCCCTCCAAAGGCTGGCTGCTACCAGCAATCCTGCCCTTGGAGCTGCTAGCAGCACTCACAAGAGAAGAAAACGAAGCAATTTTGTGTCCCATGTTTGTAGAGCTCCACAGGGTCTGTGTTAAAGGAGACTCTGCATGGCTCCAGGTGGCTTGACAGTGACAGAGGAAACCTTTGTCTGTCTCCTCCCTTCAGCCTACACTCTGAGGGACAGTCTTGGTGGTCCAGGAAAAGGTTAAGGATGTTCTTATGGAGAAAACAGAGTCCACCCTTTTTGCTGTGGTAGCGGGTGATCCCTGCACTGACGTGCTAAAACAGATGTGAGCATTTAGTAGCCAGGGTTGATGATGCATCCTTAGCTCATGAAAGGGTTGTTAACGTGGTTTGTCTAAACAATTGCATCATATTTATTGGTGTACCCTGTATGCAAAAGAATGGAAAACATCTGCTCCAAACAAGAAAGTCTGGATATTGGGTTTATTACAGGATCCAGTAGGAACAGACTGGTCTAAGTTCTGGAGCCAAATTCATTTCTAGTTTAATCTCATTGGTATGATTTTTTTTTTTTTTAATTTGATTTTTTTTTTTTTTTTTTGAATTACGGCAGAGACAAGTTTATTCTGCAGTCTTTTTATGATACTATGGTTAGTGGCACTTTTGGAGCCTAAACATTTTCTCAGAGATCTGCAACACTTTCCAGCTTTTTGGGGACATGTGCCTTAAAACTGCATACATTAAAGAATCAGGGGGCCAAGTATCTGAGAATGGATGTTTATCAGAAACAATGCCAACACTGTGGTCATCTCTTTTTTCATTCTCTGAAAATTGGAGGCAGACAAATGGAGGTGAAAAAGTTAAATATTAAGATATATTTTTCTCTATTTGGAAATACTGACTTTACCACATTGCTGGATCTGTCTGTAATGACATAGAGTGGAATACAGCCTGCCTATCTAAAATTAAAATGATACAAAGTCATATTTTTTTTCAAAATTGTTATAAAAATAAGATTACATCTTTGTAATAAGTCCACGATCACTCCTTTGCTTAAGAAAGTAAAACTGACTCTGAATATTTAACTGTGTTTTTTCTTTCAGCTTGTAGAGTAAAATGGTTCTCATTAAACCTAGAAAGTCAAAAGCTGAATCTGTTTAAATCAGCGGGAGGCTTTCTTGATTTTAGGAAAACAGCAATTTTCCTCATAACACTTGTCACCTTTTTTGCTCCCCTTCCTTTTTTTTTTTTTTTTAAATTTTGATGCACTTGTAGGAATAAGAGGAGAACGAGGGGGAACTGCTTTTAGGTACAGTATGGCTACTATGTGTTTTCAAATGCTTTACCTTCCTCTTGAAATATAAATTTCTTTTCAGATGCCTCACATAAAAATTAACATATTGATTTACAATACTTCTGATTTTACAGTAACAGCAGTAGTACACAGACACTTGTGTCTTTCAAATTACAATATATAGCCTTTAATAAAAGACAGTGATAGCTGATCACATTTCAAATAATATCTTGGTTTTGTACACAGAAAAGTGCATCTTAGCTTCTAACAGCAATTTAAAAACAGATGAATGTTTGCTTACAGACAGGGAAAATGAAACATGGAAAGGTTGAAGGATTTGCCAGAGGGATTTATATCCATAACGGATCTGGAAATAAAACTCAAATTTCCTGACTCTGTTGTAACCAAAATGTATATTTTTTCCCACTTTTGAATGCTGATGTTTCTGAACTGAAAGGCAGAAATCATTGACAGAGAAAACTGTAATATTGCTAGTGTAAGGCAGGTGATGAAGAAATGCTATATTCCCTGGAGAAAACACTTACCAAGACCATGGAGTCAGAATGAATTTTGTCTTCTAATGCAGTATTTGAGAAAGTAGCTGAGCAGATCTTTTGGAGTGTTTCTTATAAAATAACATTACTTCTTCCTCCACGCACACCTGAAACAATAACTTTGCAGAGCAACGGGAGCAGCTTAAATATACAATATTTAATTATGTATTAGTGATATAAATACAGGGAGGATCTCTCTTGGTATGCTGTACTGTCTGCTTAGTGGTTGTTTCTGATGGTTGGGCTATGCTTTTTATTGTTTCTGTTTCCTCATCTTTTATTTTTCATAATGCACATGAATGGTCATTCTCACCGTGTTTTCTCAGCTGAGAAGCAGACCTGCTTGTCTCAGCTGCAAAACAGCAAAATGGGGGTAGGATGTTTCTTGCAGACTTGACATAGTCACCGCACTGAATGCGATTTCCTGCCCGCTAATCTCGTCCCCAGGCACGGGAACCTTCCCAGGCTGGCTGCAAAGGTTGGGTCGCAGAAAGGGAAGAGCAGCCCTCTGCAGCCAGCCTGGCAACACCGGCGGTTGCCAATCAGAACCAGACCCATTTTGGGGAGATGTCTGCAGTGAGAGGAAGTTCACAGATTCATTCATAAAGGCCTGGCGCAGAGCCTACAAGAGGTGGAGGAGGCAAAGAGGACCGCCAAGAATTTCCCAGGTGCTGACCAGCAAAACACAAAACACATCCCGGTGCCCCTGAGCCCCCCTGGCCGCATCCTTGGCTGCTGGACTGAGCACACGCCCTGCCTTTGGGACAAGGGGAGATGCCCGGCCGTGCGCCTGCAGTCGGTAGGACGTGAGCAGATACAGGTTCAAGCTTGCTCGAGCAAAACACCAATTAAAAATAAAATGCAAGGCAGCTGTGGGGGGCCACCTGGGAGACATGAAAATCACCTTGGGACCTGGCTTTGCGAAGAGCCCATGAGGTGCCCAGCAAACATGTGTGGACCCTCTGTCTGAATGCCCGGTGTTTGTGCGCTGCATGCACCTAGTAGGTGCCTGTAACAGGCCTGTGAAATAGCCTTTACTTTTTGCTCTTTTCTTTTCTTTTCTTTTTTTTTTTTCTGGGAATTGTGGCATTTTTATGATTCATTTTCTTTAAGTACTGAAAAGAAATGAGTTAAATATTAGATGGAAACGTGCTTATTTCCCCTTTCATAAGAACATGTGCACCCCTGCTCTCTTGTGCTCTTTTTCTTTTTTGTGTTCATATCCTCCCAGACAGTTCTTGTGCTCACAGCTTTTGTAACAGGACTTTTTTATTTTTTATAAAATTTAGACTTATAAAAGAAATAAATCTCTCTATTGTTCTCTTGGGGTGCAGCTGTGTTAAACTGTAATCCTGGGAGTTGAAACAGGTTTTGTCTCACAATAACATTTATATTCGTTTCCTGACACTCTTTCCTAATAACATGAGTGTCTTCAGCTGACCAAGGGGGAAAAAACCCTCCGCTGAGCACTTCTGAAGGTGAAATAATACTTGCACAGCACAGAATAGTTACTGCCATATTACAGTATTTTTTAAATTTTCTTGCATTGGATAAAGATCCACTAGATCTCTAATTTCCGAGTTAATATTTCCATTTTCCCCTGTTCGTCCTCTGCCAGAAATTTGTCTTACTACTGGGACATCTTTTGCATTGAAGATTAATTAAGGCAGGTCTTATCATCTACCTTATCTGCTCCCTCCCCTCTCCCCCCCTTTTTTCTTTTTCCTCAAAGATGAGCACAAAAGAATGGATCAAAACATCTGGGAAAGAAGCAAAAGAAAGCTTGCTAAGTCTCATGGGGATGGGGAAACAGGAGACTTCAGCTCTTTGGGGCACTTCCTCTGACTTCTGTAAGGGAGAGTGAAGTGGGTCTCTTTGTATTTCAGCTTTTCCACCTGTAAAAGTTATTAGTGTAGTAAAATGGTATTGTCTGCATCTCCTCTCTATGTACAGACCTTTAGATAAAATATTAGTCTAAATATTAATCTGATTCAAAGCAGTGATACATTCATAAATGTGATACTCTCACTTTGGAGAACAGATGCTAGAGATTGATACCTTAGTGGCTGCAAGCTGATCTTAACCCTTTTCAACAAAAGGATGTCTTTTCCTTTTCCTTTGTTTTGTTTTGTTTTGTTTTTATAGCATACCATTCAAAAAATGATGTTTACAAAGGAGGCAAGATATGAGAAATATTATTGAAAATAGGAAGGAGAGAGCTCTTTTCACTTTCTTTTTCATTTCAGAAGATGTTGCTATGGAAAGCAATAGTCTGTTTTAGATGAGTGTGAAAAGCCATACAGAAAACTTATTTTTATGAGGTTAATACTTGTATCCAATAACCTATCTTTGTTTGTATATGAGAGAGACTTCCAAGCCCTTCAGGAATGCCTGCATAAGTAAGATATAAACACAAAACAGTCCCATGTTGTGTTTGCATCTTCCATGTCTGCCCTGAAGCTGACACATCCCCATCTAAGCCTTAATGAAGACTAAAAGCACTGTGAGCCTTTGCTATTATAACCTTTCCTTTAGCACAGGGGAGAGTCTGTACTGAATAAGTAAGAAGATAACATGAGAAGATGCTTTTNGTGTTTGGGGGAAAGGAAGAAGATTTTTTTTTTTTTTTTTTTTTTTTCTGAGAGAGGGGGGTCGTAGAGGAAATGGTATTATGCAGGATGCAACGGCTGGGTAAACTGCTTGCTTGGAAGGAGCTGCCAATGGGAAGAACACCTGTAAGGGGCTCTGTACTATCTCAGCCTCACCGGGTCTCTGTTATTACACACCAAAGAGTACTTTTGGCAGAGTGCTGTCACAGACCTTTTCTGAATGTAATCCTCAGGGGCAGGGTAACAGATCCAGTCAGAGCATATCTGACCCAGCTGGTAAGTACCTGCAGAACGGACTCAGAGCTGCTCTTCTCTCCCATGTCCTCGTGTCTGCTGCTCTGTGGGAAGTCAACTGCTTCCAGTGGTTTGCGGTGTTATTTACGGTAAAGTAGAGGCACAGACCTTATACATGCCACCCACAGATGGCATTCAGTATGAATCCCTCCTTGTAATTTGAGTATACGAAAGCCAGCAGGAAGAGAAAGGAGAAAATGCAAGTAACTTCATGTTTGAAGAGAAGAACAGCCATCCAGCCCACAGTCTCTACCCCACCACTAATAACTGCTTTATTTTTTGCTCCAAAGCAGGCATAAGTGTAGGAGAGGGGTTTCAAGCGCATATTGGCCACACCCTTCTTGTTTAGTCTAAGAGAGCGCACTTTGGGACGAGTGTTCAAAGCATGGGGTAGCTAGAGGGAAGGCACTGAGGTGTCTGCAGCTAGGAACAAGATGTTTTGGACTGGTGCCTTCAGAAACAGGAGGGAAAAGTACCACCACTGAAGCTGCAAAGGCTTCTTTGCTCATAAAGGTGTTGGAGGAAAGCATACAAAGCGTGAATCAGATGCAATGAAGGAAAAGAGGTGACTGGAGAAAGGAAAAGAATTTTGGTTAGAGAAAGCATTTTTGTTGTTGTTGTTGTTTTGTGTGTATGTGTGAATTGTGCTTCACCTAAAAGGGAGTAGGAAGGCTGCTCCACTGACACCAGTAGCAGCTTTTGCCTACTGGGGAGTGTGGCTGTTTCTGTAAGCATAGCATCAAGCTTAACAGTCAGCAGAACCCGACTTCAGTATTCTTGGCTGTCACGCTCCTTGCATGCTACACAATATTTACACTGCTCAAAAACAATCATCAACAGTATATTGAAGGACAATGACATGTTGGAGAAAAAAGCCTGGCCCTGCAAGTCACGTGGTCAGGCTTCAACTTACTAAAGTTGAAAGCTTCAGCTTACTATGAGGTCTTGAGAAAGACATTTAACGTGCACATAACAAGTGTCAAGTCCTTCACCTTGACCAGTTGTTTTTAACATCTCTGAACTTATGTGAGGTGTACACAGGAAAAGCCGTTGGGAAGCTTTATGAATAACCTTACCCAGGGCCCCCCAGTCAGTCGTCCATGTGCCTCTGACATGACTCTCTCCAGCCTCTTTCTCCTACCAGCATGGAGCTGTGTGCGTGGGCTTTGAGTGAGGCTGAATCGTTTTTGAAAATTTCAGAAGAAAAACATACAGCCATGCCCTTTTGAAATGTAAGATAAGAGGAAGGAGGAAGAGCCCTAAACAAACAAAAATGAGCAAATGAGTCCCAGGGATTTTATGTGAACATCTGGTGCCAAAGCCACACGAGGCCAAAGTCTGAATATCTGATTCTAAGAAAGGACTTAATGAGTTTAATAAGCACTACTGATTGTCTCAGTGAAAGATGCCTGAGATTTAGCAAAAATGAAACTTTGAAAGGCATTATTTCAGTAGTTCCAGCCATAGCAATTCCAACCATAGCAATGTTTTAATCATGCTTTGCCAACTTTCCTGTTCAGATGCTCTGCGTGTGTCTGGATGGCTAATTAGTCTCCTTGCTAAAAATACGTTAAGTTAAAACAGTTGCCCTTCATTCCAAAAAGCTTTTTTCTGCTGCTATAATTTTGGCCCTGACCTTACCAAAGCATAAGCATAAAATCATTTCAATTATGATCACCCAAATAAAGGTAAAGAGGTGTTTACAGGTTTACAAGAAGAAGGCTTAAATCTTTAATTCCCTGTTCAGTCATCTGTTAGTTGTTGATTGCTAAATGACAGAGAGTGTGTTCTCTGCCTATAACACCAAGAAAATATCTAATTTTAGAACTAGTGACATAATTCTTTCTCCCTTCAAACCACTGAAGTTAAGTCACAGAAAACCAGTGTTATCTGATTTGGACTGAAAATATGAAGAATTTTTTTTTTTTTTTGTCTAAAAGCCAAAATCTGCTCTTGGATACAAACACATACCTCTTGAGTTCATTTAGAGACTAATGTCTGTAACTAAAAATAGAATATAGCTCTCCTGGTTTGGGTTAAAATTCAGTGCAGCTGTGCCATTGATGAAGGGATTATCATAGACTAAATCATGGATGATCCCTTTTCTCAGCACTGACTCAAAAGGCTGAAAAAATCACCCCAAATTTATATGAAAAATAAATATATAGAAAGCTGTGTGTTTTGAGCAGTATAATGGATTTTGACATACCAAATTAAACTTAGAGGAAGGAAAATATTTCTTGTGTTATAAAATATTTCATAGGAAATACTTCTCTGGTTAGAGAAAGTTATCAGATTAATATTGGTACAGAAGGCTTGTCTAAAAACTTGTGTTTTTGCCCTGTCTATACACTTGACCTGTGCAGTGTCAACTTTGTGTACTCCGTGTTAACTTAAATCCGTATAACTGTACTGATACCTGACATCATCACTATCGATGTTGATTCATCTTGTGTCTGTGCATTTTTCAGATAAAGAGCAAATAAGTGAAAATAAAATATTAAAAAGCACCTTTCTTTGCGGTGCTTATACCAGAAAAAGATGGGCAACAGTTAAATACTTCCAGAGAGCTGTGCTTTGTATGTTGCCAGCAATCTTTGGAATTTAAAATTATTACAGTGTTGTTTCTTTCTTAAAAATTTTTCTTCCTTTCGAAGCTTCAGTGCCTATGATCACAAAATGCAGCTCCAAACATATAAAACATTCACCAATCAGCTTTCTGTCCCATGCTGTTTTATTTTTCTTTGTGGATGTGTATTGGAAATACAGTTGAAATGCACTATATATACTGGCAGGAGAAAGGTTCATTTTCTGAAGTTTTCCTTTGAACTACATAACAATACTGCTAAAAACACTCACACTACCATAACCTCTGATGACATAAGAAAACAGTAGCATCACTGATCAGTAGTATCACTGATAAATACACTGAAAAATCAGTGTATTTATACGTCTAGTATTTATATTGGTCTAACAAAAGCTACAGGTTTCCTAAGTATTTCATCTTTAGCTGAGGTGCTAAAGATGGTACAATGAATACTGCAATGACACTGTCTTCGAAGTAGTTTGCATAGAATTAGAGGACTTTTTACTAAACGGTGTCAGAAGGCCACTCTGTAGGACAGATTGTTTTTTTCATGGGAGGAATTCTGGAACTGAGAACTTCATGTTGGCCAAACTGCTTCTCTAGATGATTTCACAACATTAAAAAAATTCTTTATGTGCTAAACCATCTTTGCTCTTTGATAGTGCAAAGTGTTCAATTTTCAGAGTCACTGACTCAAAGAAATAATAATAAATTGCAGTGGGCACACCTATTCTGAAATGTAGTAACAGGAAAATTATTTTAACCTTGTTCTCTGTGAAAATCAATAAAGATTTGGCTTATTTGAATGGTACAAAGCTGACTGGATTTTGTATATGTACATAGTTCAGACACTTACACTGTGTGCACAAAACTAGTGACTAGGTTCAGAGTAATTCTCAATTCAGGCCGAGCAGGAGCATTCAGACCCACTAGTGCTTTGTGATTTTGTTGTGGTTTGACCCCAGCAGGCAGCTCAGCCCCTCACAGCCACTCACTCACTCTCCCCAGGTGGGATGGGGAGAGAATCAGAGGTAAAAGTGCAAGAACTCATGGGTTGAGATAAGGACAGTTTACCAGGTAAAGCAAAAGCCGCGTGCGGAAGCAAAGCCAGAGGAGGAATCCATTCGCTGCTTCCCATGGGCAGGCAGGCGTTCAGCCACTTCCAGGAAAGCAGGGCTCGTCATGCGTAAGGGTTTCTTGGGAAGACAAATGCCATCACTCCCAACGTCCCCCCCCCTTCGTCCTCATTTACCTCAGCTTTTATTGCTGAGCATGATGCCACATGGTATGGGACGTCCCTTTGGTCAGTCTGGGCCAGCTGTCCTGCTTCTGTCCCCTCCCAGCTCCTGGTGCACCCCCAGCCTCCTCGCTGTGCGGCAGCACGAGAAGCTGCAAAGTCCTTGGCTCTGTGTGAGCACTGCTCTGCAACAACTGAAATATCGGTGTGTTGTTACCACTATTTTCATCAAAAATCCAAAACACAGCATTGTGTGAGCCTCTACAAAGAAAATTAACTCTAGTCCAGACAGATTTTTACCTGCATAGCAAAGGAAGAAGGGGTGTCACTGTTCTCAAGTCACCCTTTTTAGGGTGGATTAGTCAGCAGGAAGCCCATTATGAGAGAAAAATGAGTGAAAGTTACAGGGCTGGGTGGACAGAATGAACTTGCTTGGTAATGCAGAGTTAATTTGGATGTGCATTGGAGGGAAACCACAAAAGTGTGAGACATCCGTATTGCCTGGGTGGGCAAATGATGATGACACCAAGAATCCTCTGCAGGGACGGAGTTTGTTTCTGAGTCACTGAGCCGGCACACTGTAGCTCTGCTAAGTGTTTTACACCTCCCAAGTGTTTACAGGGCGTGATTTTATGCGATCTATTGCATGTGTTTCATATTCAGCAGGTTATGATCAAGTTGTTAAACTGAAATTTCTAAAGAAACCAAATGTTCTTTTAAAGCGAGTTTTCAGGAGTTTTGATACCCTTTGTAAAAATCCAGTGCCCAGCAAAACTTACCCACTTTTTGCAATAGCAATGCTAATGATACTGTTCACGGGAATTGGAGCCAGATAACCAGCATGGTAGCAGAATGTGAACTAATTAAATGATCAACATTTAATATGACACTGTTTGGTTCTTTGTAACTGTTTAACTGTATACACACACGCAAACACACACAGACAAACATATATACTTATATATTACTGACAACTGTGGGGGTCCGTGACAAGTTAATCCCAGACTAGTTAAATGAATGCAGTCTCTAAGATTATGCCAGTTTTTCTTCTCTTTATCCCAAATCAACCAGTTAAGGATGTTTGCTTGCTTGTTTTTGTTTCAGTGAAAAAAAAAAGTCAGAGTCTTTTGGAAAACCTTTGTGCTTTGTGCATCATTTCAAAAACCTATTAGAATTAGAATGGAGAGACCATAGCCAAAACTATTGCTGAATGCTACCACATTCACTGTGAGACAAACTCAGCTCTAGGTTACCTGCAATCCAAATAGGCAAATGTGACGGAAACAAGCTCAGAAAGAAAAAGCAACTTGTCCACTGCAGTTAGGAACAAAGCCTACATTTTCTAACAGCTGTCTTCCTGCTGATGTCTGCCTGGACACAGCACCCTGATTTTAAGCCAGACTCAGAGCTAACATGAATGTCTCTGAGGCAATGCACAATCTGTATGGTATATAGCAGTACAACATGGTATATGCCATCTCATATTGATAATTTATGTGTTTCCTTTCACTGTGTTAGAATAATGATTATCAAGCCCTTCAACAGGCAGGCAACGAACTCACTTTCCTAGTGTTATTTGCATGCTTTTTTAGGAACAACTGAAGTGCTTCAAACTGTGTTAACCAGAGAAGAAATTCTTTAACTCTTCATGTACAATATGATCAGATGGCATGGTTTTGCTCTGCAGGGCTTGTTACTCCTAGATCCCCAACACTCCCATGTTTACAAACCCTTGTGGTCTTCCTGTTCTTTGCTTCCACTTACCAGACAGGATAGGGCAAGGCAATATATAAATTTTGTATAACCTTGTATATAAAGTTTATAAAAGTTTTATAAATTTGTATAAGCTATGAGCATTGGCACAGGCTGCTCAGAGTGGTGGTGGACTCTCTGACCTTTTACGTCTTCAGTCTGGACATGGTCCTGGGCAGCCAGCTCTAGGTGAGCCTGCTGGAGGAGGAGGACTGGACCAGATGACCTCCAGAGGTCCCTCCCAACCCCAACCATTCTGTGATTCTGTGAAACTTACAGAGAAAACAAATTAGATATGCCCTTCCTAAGATGTATATGATTTATAGAGGCAAGACAGACAAGAAGGCAAGACAGAGAAAGGGTGAAGGAAGTGTAGCTTCATTTCTTGTGTATTTACAGAGAAATGTAATGATTTACTGAAGGTTGCTACAAGAAGCCCATGCAATTCTAAGATGTGAAATTTCTTGAAACTTCATGGCAACAATCATATCGATTCTATTTTCTTGTGCTGAAGACTTCAATTTCTATCAAAACAGAAGTTTTGCCATCCTACTTTTGGTTTTGTTTTCCTACCCAAATTTATCCCTGTTTACGTGACAAAGAAGATATTTGACTACACAAGATGCTGGACTCCTTTACCAGTCACTGAAACTGAAACTGAATTCAATGGTGTTGTGGACATTAATGAATGAGAAAAGGGTCCTCACCAGCTCACAGAAACAGACTCAATGGGTTAAAAAACAACAAAAACACCTTTTCATAGACAGAAACATCTGTGTATCAAGAGGAGCAACAGCCTTTAGTAATACTTCTGTTTTCAATGACTTTGAGATCTTCATTTTTCATTCCTCCTACTGCAATTCTTTTAACTGCCTTTGGACATTAAATAACTGATTTATGTGAGGTAGTCATCTATTTTACAGGAGGTGAAGAATAAGAGCAATAGGAACCAAAGGAATTAGGGCTAGAATCTGGAAACCATGAAATGTGGTGTTTGTGTAAACCTGATGAGAACAGATCCTTTAATCAGAAGTAGAGCATGAAAAATTCTGTTGGAAGCAGACACAAGGAAGCTATGTTTAAGCTCTTGCTTCTGAACGATTTTTCCATGAAGCAGATTTGAAAAGGAAGAGGAGGGAAAAACAAGTGGTTCCATATGACTTTTTTGGAAATTACTTTTTTTCCCCAAGACCATCTCTGCTGAAATCAATTTCCCCTAATGGAGCTGCCCCAACTACTGTTCTATATTAAGGAGCCAGGTGTTCTGCTTATTCTGTTCTAAATAAATGGCAGAGTATTTCTAAATGACATTTTTTCATCTCTACTTTCTGTTATTTATTTGTTCTGTTCCTGTTTCAAACTGATGACTTCGCTAATCTAAAATCAAAAGGCCTATGCTGAGCACTTGCAGCTCTTGTTGGCTCTAATTAGCATTTTAAAGTGATATTATCTTCCAAGATAAAGTTGATGTCTATAGCATTTGAAATACAAAGCCATGAACAAGAAAGTGATGTTTTTTTTCTTGGCCAAAGAAGCTGGTCAGGGTTTCAAATAGAAAGTGTAGTTTGTACAAAGGGCAATATTGGATTAGGAATCTTTTGGTTTTCCTAAATTTTATCATGCACATGTTTCACACAGGCTTAGCCCAAGTGGCTTTCTAATATTCCAGTTTCTTCAAACAACCCCAAATATTTATTCACTGTTAATTAAATTAGAATGGATTTCCCCACTGTAACAAGCCACTCCCTGGGAATCCCACACTGTTCAGTTCTCATGATGCTGTGTTGTCTTCCCCCCGTCTGAACAGCCCACTGCCATCTGACCACAGGAACAGCATGGGAGATGTAATACGGACCATAAGAACATCTAATAAACCACAGCTCACGCGGTCAGTCACACAATTGGGCTGCTCCCATAAGCTTCTGCATGTGTCTCTGGGTGTGTGAATAACTGTCTGAATAAGAAAGACAGGAGGTCTCTCTATGTTCAGCTTCTGAATGTTTACAGTGATCTATAGATTGACATGGGCTTGCAAAATACACTAGAAACAGAAGAGTAGTATATGAACTCATTGTGTCACATTGCCTGGTGCTGAACAGGTAGGGCTGTACCCTTGCAGAGATTATTGCGGCAGTAATTTCAGTGCCTCCTTCTTTAAGAAATGTTGGGGATAACTTGCTTCCAGGAAATCTTCTATTCTTTTTAAAGATGAATTATTATGTGTAAAATAAAATTTATTCTAGTCTGAAATTCAGTGGGAGATCTTAATGTTCAGATGAGTAGTAGATATACAGAAGAATTCAATTTTCTTCACTGTATGATATACAATCAACACTGTTTCAATGAAATATGGTCACGGATTTCTAGTGTGGCAAAAGAAGTAGGAAATTAGGTAGGAAAAACAATCAGGAAATTATTGTAGTTGGCTCTCTGTGTATTAACACAAAGCTACAGGCTAGTACAGGACATTGAAGGTTTAGCCAGCCAAGTTAGGAATCTTTGCTTTTTGCTGTCACTTTTGTGAGGCGTTTCTGAGGAACAAAATTGGAAGACATCCATGGCCTGCTCTGAACAACAAAAAAAAACACATCAGGAGGTGCGTTAACAACCCTGTATCTAAAGTACATTGACAGTACTTTTCTGGTGATTCATGCAAGGAATAATTATTGGTCATGGTGGGTTGACCTTGGCTGAGTGCCCCCATGCAGCTCACCTCTCACGGCCCCACCTCAACAGGACAGGGTGGGAGGGAATATGATAGAAAAACTGGTGGGTTGAGATAAGGACACGGAGATTGTTTACCAGTTACTACCACAGGCAAAACAGACTCAACATGAGGAAAATTATTTTATCACCAATTAATAGTAGAGTGAGGAACAAAGACAAAAACTAAAACATCCTCCACCTCAACCCTGAGGCTCAACTTCTCTCCTTCACTCCTGACTCTTATACCTCCTTCTGCGCTGAGTGGTGCAGGGGAATGGGAAATGGGGGTTGTGTTCAGTTCACAACATTTGCTCTCTGCTGCTCCCTCCTCCTCACACTCTTCCCCTTCTCCAGAGTGGCCCCCCCTCAGGTTGCAGTCCTTCACAAACTGTTTCAATGCAGGTCCTTCCCATGGACTGCAGTCTTTCATAAATTGCTCCAGTGTGAGTCCACACCACAGGGTCCAGTCCCTCAGGAATGGGTTGCTCCAGCAAGGGTACCCCACGGGCTGCAGCTCCAGCCTGGGGCCTGCTCCTCCAGGGGATCTCCATGGCCTGCAGCCTCCTTCAGGCCTCATCCACCTGCTCCATGTGGGCTCCTCCATGGGCTGCAGGGAGAGAACCTGCTCTTCCACAGTCAGCTCCACAGGCCACAGGAGAACTTCTGCTCGGGCACCTGGAGCACCTGCTTCCCTCCTTCTTCACTGACCTCAGTGACTCAGCTTTGGTCAGTGGTGTGTTTGTTTTGGCACTGGCTGGAACTGGTTGTGGCCAGCATGGGGGCGAGTCCTGGTCTCTTCTCACAGAAGCCACCCCTGCAGCCCCTCCTACCCCTCCCCCCAAACAAACAAACAAACAAACAAACCGTTCCACGTAAAACCAATACAATGGCATTAAGCTCATTTGGTAGAGAGTCTTGTTGCTTGTTGGCTGCAGAGGCACAGGGCCATGAATGCACTGAGCACAACATCCTTGCAGCGTGCATGAGAATTTATCTTCAGACACAAAGGACGCTAGAGTTCTACACTCAGGGTATTCTGTTTTTGTTCCTCGCATAAAAATTGCCTTGGCTCTTGCTGGATGTCCTTGGTTCTCCATGTAACGACCCACACTGTGTGCCCATATAGCTCTGCAGCTGCGACTAACACTGGCAGGTTGTTTTGTTCCATGTGGCTGCTGTGATGAGGAGCATGAGCAATGTTTTGGGTGACACGCACATATTGAATGGTGTGGTTTTGATAGACCATAAGGATTTAGGAACTTGGTGAGTGTTTAGCATTTTGAGGTACAGGAAACAAGGCCAGAGGCAGTGAGAGAGGGGGAACTTCCCTGGGCATTGCAACAATCAGACAGTGAGCTCTTGTATCTGGAAAGGATATTGATCCACAATGGGAGATAAGGATGTTTCCTTGTGCTCTGAGTGCTTGCTCAATGAGATGGTACATATGGCCAACTCACTGCTACCTGTCCATTCCCACAGCACTGGGAGTCTAACAACGCTGGCTGCCAGCCAGCGACTTCATTCCAAAACCAAAAGTATTTATTAGTTTCTTTATCCGCCTGAGTTATTAAATCATGTTATTTTCAGGTAATGTGGTTTTCTTTTCATACTGCCTCATTGTAAATCAAAGTGTTTAGATTCTTTGAGATTATGTCCATGAATGTCAGCATGCACAGAGAAGGTTTGGGGGTGGCTGGGGGTATAGCTAAATCCTATTTACTGCTTCAAATAATAAGAGACAATCAACTGTCTTGATAAGGAAAATACTGGGAAGTGAGAGGTGATTTTTCCCCTTGGCTTACTCAGTTGACATCTCTAGTCTTTCTAAACTATGCCATTAACTTCATCTTGCTTATCACTCCCAAATTTCCCATTCTTGTTCTGTTTTTGTTTTGTTTTGTTTTGTTCTTAAACTTGTTCCAGTCATTGTTTGTGCTATACTGTAGGCTATACTACACAGTGCTCAAAAAGTATTTGTAAGGAATGGGAAAGTGGGATAACATTTCTAAAAAAACTTATTTAATCATCCCTCATATCTAACAGCCTACAGCTCTTTGAAGTAACATGGTGTCTTAGAAGTTAGTTGCCACAAATCAGCTAGCACAAACTAGAAATTCACTTTGCACCACTACTATGCAAAGCGTAAGGTTACCACTTATTAAGAGAGAACAAATTCATGTCTAAATGGGAGAAAGCCATCTCAGTAGCTTAATCAAACTTATGGACTTCTGTAATAGAAACACACAAGGCACAGAGAGTCTTGGTGTCTCCATTACCAGGAGTCAAATAATGACCATTTAGTGGGAATCTGTTGTATTACAGGAAAATATCTCATGGTAACTTTAACTGCTGCAGTCGTTAAAAAGAAAATCCTTGAAATATTAGTCCATTTTTATTGTTTATGTGTTGACTTAACTCCGATTAGAAGGTTATATTGTCCAGATCGCCTTTCCTTTCTGTCTTAGTGAAAGATGAATAGTTTAATTTTCTCACTAATATTTTTAGTTGCATGACCCCATGGAATAGCAGCAGACTGTCCAGCCCTTTCCTTACCCCTGCCTCAATGTTATATTCATTTCCTGGTCATTTCCTGGCCACCATTTACTACGTCACTTAACTCTGTTTTCTTTTCAGTTCCTGAGGCATAGTCTTCTGTAAATGCAGAATGCTCATAACTTTTTGGCTAAATGGTGGATGTTAGTGGATCTTTTGCATCCCCCAGTTGCTACAATGATGCCAGAAATGCTAGACTGCGCCCAGGGACTGTCATTTCAGCTGTAAATACCCTCTGCAGGTCAGAGAGTTCAAAGTCCACTGGGATAAAGAAAAAGAGCTTGGATTGCAAATGCATTAAAGTGAAAAACCTTTGTTTACTTGTATCCAAGGCATTTGTATTTGAGGCATTTATCTAGTGCTCCTTTCCGCTATGTATGATATACATGTTGCACTGAAACTGCATATATTTATATCTCTGAAGTAGAGCTTATAGTTATACACAGCCATAAAGCACGGGCATGGTTGCAGAGACTTAATTCATGATACAAATAACATGCACTAGAGAGTTTGGCTAAAGACATGTTAATTCTTAGCAATAACAATCCTCTTGAAGTTTATGGCTACTGCAGAAAATGTAAGATAAAAAGGCTACCTTACGTCTTATCATTCCCCAGAATATAACACAGTCTCTTCATTTTTCCTTTCTTTGATCTTTTGTGTGCCTGTGTGTTTCTTCAGTGTTTGCTAGGCTATTTGGTCAGATACCAGTTTTACACATAGACTACTTCAGCTGGGGATCAATATTTTGTGGAGCTACCCTTTTCTTTGAAGCATTTAGAGACCACACAGATACATATTTTTTTCCCCTATAAAGCCTTCCTGCCTGTGTAAAAATACACTCCATACAAGGAATCTGCTCTTCTGTATGCTCCTTACATGGGAGACGATGAGTTAAAATAGAACTGCTGAAAACTGAAACAGTCAAATACAAAAATGTTTTTGCTCACCCAGAAAAACATTTGCAAGAAAGAAGAGGTTTATTTCCAGGCTGAAATGACATTCACACCTTGTTTGCTTGGAAACGTCTTGCTCTTTCAATGGCACACTTTGGTCGGTAAACAACCATTAAAATTCTGAGCAGATCTGCATAGCTTGCAGGAAAACCTCTCGAAACAGCTGCAGCCTCCTTTCAGCAGATGGGAATTAATAACAGCCTTTGTTCCACCGGCCCTTCCGCCTGCACGCACAGAACGGGGTGACAGCCGCTCTTCCCAACCATGGCGCCTACAGGAGCCTGACCCCGAGGTGCGAGCTCCGGGGCGAGGACAGCACCGGCCTGTACCCTTCCCTTCCCCGTGCTGCCCCTCCAGACACCAGCGCGGACTGCGGCCGGCAGGGTGAGGCCCGGGCCAGCTCTCGCCCCTCTCCTCCCTCAGGGCTGCTCTCGGTGACCGCCATGTCCCTGCCCTCACGGCCCAGCGGGGCCCAGCCGCTGGCGGAGGCGACGCGCCCTTGGCGGCGGCTGCTCCTCGAGGAGCTCCGGCCGTCGCAGCGCGCTGCCCAACCGCGCCGAGCCCTGAGGTAAGCAACACCCCCGGGCCNAGCCGGGCTGAGGCCCCGCAGGCCGAGGCGGCGGCCCGGGCGCGTTTCCCCGGTGCCCGTTAGAGGGTGCTGCTCGGCCGCCTTTCGGCGGGGCCGCGGGAGCCCCGCGGGGCGGCCCGGGGCACTTTCTGCAAACCCTGCGCTTGCCACCCTCAGCCTCTGCCGTGGCCGTGAGCACGGACAGTAACGCTGTCACGGCCTGTCAGGTGCACGAAGGGCGGTCAGCGTGCTGCCAGCGATATGTTGGATCTGTGTTCTGGAACGGGAAAGCAGTGCTCAAAGATTGCAGTCCTGGCCAGCGTTGCACATCGCCCTTGCCCCTGCTTTACAATTCAGAACCAACAAAACTTTATCTCTAAATAAAAGAAACTTGGACAGGGCAGTGAACAGTAAGATTTCTCTAGTGTAAACTGCTGATGTCTGCTGAAATTCTTTCATATTGCTATTTGATTAAAGAAAGGAAACACTTTTCCCAATCCTTTTTAATTTTAGTAATTTCCTTTGCATTGTTTGGAATTGTTTAGGTTTTCTTATTTTTATATACATGTTGATGATGTGTGCCCAGAAATCTTTTTACTCCAACTGTTACCAGATGCCCAACTGCAGAATGACAAAAATTTTCACGCAGGTGACAATATGGAAGTGCTGCAGATAAACAAGAAGAGTTTTTGTGAAATCTCAAACAAACAGAATTGTCTTTTCCTCTTCTCTTTAACAACCTCTGCTCTGATAATATGTTATTTCATCATGCCAAAAAACATCATAGGACATGAGAATTAATGCCACACGTACCTGCTCTTTCTTTTCTTTCTTTATGAGATGGAAGTAGGAAGAGTACTTTTGCTACTTGGTGACAAGTTGATTGAACTATCAACTTAAGGATATCAGAATGTATTTTTATGTACCAGCATCTGGCACCTCTCTTAACACCTATCAACATAGTTATACGCATGACTAGGTAGGCAAATTTTCTCTATTATGCTGAGGAAGGAATACCTCCACTTTCAGTTTGTAGCATTCTGTGTTTTGCAGTCAGCTACAGCAATAGTCTACAATGTTAGACTTGCGATGTTTTGGGAATGCAAATTTAGCTTTCAGATAAAACTGGTTATGCATATTGCTCCATGAGCAAGAAGGCTACTCTCCAGAAAAGTCCCAGTTCTCCTCCAGATGCCAAAGTTTGCAGGGGATCAGCAGGGGACCAATAAAGCAATTCAGGCTGAGCACCATCAGTGACCATCTATGGCCGTTGCTCTTTCCTGATGACTCATGTAATCATTTTGTTTGGCTCCATTTTATACAGGGAACAAACATTGCTTCAGTGTCAGGAAAAAGGAGCAGAAGTGAACTGAACATTTCTGTGCTTTCTGAAGGAAGAAAAAAGTCAAGAGTTTGTCTTTCAAGGATGACTACTCTTTAAGTACACCGGGTGGGATCCAATCAGGTACCACATCCGAAGTGCACTTGAGATAAATTGAAGATAAATTCATATTAGGCCTCAATTCTTCCCAAATTTGTAAGTGTTTAGCTAAAGTCAGAGTTTAGACACATCTCTTAGCTAGCTGAGTCATAAGTTAGGAGACAGAAATCAAAGAAATAAAACCCAAGTCTCTGCAAATTACATCACAAGATGTATACTGTCAGTATGTATATAGTTTCCTTGTAATCAGTTTGCTGAAGGGAGAAATATATGTGGAAATGCAAAGAGAAGAATATTGTCTCCCACACAGCAAGTAGGTAAGGGGTAAATATTCCTGTCAATTTCAGTGAGGCTAGTTATAAGTAAAGGTATTCATGCAGTACTTGCAGTACAGGACATGTGTACTATAGCTTGTCAGGGACTTCTTACTGTGAAAACAGTTGCAAAACATCTGCTTTGCTTTACTGGAAAAACCTGCTTACATTTCAGGGAAAAGTCCCAGAAGAAATGGTACCAAAGAGATGAAAGAAGGAAAAATATATTCTTTGTATTTTCTGTTCTGCCTGAAAACTAAATCAAATAATAAAAATATCCAAGAAATTACAAGTAAGTGTTAAGATTCAAGATCATCCAAGAAATTACACTTAAGTGTTAAGATTCAAGATCAAAAATAATAAAATCAAATAACCTGAACTCCTAAACAGTAGTTGGGAAATGAAGGAACCCGTGTTGACAGAGTAATCAGTCAGTCAATGATTTCAGAAAAAAAAAAAAAAAAAAGGAGGACAGCTAAAGCAAAATGAATTGCCTCCATCAGATACTTCAGGACAAATGGACAGGGTTTAATCAGTATAGTGGGGAAGTAGCAGTACTTGATAGAAAGTCCATCTGTTAATAAATAGGGATGGAAATTAAAATAACAGACACCTAACATGGTTGAAACACTGAACTTGCTTTTGCATTCATTTGAAGAAAAATGGTAGACAAAGTGGATGGAGAAAGCAGTAAATGCAACAGGGAATAACCTACTAAAAAAAAAAAAGGAAGTAAAACAAGAGCTGGGAAATCTGGGCACATATGGGTAACCTGGATGACACACATCTTTAGATGTTAAAGATACAGTTTTTTGAATAATTTTCTTACTCTGACAACTGTTTGAAAACCATGGGAAATGGCAGAACTGCTGAAAGATGGAAGGACGGGAAATATAATACTGTTTTTCTGAAACAGAAAGCAGAACAATTCTAGCAAGAGGTAGAACCCACAAGGCCATCCCTCCCTCCTTTGCCCTTCTTCTTTCTCAGCTCAGGGAAGCACCTCAGCCTCTCACACCCAAGTTTACCTTCAGTGATATGTAAGCTTAGGTGTAAGTGCTTACTTGGATCTGTGCCCCTGAGAATAATTTCTGAATATCTCAACTCAGACTCTTGGCAATGGAAAAGAAACACGCAGATACACAAGAGATGCAGGAGAAAGAGATGAATGGGATATAAATACTATTTTGCTTGATTTTAAACATTCCGGATTAGCACAGCAAAATGCAGATGATCTGAAAAGTCATGGAGTGAAAATATATTGGTGCAGCACATCACAGTTTCAAGAGTAAAGCCAAAAATCTGCAGCAATATAAAAAAATTCAAAAATAAAAATAACCCTATTCCTCAGGCAGGATGCCATTGATTTTGTCTTTTGTATGCTGAATAAACAGGGGAGATACAACAGAAATCATGAGATTCATTTGCTATTTTTAATATACAGCAATGAATTTTAGTCCTTAAAGTGCCCCAGCGGGTGTGGATGTGGATGTGGAATAAAGAGATGCACGGATATTCAAAATGATGAACAGCTCAACAAAAACATGCAATCTCCTGGCATTATGAAGAATATCAGGATATTATTAATTGTGGTAATTTTTTCCTGTTTCAAGAGAGAGCACTTCTCTGCTGGGAATGTAAATATACTCACTGCAGCTTTATTAAAGGGTTTCATAAACTAAGTTTCATTAAAGGGAAGATCTGCAGCATTTCATCATGCCTCTAATGTCTCATTTGGACAGATCAGCTCCTTGATCTAAGCTTCTGATACTTGTGTAGCCCTGATTCAGGGAAGCATTTATATTCAGAAGCAGCCCTTAGTATCAACTGTAGACATAAGCGATTTTCTAAATGGGAGAGGCCTCAAAGACATATTTAAATTCTTGCTTGGCTCAGGGGTTGCTTGCGGTCTTTTCTGATGCTGTGAGACAAACAACTGTGGCTCTTATGAGGTGTGAGCTGTGAACTGCAGCAATTTCATCTGGAGATGCCCTTCTCCCTTAGTTTCTGAATACCCTTGCATAGCCTGAGCCCAAAGGAACTGGGACCCTGCTTTTACTAGGTTTATTTCTTTTTCTTGTTTGGAGACCTAGGAGTGCATAAAAAAAAAAAAGGGCACACATGCATACACATTTTTGGTTTGGCTGTTGAGAAAAAGCAAGTATCTGCAGGTCTGTCTTGGGAGAAGTTACATCTTGAGGGTAATGCTGTTTCTCGGGAGGAGGCTTTTGTTCAGTAGCGCTCTACTCCCATGGAGTAACTCAGCTGACGTCTGCAGAGCCAGATTTCCCTGCCTTGAAATCCAAATTTCCCTTCCTTGAAACCAATAGCAAAAACCACTGAGACCATTTGTCCAGGATGCATGCAAAGGGATTTCTACTGGGTGAGTAAGATCAGGTACTTCTGCTTATTGTGATGCTCCTTGAAAGAGGCTTTCTCATGGGATCTCGTGCTATTTTGTTTCTGATCTTTTTTTGTAATGATTTTGTCCTTTAATTTTTGTCTCTTGTGTTATAAAGTGGTTTGTGGGGTATGTTTTGTGGTTGCCTTTTACGTTTCACAGAAACTTGGTATGCAAGAAGGTTTAAAAATACTCACTTTAAAATGAATTCCAAATGATATTCATCCTCAGCAATTTGACTGTTGGAAATGAGTACATAGTGTTACAAGAGGAATGCTTTCTCATTAGCCAATTAGGTGGAAAGCATTTCGCACAGTCAAATTGAGTGGCAAATCTGCTCCACATACAAGCTCTGCCACTGCTTTTCTGTGATTACTTTGGGCAAGTCACTTTGCTTCTCAGTGCTGTTTTTTTTTTAACTCTTGGTGTGTTTTGCCTGTCTTGGCTATTTAGATTGTAACCTCTGAGGGCCACAAGTCATTATGTTTTTTTTACCTTAGTGATGTTACACACATACCCTCCCACTCTTCAGAAGAGAGGGGAGGAACCCTAAGACAGCCTGTGTGTAAAATTGCCTGTCTCAGGCTTCCTTACACTGCTGATATCAAACTTTCAAAGCAGGTTTTGTTCCAAAGAAAGGAAATCAGTACTTCTGCTTACCTACCATGGGGCAGATGAAACTTTTAGCACAAAGAATCTGCTGATCTACATCAGCTACCTTATTTTTCAGTTTCACTTCTGCCTGTGACGACCCTTTCTTATAGAATCACAACACTGGCAGAAGAGAAGCTTAATCTGTCCTTCGGTATCCTGATCTGTTGGACCCCCAGTAAAATATATGGGGATGGAGAATTGTGGACTGTAAACCAGGCTGTGCCTTTTCGGTCCTAAACTAACGCTTGCCATCCCTGGGTGGCTTGTGGCAATTGTGTTGCACGACAACTCAAGCAAGCAGCGATGGACGTGGAGCCCTATCCCCTACAGCACAGGATCCATGCCCATCGGTCAGCTGCTAGATGCCAAAAATTGCATCCTCCCCGCTCTCCTGGGGCAGTACCTGTGTCAGGAGGAGCAGGCACGGTATGGCAGCAGGCAACTCAGGCTGGCATCTGCCAGGGAGTGTCCCAAAGCAGGGAGGCACTGGGAGCTGCTCCCCAGGGCTCCAGCCCAGCCAACGGCAGGTCTGTCCTGCTGTAGGGCACAGGGCAGGCTGGGAGCACCCACGTGTGGGGTATGGGGTACCCCTGCTGCAGAAGTCTGGCAGAAGGGGGTGCAGGGCCCTGGCAGCCATGCGGGTGAGTGCAGGGAAGGGGGGCACCTCTGTTTCTGCCTCTCCTTTCTCTCTGATTTCCCTTCTCTTGCCATCTCTTCGTCTCCTAGAAGCATTTCTCCCTCAGCCCCCGCAGCACCACAGGAAACCTCACCCACTCTACCTATTTTTGCCCGCTGGCATGTGGGCAGGTATACCTGCCCTGTGCGCCTTAGCTCAGCACTGCATCATGGAGCAAGCACTTTTGTTCAGAGCTCTTTTTAAAGCTATTAAAAAAGAAAAAAACAGAGAAGAAAAGAAAAGAAACACGCACTCTGAAGCCTGAATAGCAGCGTTTCTATCATCTGTTGTCATGACACACAGCTGACGTGGGAACACGGCAGTAAGGCTGACTGCTAGATGGGTTTAATTTTGGTGCAGAAATTTGCTAGAAGAAGCTTTCAAAAATATCTCTGGGTGGGAGGAAAACAGGTGGGTGCTGGTTATGTGTACGTAGCAGGAGGAAATAGTTGTCAATCTTATCCAAGCATTACTCCACATCCATCAGCCCTTTGGTACCCTCACTACTCAATGGGGGAAACAAATGATGCTGTCTTTCACTGTTCTTCTCTCCTGTTACTTCTGGAGAAGGTGCTGGTGGGCCACAGAGTGCAGGGAGACTGAGCATGGGATGACTGAATAGCACCATGGTTGGCTTGGTCAAAACACACACTGCCCCCACAGTGTTGGTAAAGATATCCATACCCAGCACAGGAAGGCAATGTCAGTATCGTCCAATGAAGACAGGAGATGGTGAGACCCTCCCAGGAGAGACTTCTGGGCCAGTAGTGGCTAAAATGACAGCTAATGTTGGAGATGGTGAATAGCATGATCTGTAGGAAATCCTAGACTTCGTTTCTGTGGTTGTCCATGCTGGTGAGCAAGTGGACTCAGTAGCCCAGGCGGTCTTCTCAGCACTCTGTTTCCGTGCCCCATACACACCTTTGTTTTAAATACGTGTTGTTTTTCCCCTTTGGTGTAAGTCATACCTAGCCTGGTTTCTAGATGTTCCTCAGCAGTCACAGCTTCTGCTGGCTACCGAAGAGTGTAGGTGTTCAGAAATATCTCTAAAAATCACTCTGCTAACCCATTTGAAGCTCATTTTCCTCTTCCAAACTACTCTGTATTAGCACATTTCTCATCTCTGTTAGTCATCTTGACTAATGACTTTACTCATCTATACTAGTTTACTCACCCATTTCAATACTTAGCTAGATCACAGGAACATTTTATGACTTAATTAAGTAATCAATTAGAGCTCAGAGGTCTTTGAATGAAAAGTGTTATGTTTTATAAGAGCAAAATACTATGATTACACTTCTGGAAAATGTAATTCAGTGTAAGGACTTGCTTTCTCTTCACCTTTTGGTGTCTGGACATTTGCTGTAATGATGGTGGCAGGACTGGAACTGAAGACTCCAACCTCTAGCACTGAAAAGTTTGAAAGAAGAACCATTATCTGAAGGAGAAAAGTTTGAAAGAGAACCACTGCAAATCAGTTGTATTGACTGAGATGGAGGCTGAGAGGAGGGAGAGGAAGAGCTTTGTTGGAGAGGAGCTGCACTGGAACAGAAGTACACTTAAGTCTGCGTGAGCAAAAGAGTAATTCAGAGCTCCTCTTGTGGAGTATAGCTTATACCTAGCGTGATCATAAACCCAAGGGAACTATAGCATTTCCATTTATCTCATTTTCATTGTGTCTCAACTCAGTCGGAAAATCTGGCTTTTCCCATACCACTGGTGCTATTTTCTCAGTGTGTCAAATGTCCCCGCCCTGCTCCTGGTTAGGAGCCCCAGATGAGAAGCCTTGTTCAGTGGAAAATTTATTATCATTGTATCCATTGCATCCTTGCTCTGCTTTTTTTTTTTTTTTTTGGTTTGGTTTTGGTTCTCTCTCATTCTCCTGCAACTTTCCGTTTCTAGCCTCTGCTCTGAATATCCCATAATGTGCTCAAAAATTTTGAATAGTTTCAACTTTAAATTCTAAAAATAGTTTACCAGTTCCAGAAAAATGACAGCACCAGTCTTTTACGCAAATTGCCACCTTGTTGCTCCTTCCCAAAGTATCTCATATGGCTCACAAGTCAGGCTCTGAGCCCTTCCACTCAGATGCACTGTGACTCCTGACCTTCCTTCTGCAGATGCCCAAACCATTGGTGTTCACCTCGATGCTGGCTGAAGTAGCTATTGATTATATAAGGGCCAGGAGCTGTTGTCTGATGAGGAACTGTTCTTACTGAGTTGCTCCTCCCACTCCAGCATACGTCCATCAGGTTCAACCCGTCAGAAGACATGTTCAGTGCTCAGTGCCAACTTTGAAAGCAAGTCTATGCTTGGTGGGTGGCTTTGGGTCTACAAGGTGAAACTTGGACTAGGTACAGGGCATCCATGCCGCCCTTCCTCTCGCACATGAAGTGGTGGCATGGAAAAAAAGGATGTTTTTTTTCTGAATTCCTGTCACAATTTCTTTTTCTTTTTCTTTTTCTTTTTCTTTTTCTTTTTCTAAGAAAGACTGGAAAAAAATCAATTTGGGTTTTGTCACTGGGGGGATAACCATCTGGGAAAAATATAAGCATTGGCTGTAAGGGAAATCTAGCTTTCTATGCTAAGCAAAGACATTGATTTTCCCTTCCTCCTAGTTGCTGCACTTCAAATAATTTTTTCTAGCCACCTTGAAAAGGCAGCTTGCAATAGTATTCTTCCTATATAAACAACTCTGTCTTTAGTAGAAAGGTTGCTTTTCCGTACGTGATTCGCAGCCATGAGCTTTCAGGCAAAACACCCTAAACAAGAAAAGACTCAATTACATTTTTAAGAAGCATGTTTTCTTTGTAGACTCTCCTCTGCCTGCTCTAAACTGAAGGCAAAATGACTGCCTGTCTGAATACAACAGACGTCTCAGAGATGTAAATGTTCGGCACCCCTGAATCAAAGCCACAGCATAGCTGAATACACTACTGTATAAAGAACATATTGACTGTCTTTGTGTTTGTTTGCTTTTTGTGTAGGGGGTTGAAAATGCTAGTGATATTTGAACACCTCTTTAGAGTCATTACAAGATTTTGTGCAAATATAGTAAATTTTCCCCAGTAAACAGGCATGAAATACACGTTTGCTTATCAGAATGAAACAGTTCCAGGGGAGGCCTTGAAGGCTGTCAGGTGAATCATCTAATCTCCAGCTTTAATGTATTGAGTGGGGTAAATAAGTCACTTTTTAGAGATGTCTAAATATACATTTTCCCTGAGAGAGCCTTTTCAGTCTCTAGGATAAATAAATCATGCTTATATAAAGTTTTTTTTTTTTTTAATTTAAAAAATGTGGTTACCTGAGTAAATAGTTGTGGCATAAGTATGCAGTGCACACAGCAAACATACTTAATTACATACATTCTTCACTGCAAAAATGCCTATTGCCAAGCTGCATCAGCCATTCAGGATTTAATAATCTGCCATAAGATATTTCCCCCTCCCACTTAGGAAAGAAAGCAAAGCAAAAAGAAAACAGATACAAATTTCACAATCAGCAAAATTGCCATACCTCTTAGGAATGTTCAAGTTAGAACATAACCTGACAAAAATAGGAAATTAAAATGCGAAACCAACCCTGTATCCTTAATTCACCCTTTTGTGCTTTTTCTTATTACTGTGCAGAAGAACACAGCCATTTCTGCTGTGAATCTTTGCAACACTATGCTTCCCTACTGCATTTTCAAGATGACTTATTCTCGCTGTTAGCTACCTCCAGAACTGTTATGGTAGGTCATCTAGTACATCACTGCCAAAGTGCAATTAATCCCTACTGCACATTTACAAGGGCTTATCCTGCCTAATATAAGTGTCCTGGGTGACCTGGCTTTCTCTTTCTCTTTGCTTTACCATCAAATTATTTTGTGGGCTTGGAATATTTAAAAAAAATCAGTTTTAATCAAGATCTTTCTCCTGATTTCGTTAATTTTGTAACAGAAAAAGACGTTTGGTCTTTCCCTACAACTGCACAACATCCTTCACTGTATTTTGCTCTTTCCCCCAAAACAGCATCTGGAAGTATTATCCTCCTCCCTGTTTCTTTGGAGCAGGCCATGAAGCCCTGCCCAGGCTTTGGGCTCCCTTTTGGGCATGAGTTCTTGGCCCCTAGGTCCCCCTTGCAGGGCTGTTCTTCACTGCTGCCTTGGGAGCTATGTGTCCTCAGTTTGTCAGCCTGGCCAGGCTCCCTCACTTTCCAGCACCAACAAGCTTAGTGTTAAAACACAGCCAAGATTTATTCAGAAGCTGGTTTAAGGTTAGGCACTGTCCATCTATTCCTGCCTTTCTTTGCAGCTCCTACCTTGGAGATCCTGCCTGAATTTGAAAACCCTCTTGAAGACTTCAGCTGAAAGCACATGCCTCAGGTATTTGCACCATCCTATTTTCTCTGAAAAATACCCAGGCTATTTGGCCTTTGCAATTTCTCCCTGGGGCAGGGCACCTATAATATGCAAACCCCCTTTCTCCAGGGTGCCTGGTCAGCCTCAGCAGCATTGCTGCTGACTGACCCAGGCTCTTCACATGAAACAGACAAGACACATCTTGGCCACGATTAATGCTGATAATGCCTTCACACAAATGACTAGGTGATGCACAGTTTATCTGCACTGAGCCAGGCGCAAATGCTCTGGAGAGATCATGCATGGCAGAGTCTCATGTGGCCATGTTAGAGCAAGCCTATGAGAAACTTTCTGCTTTGCCCATTTTGCTGTGTAACCAGTTGTCCAGGCCACTTTTTCTCAGTTAAGCAAGTGATTCACCAGTGCTCGCTTGCTGTCGATGTTCTCAGTGGTTTTCTTCCCTTACATTTAATTTTTGCTAATGTGCAGAGGGAGAATTGAAGGGAGAGACAGAGAAAATATTTGCAGAATTTTACTTTCATTCATATGATTTGTATAATATATAAATTATAAAGAGCACTAGTGGGAACTTATTTATTAAAGGTAAGTAGCAGTATGACTCTGTACAGCCAATCGCCAAGAAACAGGTGATAGTGTATTGCTATATAATCCACTCTGCTATTATGAAGCTGGGAATAAACTGCAACATATACTAACAGCCTTTAACATTTCCTTTGTTTTATTTCCCTTACCTTTAACCATGATGTGAAACCGAGCCAGGAAGGAACTGGTTATTAGCCTCGCTAAGTGGCAATTCTGCACAGTTTTGCTGGCATCCAGAGGACTGAACCAGGCACAGACTGTTTTTGGAGGCTGGGATAGAGCAAAGTAAAGCTGTAATCCCAAATTTTGCCTGATTCTGAAAACAAGTAGTTGAAGATCCTCCACTGATTTAAGTTAATAGGGATTTTTGCTTGAATACTAGATTCCATTGATAGTACAAATATTTAAATGCTAAACACAAACATTTATATTGTTATTAGTAGTATAATGAGAAAATAAAAGTAAAAGAACTAAATTACTTGTCCTTACTTATACACCAGAGCATCTTTTCTTCTGTTTATCTGGATCTTGCATCTGTTACTGCTAGTTTATGAGCATTTTCTTCATAATCTACCCATTGTAAAGAACAGTAGTTTCCCCATTCTGCAGGTGAGTAAATCAAAGACAGACACTGTACCTATTTGTCTAGCATTCAGGTAACCAAAGCAGGGCCAGGGCTACTTTTTCTGAGATAGGAGCAGGGCAGAACAAAAGTAATTTCAGCAAGCCAGTGCCAGAGAGCACCACAGGAGGGAATATCACCATCTTCCAACCGTGTCTTGTTGCGCCTGTGTTATGATCTGGGTCTAGTCTGTGCAGGGACAGGACCTTCAGGAAAGTTAATCAAATTCATTTTAAAATGCATTACTTAAATTGCATTACCTCACTGTGGTGACATTTTTATTTTGATTTGGAAGAGGCCTTAATTCTGTTTCTTTTAATTCACTTTGGAATGTAATGCGGTTTACCTGATCTAATTTAAATTCACACCTTGAATTAGCTCAGCTTAGCTTTCCTCAGCATCCCCATGTAGGCAGGACCTAATTTTGTTTTCTGAGTCCTGAAGCCATGCTCCACCTTCTCTTTCTCAGCGCCGCTGGGAGAATTCTCGATTTGTGTACTTCACAGATTGCTGCATGCCCTGCTATCACAGAGTTAATTTAACCAGCTGTTAAAACAACTGTTATATTAACAGTTTTCATCTATGTGGAATTACTTTAAAAGCTGATGATTAAAATGAAGGTGAAAGAACAGGCTGAAATAGTAATTCACAGAGTAAAAATGGTGAAGCGATGGAGAAATTATATCCTGAAAAGCCCCCCAAAGCCATACAGACCACCTACGGGACTCGTGGCAGTTTCATTAAGGTGAGGGACTGAAGAGAGGGCAAGATCATTGGCTTTCAAAAACCAGTCTCTGTGCACGGGGGATGTGGAGGAGCTGGGTTTGCACTTGGTGGCAGTGCTCTCCCGCACTGCCGGCAGCCCCGTCCGCCCTGGACTGCTGCTGCATGCAGAAGATGGAGGGGGAGTGATGGCTCTGCACAACCTGGAGCTCATTATCTGCCTAATATTGTTTTCTTAATTCATTTTAAATACTCCTCCTCTGCTCTGATAGAGCTCTGCTGTTTTATAGCTTTGATTACTGTGTAAAGAACCCCCTTGAAAGGAAAGAGAGGAAAGGAGGCAGTGGAAATGGGTGGAAATGTTTCTATTTCAGGATAGTGGGAGCCTCTGTTATTCAGAGTCCCTCAAGAGTAAGGATAGATGGTAGGTGAGAAATGGATGGGATGTATTAGGGCTATACCTGCTAGCTCATTTCTGCCTGGCACAGCACTGCCCCTCATGGACCATCTATTCCTTCCTTCCTTCCTTCCTTCCCTCCTTCCTTCCTTCCTTCCCTCCTTCCTTCCCTCCCCAGCTGGCTTTACTCCTGTAAGGGAAATGCCATGCCTTCCCCAGACTCAGCTGTGACATATCTGAAATCTGGAACAAGGAGATGCAGCAGCCTCCAGCAAACACCTGTTGCCCAGGAATTCATTGACTGTCCATCAGTTCTCCAAGGGGAGAGGGCAGCTGATGGTGGAGGTCAGGCTTATCGCAAGATTAGCTGTCAATAAGGGTACCACAAGCCAAAGGCTGCTGTCAAATGAAGCTCTGGTTCCTATGGGACTTAAGAGGTTACAAGGATTGAGTGCAGCAGACCAGAGCTGTTGCCTCTCCTTCAACAAGACAACTGTAGCATCAAACCTATAGAAAGAAAAAAGCAAAATAAAATGTCCCTCAAATGCCATGTTCTTGTGTAGATATACTGGGACAAGTCCAATGTATGACATGCATTTAGATAGTGTCTTTGCTGGGTCTGCTGGTAACAGACGACCGTCATCTTTCTAGAATGAGCTCACCTCTGTCACCATCTATAGGATAGCCTTGCAGCATGTTGTAGCACAGATCTAATGATCACTCTGTAGATGTAAGAAGTTAATGTATGGTCTGATGTATTTCTGTCTGGAGAAAAACAGAGGGAATGTAGTGTTGTCAAGTCACAGTTTTATTATGATTCCACAGCATTAACTGCTTTTCTCAAAGCTTCAGTCTGAATTCATATGGCATGTCAAGAAGCTCATCTCTCATCTTCTTCTTTTGAAGGAAAAGTGTGGTTTTCCTGGTAGCTTGGAAGAGCTTGACAGTGCGAACAACGAAGACTTTGACAGCAGAAAACAAGTTCCCGCCATTTGTCCAAGAAAATGCAAGGCATTTTTGACTCCTGATTTTTGATGATGTCTGATGGTCAACACTGACTGAATTTCCACAGTAAGGCATTAATGAGGGTGGACAAAATTGCTAGAGTTGTCTCTGCTGCAGCAGCATAGACACATTCTCGGCTTAACAAAATAAGATGTGGGAGATGGTGCAGCCACTCCCTCAAGGTACATTGCACCATGGTGGAAAGAACTATGTAATCAAAGGACAATAATATTGTCATTGGGGAAAAAAAATGGGGTCCAAACTGACCATGTTTAAGTACAGGATGGAAGTGGGAAGTCTTCGAAAAATTAGAATCTGGAAGCTTCCTTATAGAAGCAGTGGGAGAGAGAAAACAAATTGTTTTTAAAATACAGTTTGACTTGTTCCTGAGAAGGTAAGGTAGCTCACAAGACTAGACGCGATGACATAGGGCACCTCTTTATATACTCAGACTTGGAGGTTCATTATGCATCACATGAATTCATAGTCCATTCTGGGTCCAGAGGTTAAACATTCAGTGCTCAACTGGGCCCAAAGCACAGAAATCATCTTCCTTCAGACCACCCACAATAAAAAATGAGGTTAATGCGGTTTCTATAGCTAACTGGGGCTGGTTGTTCAGCAGCAGATGTCATTTGTGGATTTATCTACCAGCAGAGGTAAGCCTCACTGTTTTTACAGTTCAGTGGACCTCCAGATCCACCCAAACTTGGTAACAAACAAAGGCTGTGAAGTAACTTGTATCTTCTATTAGAGACAAACAAGCAAGAACAACACCACTTAAGGAAGCAGCATAAATAATGAATGAGTAGAGAAATATGGTCCTTTCTGACAGAAATGATGCTGGTTTTAATTTGTGTTTATGGCACCTAAAGTAATGGGCACATGAAATATGCATGGAGAGAGAGAACCAGGAGAAAAATCCCCACAGAACCCAACCACAGTCCCCTGGACTCAGACCAAAACTTGCAATGGGAAAAGGATAACCAGGAAAAAGAAAACTCCTTTAGGAAGACAAAATAATAAACACTGGGAAAATACAGTGTATACCTTTCTCTGGTGCCAGCTGCACTATTAGAAAATCGAAGCACTGCTTAGGAAACAAGCTCAGAGTGCAAGATTTGGCGTAACCAGCCCAAACCTTCATGGAGGGAAAGATGCTTCTTATATATAAAAAGTCTTGTTTAAAATATCTAAATCCCTCTTTCATGACACATTCAAGGCAGCTTTCTTCCGGATTTAAAGGTGGCATACCATGTATCTGATTAAAATAAGCCCATCATCTTGAATCTTCCCCTGGAAAGCTAAGTTCAGTTTAAACTGAACTTTCGCATGCTAGCTATGTGACAAATGTATCTTAATGGCTTAAAAATATTTCAGAAAAATCTGACTCATGGGAAAGATCCTGACAAATTCTCAGGAATCATTATCAATTCTTATAAATTGAGTATGTCTTTGGCATGAGCTGTACCATGGCCTTTTTTCTCCTGAAGAACTTTTCAGAAATCGGTAAAGTAAAGGACTAAAACAATTTTCAGCTTTCAAAGCTGAAATTAACTTCTTTTTGGCCTTTGTACAGGAAATGTACAGATGTGCAAATGTGTCTGAATATGATAAGTAAAGCTATGAAATTGTACATTTTATGATTGAGGTACTGAATGATAGTGTCCCAAACCTGCAATGAACAGACTGATTATGGGAATTTGTATCCTGAAACAACAGTGCAAACATTTTTGATTGAGCCTGAACATCAAATATGATTGACCCAAAGTGGTACATTTCATTTTCTCTCCAGGAAGCAAAGGGCTAACTTTTTCTGCAGGGGTTGAAATGGAATGGGGTACAGGTGTTACATACTTGAATTTAAAATGTGGATTTTTCTAAGTGGATTTTTCTAAATGGATTTTTCTGCAAAGGTAAAATAGATTCCATACTAGGACTTCTACATATCATAACTAGGCTCCTGTACTTTCCTTTCAACAACAGCCCAAAGCCATGTGGCTAAAACACCCTAGTAGGTGTGTGACCTACCTGTTAGAACTGCATCTCCAAGGACAGTGTCTTATCCAGCAACATGTTACAGTTATGTAAGAACGAATTGAAAATCATTAGTCCAAAAAGGGGTGAAATACTTCAGATAGTTGAAAGGTTACAGTAAAGAGAGAAAAAAACTCCATCCTAGGAAGAAATTCAGAGAAAAGCTTTCCAAAGGTAAGGTTAGCCAAGGAGTAGATGCTATGGTTAGGGAGTATCCATCACTAAGGTATTAGAAGAACATCAGAGTGCAATTTCTGTCGCACATGACTTTGGCACAGACAATTCAGCAGGATCACGACATTGATGGGCATGTGGAAGAAGATGAAGGAGGAGGCTTCCTGAAGGTCCCTTCCAGTCCTCCACGTCAGTAAGCTAATGAACAACCCCACTTCTCGATGGTTCATGGAAGTGCTCAGGTTGTGGGACCTCCCCAGTGGCACTTGTTCGAAGTAACTCTACATCTAAGTCAGAAGGGGGCTGTAATGGGCAGTGTCCTACCTACAGGGTGCACTTAGGTCCTTGTACAAATGCTCCATATATATTCTTCCTCTCTGGCTGAAAGATTATGTGCATGTGAAATGGAAAAGCATAAGTGGCTGAGAGTGAGCACAGCCACGCTGGAAGTGAGAGCTGCAGGACAGTGCAGGTGGGCGAGGGCTCCCCAGGGAGTTTCACCTGCCTCTGGGCTCTGACAACAATCCTGGCAGGTGAAGGTGGAACAGCTGCTTCTTGTCTGGCTACAGTGGCCCGAAAACACAACATTTGAGAATGCGCCTTTCCAGTCTTTTCTTGAAGCAGCACCTTATTATGGGTTATTGAATTATGAATTATTTTGTTGTGAATTATTTTTTCTTTTTTTGTTGTTGTTATTTTTTCAGCTGAAACTTCTTACCAAATCCCATCTGAATCTGCAGAGAAGTCTGGCCACCTGAAACCTCAGTTTTCCAGAGAATTTGATAAAAGAAAAAAAAAAAAAAAAAAAAAGAAAGAAAATGGTCCACCTCTAATGATGATAACATTTGTTTCCAAAAATTTCGCACAGATGACAAAAGAATTTCCTGTTAATGACTTTGGGTCAGATCCTTGCATGATACAAATTGGAGTGTGCCTCTATGTAACCCAGTCTTTCTCTTTTATATATATTTTGTAGATTCTCTTTGAAGTGCCTCCACTTGCACACAAAAATGGACTGAAGCTGTGATGATGCCAGAATGTTTCAAAAGGATATAGGCTTGGATCTTCAGCTGGTAGAAGTCAGTGTATCTCCATGATTTTGAATGGTTTACATAAGCATTAGCTGGGCTATACAGTTCACGTGGGACATGGAAATTGTTCAAGATTCCTGTGCAAGAACTCCCTGACAGAGACTTCTCATTCTCATATGTTCTTTGCCCCAAAACAGCCCATGAAAGCTGTTTTGTGAAAGCAAGCACTTGAGGGCAAGCATTGTAGCAGAAAACCCACTTCATGCATACCTGGCTTTGTACTGAATACCATCAAGATGTAGCCTGTGTTCATTACTACAGAAGTGATCAAAGGCAGAGCAAACCAGCAGCAATGGCCAGTGGTGCCTCAGTGAGCTTGAGCTACACCGGGGAGGCAGAGAGGGCTGTAAAGAAGCCCTCCCATTTCAGGACTGATAGAAAGCTAGCATAACAGTTGGACTTGATGATCTTAGAGGTCTTTTCCAACCTAAATGATTCTATGGTTCTATGGTTCTACAAACAGGCAAAACTTCTTTGCTCACATGCTAACTTTTGACAGTGGATTTCCTATTCAAAATCCTTTGAGCAGAATTCAGAATAAATTAAAAAAATGTGAAACTACTAGTAAAAATATACAGGACTGTTAGTTGTTCTTTAGAAAGGTCCCTGGCAATAAGCATGGATCAGACCTTACTGTGAGATGCATGTAGCATGTGGGAGTATACCTGTTAATATTTCTTGTTTCTTTAGACAACTAGACTGTATTTGAATGTCTGGAAAACCAAACACTCTTTCCCAGCACGTAGGACCATATTTTATGTTGCATTGTGCTCTGCAGGAATCCTGAGCTTAAACCAAAACAAGAGAATTGTTGCTCAGCAAATCCCAGGTTGGCAGTAAAACCGACAAAGCTAAGTAACAGAAAGACAAAACACAACTATCACTGCAGTATGTGTGCTGTTTGCAAAAGAAAGCAGCTTGGTTTGTTCCAGGGCTCTTGCTTTCTCCTCACATGTATAGTAGTCTCTAACGGTGGCCTCAAGATAAATGGCAGCATTTCAGTGCCTAAATTTCTTAATGGTCATTACCAGCAGAGAAAATGATGAGCTGACAGAAATATTTCCAAACGTAATGGGGCTGGGTTTGGGCTAGGTGTACTCTGAAAATGGTTGCAGTGCTGAAAATGATAAGCTGGGACTCATAAAACCAAGACATCTCTGCTGATCGGCTATGTGAGATATCCTGAAGGTGCCCTGCTATCAGACATTTAGATTTTCAAACAGAACATCATCCTCAAGAGGGATAAATTCCCACAGAAACCTGTGATGGGTGATGCTTGCTGAAGGTCTAGTCTATTTTGAGGTGCTGGAGTAATCCTGCCAAGGAAGAATATGATTCTGGAGGGCAAGGACTTATAGTGAGCTACCCAAAGTTTCTTAGAAGTACCTGGAGTGTATCCCCTTTTCTTGCACAAGAGGAAAGACAGAATGGTAGACTTTGTACTACAGATGAGCATCAGCTCTGCTAGGAGGATCTAATGCCCGCAAATTTTCAAACAAGTGTTAATAGGTCCACAAGCTTTGCATTGTTAAAAACAAGACCACACACAATTTGCAAATATATTTGCTTGAAAGAGCTGCTTGACTAACTTTACACTTCAGTTGAATCCTTGTCAGATAGAGCAAAGAAGTAAAACACAAATCAGACTTGTAAAGAGACACCACAGCTCCAGTTGTATCATACATAGCCCTGAAATAAGCAGATCTTTCTTTGATAATTCACTTTGATTAGTTGAGTATTGACCAGGAAAGCTGGTCTTCATAGAAGAAATGACTTTTGCTTTGCAGTGGGAAGACTGAATTTCCTCAAACATGGGCAGGCCAAGAGCTACAATTCCTCATGAGTGTTCTTAAGGACATTGTTATGCAAACGTAATACACGTTGAGCTCTTTGGAGTAGGAATTTTTCCTGCCACAAGAGACTGTAGTATTGTAACATTTATTTTAATAAAAACATGCCCAAATGTATTTGTTTAGACAGTTTTCTTCTTCCATGGAGCAGAAAGTTTCAGAATGTATGTTTTTTGGGGGAAAGTCCATATGGAAATTGCAATGAAAAGACTTGCTTTGAAGTACTGGCATTTTTATATCTTATCATACTGAAATGCTGAAATACCAATCTGAAACACAAGCTTTCACTTCCATATGTTGGTTCAACCCATTTTTTTTTTCTTAAACATTTCTACCAACAATGTCAGAAAATATCAGAACTTTCCCCTAAAATACAAAATGTCCACATGACCCCATTCTCACTGTGAAAATGTTTCAGTGGAAAGTGCTAGTCATTGTCAGAGTTCATTAAAAACATTCTTTCCACTGACTTTAACTCCTCAGTACTTCCCAGAACAGAACATTTTTTTAGATTACATATCTTGCATCACACAGTAGAACCACCAGTGTTCCTGCTCTAATTGTGTACAGAGAAGACTGAAAATGGAAAAGCTTCCAAAGTCTGCTGAAGTTCTGGAAATCAACAGTGAAGGCTTGACCTTTTGCATGTGGGATGAACGTATCACACAGCAATTTCAGCCCAGTGCCAACTCCAGCATGGATTTTTTTGCAGTGCAACCGCTGGCCATGAGCTGGACCAGAGCTGCCAAATTCGTTTCCCAAACACACCCAGGTGGCATAGGCAGGGACTGGCTCTGCCTCCATGCAATTGCAAGGATGTGACGTGTGCACGCTGCCAATTTGAGCAGGCCTGCTCCCTGGAAATGTGCCTGGCATTAGGTGGCTTATGACTATCAAATATTTATTGTATTGTCAAGGGATAAAGCAAGGGCTGTCTGACATCTTCCATAGCAGAGCCCAACAAATGTGTGCTGTTTGCTGGTCACTGAGAGGGTGTCTCAGGCACTTCAAGGAAAGTTGTTTGTCAGCCAAGTTTCTTCTTATTTATTCAAAGACCCATTTACCTACACAAAGCTGCCAAGCCGTGAGAGGATATCTGCCATGCATCCAGCAGATCAGAGAAGGAGGCACACCAGGCAGGCAAAGCCACCCTCATCAGCCAGGTAGTATTCAGGTGTATTCAGGTCTGGGGACAAGCACCAAAAACACTTTGGCTGGTCTCTGTCACAGCACGTAAAACAGGAAGGGAAGGGAAGGGACAGCATTAGGACCCAAAACATCTTCTATCGAGAAGAGGTGGAAAGGCACTGCAACCTTTGGAAAAAAAAAGGTGCTGCAAGCAGAGCTGGCTTCTGGCTGGAAGAAAAATACCAGAAGAGTGTTTTCTGTGGTCGTCATGTGATGGTTCTTTTGCTCCTGGACAAGTCATGCAGAAAACAAAAGAAAATCCAGTGAAAACATTAGGGTAAGGTTCACATTGTTCATATCTGAACTGATTTGGTTCATTCTGTCTTTTTCTTCATCCAGACAGGTCCTTATAACAAGATTTTTACTGCAAAAAGAGCCTGGGGCATCTAAAGGAATAAGCGTGTGGGGGTCTGGAAATGCTTAGTAAA
The DNA here is from genome assembly GCA_013399115.1 of Anseranas semipalmata. NCBI lineage: Eukaryota > Metazoa > Chordata > Aves > Anseriformes > Anseranatidae > Anseranas > Anseranas semipalmata. Next base: position 50,269 of record VXAA01001669.1, read on the forward strand.
AATTTTGGCTTTTTCACTACTTTGTGCAGAGATTCCAGCTGACTAATTCATTTTTCAGGGCCTCAGATTGTTCATCTGTAAAAAAAAGAGTAACAACAGTGTCCACACAGAAGAAACAATCAGGGGAATAAAACTGGGTGTAAGTATGTACAATAGTAAAAATTAAAAAGAGTAAATACAAAGGAGAAAAGTATGCTTGTTTTTATGATGTAACAGCTATGTAAAGATCTGAGATCTCTGCTAGCTAAGCAAAATGGCTCCTATTGGCTTTGCAAGGTCAGGTTTTATGTTAGTTTCATGTTGACCACTATCAGGGTAGCCAGCAGGGTATGTATTTGTGTATCGTAAAATTATGGAAAATGTCTTGGTTTTGATGGTTACGTTTGAAAGCTATTTCAGTGGTGGATTGACTGTAGTGTGGAACATGAACAGATAGAGTTCTGTCCATTGGGGTATAACTCCAGAGACCTTATCTATGGCCAACTCTTCTGAGTGGTTTTACAAAGCCAAAAAGAAATTTAAAACTCAGTTGAAGAGATGTCATTCATGGCCAGTGTTATGTGAAGTTCAATAAGGGATGAGAGAACGAACTCTCACTCCCAACAAAAGGCCCCTGCTGTCCTTCTGGGCATGAATCTTCTTTAACGTCAAGTACACTTTGGGAGGGCTTGCAATGTCAGGCCAGAGCTTTGCATGAAAATGGCCTGGTTTTGTTTTCATGTTGACCTCCAATGCTGTTTGGTGTGGATTTGTTTCCGTTCATAACATTTCTCACGATGTTAGAATTGAACTTTAATTTTTTTTTTCCATGGAGATAAATGTAAATATTAAAAGCAGGCACAGATAAAATAACAAACATTCAAAACAGTGAACTTTGAATTGTGCTTTGTTTTGGAATAGACTCCTCCAGCGTGTGCAGATTCAGAGATACATTTGGTACTGAAAACCAGGAGGGTTTCCACAGGTCATCTGACCACACGGCATGCTGTGTGTTATTCAAACCCTTACCCATGATGCACTGTGGAAAAGGTCTCCCCTTGTCTCTGACACAGACTTCGGTTATTTTAGAAAAACAAAGCCCTGTAATTCCTGGGATGATTTCTGTTGTGGAGAAGTGATGAGCTGACTGACAGCTGAGTGCATGGTCATTGTCTTGGGATAGCAGGCGTGGACTGCTTTAAGAAAACGGGAGAAAAACACATGGAGTTTGTGTGTGCCTTTGTTCGTCCTGAATTTCTGTTGTGGTGAGTCTGCCTTTCTGTCAAGCAGACTGCAGCCTGACACTGACCTGCTATTTCAAAGCCTTTTCTTGGTTTGCACAGAGTATGTCCCAACAAGTAAAACACACTGGTACTCAACAAAGTCTCTTCAGAGGGACCCTGTGTAGCAAATCATTTTGGATGCTCTCTGTGAGTTGCCCCAGCAACAGGGGCCCTGATATTCAAATATATGTTAAGCTCCAGCCATATCTTGGAAAAGCATTTAATTGTAAGAGAAGATCGTTGAAGCACAAGAGTGAGATGCTGGCTTCACAGCTTTCCTGAACATGCATGTTTTCCTGAACTGGTATCTAAATAACAGCCTTAAGTTCTCAGTGCTTTACAAAAATAGGAGGTATAGCAGCGTATATCAGTATATAGCTGCTATGTGGTACAATAAATGGTATAAAATGGTATAAACACTGTACAAATGGCTGTATTCATCTTTCTCCAGACAGATGTAAAGATGTAAGGAATTTAAGAAAGGTTCTTATGTCACCTCGTAGATTATTCCACTCCTCTTGCTTTTAGTAAGACATATTTCCAGAGAAAGAAAACAGTGTTCTTAAGACATGTCCAGTAGGACTGATTTTGAGGTAGTGAGATGTTAGTTAAAAACATACTTTCCACGTACCTCTCCATACATTTGTTTCTTTACTTTAATTCCCTACATAGCAGAACTAAGTCAGTTCCAGCTGCCACTCCGCAGTCTGTGTCCACGCTAAGCCAGTCGCTGCTGCTATTTTACACAAGAGTTGACAAGGAAAAAGAGATGGCAATGCTGCTCTCCAGCTTTGCTGGCCAAGATCACACTTCCATAATTCTCAGAATTCATCCCCAAGCCCTTCCCTAAGAAACCATCTTCTCTTTCCAAAATGTGTGAATCAACAACATTAAATCAACAAGATTTGTGACATATCCTTTGGGAGAAACCACTGCAACAGTACACGTGAGGAGTCGCTGGATGATAAACAATTCTTGTCATACATCATCTTAACTTTAAAGAGGAAGTGTATTTTCATATTAAAGCATTGGGCATGAATGCAGGATTATCTATTGCAATTTATGGTCTCTGCTGTGATCTTCCACTGCAGGTTTTCAGAAGTTAGCCCTCTTCTTCACCTGTGAAATGCAGAAAACTTGGCAGTAAAATACCCACTCCCCAGTGAATGTAGAGAAAGGTATGCCCATTAATTCCTCGCAGGATGTAAGAGCAGAGCTCCATATTTGCAGTTTCTGAGCTCTATTACAGGGGTCACCGGTTTGCCTGAAAACGTCGCTGTTGTTGCAGGCAGCGTGTGCAAAAGTCTTATAGAAGAGTCTGTACAACTGCATTTTTAACCCACAGTATTTTAAAGCAGTCAGCTTCTTTTGGGGCTTGGCAACATCATTAGTCTGCTGGACTCTAATAACTCATAATTGCATAACTCGTGAATTGGGCAAGCATCCAGTTCTGAGGTTTTCAGGCTCAGTTGATGAATTTAATCACAACTGAAAAGCTTCACCAGACGAGTATAAAGAGGTTTATGCAGTACAGCACGTGTCTGCCTGCCCAGCTGTTTGCTCTGTGTTTAAGTATTGGAACTGCTCAACAGCTCAAAACCCTTGAACTTTGTTGTCCCGCTTAAAACTAACCCCAGGTTGCTGCTGGCCCAGAGGACCTCTCCTGGAAAGGGACATACCAGTGGAAGAGGAGAGAAAAGGAAAGAACAAAAGGCTTTTAACTTGTGCTGTACATGATAATGATAGACTGCCTTCAAAGAGCGCTGGGGTTTTTGAAAATCACAGGAGTGCAAAGAGGTCACCCATAGATATTTGAATTATTAACACATGTTTAACCATTAAAGAAAGATATATTGATAGAATATCAATGTGATTAATTATTTAGCTACACAAAGTATGGCATAGAAAACAAATTAACTATTCACCACTCTTTAGGAAGGATGAACCTTGAATAAATGCATCATAAAAGGATTTGTTACCACAAGCCTTGTTAATAAGGGATGATCTTAGAGTATCATGGAAAACATGTACATGTTGGTTGTATTTATTTTGGTTACAAGATGAGCCTTCATTATTTGATCTATAGTGAGGTGGAATGGAGAAAACCACAAAGAGCCAACTTTGTGTTTGACAATAAATGTGGCAGCTGTTTAGCTTGTGGCGACCTATTAAAACAAATAAATTTTCAAAGGAAATGTGTACAACTATTTGAAAAAAGAAAATCCACCTAGCAAGATATCTTACACATGCTGTTTTCTGGGTCTGTATTAGGCAGCTTTTCCTTCACTGCTAATGCAGATTCTGTGGGAAGGAGAGAGCATCCTTCTGTTAGTATTTGTTGGCAGGAAAGAATAGGAAAGAATATTCTGCTGTTGGAAGCTGTAGCTCACTCCCCACCCCCCCC
>VXAA01001669.1:63813-77646 GCA_013399115.1 Anseranas semipalmata
TTTTTTTTTTTTTCTGTAGAATGACCTTACACAGGTTCACAGATAGGAGCAGAGATAAAATTCAGCTAAAACACGTATCTAAAGAAAGGTGATACTACCTGCTTGCCCAAGAAATAAGATTAAAGCAACTTGTCCAAGATGCAGTACCAGAAATCCCTGCAGAGCTCTGCCTCAGTCTCATTTATCCGAGCCTTGGATGTACTTAGTTACCTGGCAAGGCAGAGTGAGCACGAAGTACTGATGGTTACTCAGATTCACACCAGAAAGCCATCTACACCCCTGCATCTGGTTTTACCCATGGGCTGCTCTTAGGCCTTCAGGAACTCTCAGCTGATGGGAAGCACCAAGAAGGGATATTCAAGTGGAACATGGCCTGAATTGTTCTGGTCTTTAGCAGTGCAGAAAATCTGTACAGAAAGTTAGAAAACCATGAAGGTCCCAACTCTGTGGCTTAGCAGTGTCTATGGATTGTCTCCACCTTCTTTAAAAGCACATGCTTTCAAGAACCCCAGTGCTCAAAAATCACCCCAGGCTCAGCAACTTTTTGGCAAGGTGCTACCCTCCAAAACGAGCAATTAGGGTGTGTGGAGGAGAATCCTGATTGGTCGGTGAGGGACTGGGGATGCACTGTGCAGCCCAGTGTTGCTGCCTGTGCTGCCACTGGCCCTGCTGCAAGAGACAAGGGGAGGGTCTGGGGAAAGTGCACACGGAGAGTGTAGGTCACCCTCATCTCAAACACATTGTCTCCTAGTGATCAAAGGTCTGAAAGGATGTAGCAAGGAACGGATGTCATCTTCCCAGCTGTACTCAGCTACTTCAAAGGCTTTTGCTTTGCCATTAAGGCAATCATCAGTTTGCTTTTCGATCTAGGCTAGGGTAGGATGTGCAGCATCTTGTACAGTCTTGTGAACTTAGCAGCAAACCAGATGAGTCAAAGACAGTTATTTGTGCCAAAAAAGCAACTGATAGCTTAATTGGCCAATCAATTCAGAATAGGCTCTGCAGTGAAATAAATGGCAATTTGATTATGTGCTGCTACCACAAAACACAATTTGATTTGACTTCAGGAAAGTGATGGCTTTTTCTTTAATATTTAGTTACAGCCTTTCAATTGAGCGTATCCAGGGGAGAGCACAATGCTGAAATATTATGATTTCTCCATGTTAAACTTGAACATGTTTAATACTTATTAAAAGATTAAATGACTTTTAAAATCAAATTGAGTGATTCAAGTTTGTAGAATAAGGCTTAATCTTTAGCTGTTCCGCCTCTGCAGAATAAAATGATCCCTGCAGTGAAAGTGGTCTTAATAAACATGAGATGCAAGTCTTTTTAAAAAGTATATTTATTGAGCTTCTTTGGTAAAACTATCTTCACTACCTCTCCTTTTTTGTTGTTTTTGTTGTTGTTGCTTTGGTGTTTTTGTTTGTTTTGTTGTTGTTTTTTGTTTTTTTGTTTGTTTTTTGTTTGTTTGTTTGTTTTAAATTTGTTCATTTACTTGTCTGTTGTTTTTGGTTTGGTCTTTTTTTTTTTTTTTTTGGTAGACTCTTTTCAATTACTGCAGTGAGTGATTCACAGCTGGACACTCCTAGAAAAAGTAATTATATTCATGTTATTCCTCCTGTAAGAGATTTGCCTAAGTAAATACATTATTTTGAAGCAATCTAAATTTTGATACCAGAGCATTTACTTTAATATAATCACAGATTTTTAGAATCTAAAGGGACTAGTCATTCCCTGATCAAACCTCCTTTTCCTGTCCTCAAATTTCACCTGATAATTCCTCCATGATGCCCAGTGATTAATGGGTAGGGGTAGAATAAACTCTTTAATCAGATACCTGATTCTTGATAAAAAGAGGTTTTGCTGCCAGATTATATGCGGTGTCCTTGAAGTTCTTCATAGAATAGCTGTTTTCCAGAATATAGGCTTCTGTCATGTAAGTACAAACCTACTTTTTCACTTGTTGTATGCAGGATTTCATTTGACTCTATTTGATTGACTTATTTGACTGCACTCTTTACTATATCTTTCTGTAATATATCCCCTGTTATTTATAATTTCTCAAGCCTTTGAGCCATTATGAACTTTATCTGTGGTGACTTCAATTCTCCCCAAGCATCTAGGAATTGACCCTTTCCAGACTCCACCCAAATGGTAAAAGCTCCTTACAAAAATTTGTAACTGGAGACCACAAGTTTAGTACAAGAAACTATTCATTCATTGAAGAGATGCAGCGTTGACACACTGGGCTTGTGTACGACAGTATATTAAAAAATGTCTAGCCTCACAGAAAGTATCAGTTTGCCTTTATCAATCAGACTTGTAATGTTCTGAAAAAAAAACTACTTCCAAGTTTAATGGAACCACCTGTTTTCTGCTTAATTATTTTGGTGGTCTCAAGGGTTTGTGTTATAAACTGCAAGATATTGAGTCTCTTTTCACATTTCTGCCTTCAAGAAAGTCAGAAGAAAACAGTGCAAGTAAAAGAAATATCAAGCTGATTTCATGCAAGAGATTTGCTTACTGGTGTCAGTGGTGTTAGAGGGAGTTGAGCAGGTTCCAGCATATTAGCTCTACTCTAGATTGACTGTTCAGAAAGATTTATATCTCTGTAGGATGTATTTTGTATACCGTATACAGAAAGATGGAAACTTGAAAAGCATCAAGAAACACTCAAGAAAAAGCATTTTACAGTAAAACAACTCCCACTGCAGATGATTTCAAGTTGAGATACATATTTGTGCCACTCTCACTAATGGTCATTTCTGATGTACTTCTCATGGAAAAATATCTTTTGAAGATAAATTCTGTTTGAGAACAACATTCTTGAGCTGAAAGGAATGGGTGATAGGGTCAACAGTAAAAGAGAAACAGGTAAGGCAAACAATGATTTTTTGAACAACAAAGAAAGATGTTCAGTGAGAAAGATTATCTTAACATCCTTAAACTAAAGGTGATTTTTTCTTAATTAATTCATTACCTAAGAGGCTAAATGTGGTGTCTGGCTCCCACGCAGACTCCCCTATTATCAGGTTGCCTTAGAAGTGAAAAAATAAAATATTTGTGATTGTGTCTATCTTACTCTGCAGAAGCAAATTCCAAGTAATTGAATGCTGTTGTAGAAGCCCTGAAAGCACATGGAGCATGTAAACCAATGAAGATTCTTGTGCAGGCACAGGAAGCTGCTAAAGGTTAATGCAGGGATGACAGACACAGTAGGAAGAAATTAGATCAGAGTGAACAGGTTTTGTAAAATGCTTTCCATTGCAAACTCACATCCATGTTTCTAGCACTATGTCAAGACTTTTCTATTCTTTCTAAGAGCAATGAATAAATAGCATGGGCAACTTACACTGTTTTGTCTAGAACAAGAAAGATTTGTGGGAAGTTCTCCTTGTCCATTTTCAATGCTCAGCCTTCTAGAGGACACAGAAAACATTCAAATATCAACAGAAGTCACTCTGGGCTTTACCACTGTAGTCAACTGGAAGACTTCCTCCAACACTACAGATAAAGAGCTGTATGTGTTACTGTACAGTTCACAGTAGGATACCTTTTACAACACTTACCACATTGTAAAAGACTCTTGATAGATATTGTAATGCTCAGCAAAAAATCTCAGGTCCCTACAAGCTTGTCCATATATACATAGATCTGAAGGTTGCAATTGACTAAACTGAAATGCAAAATATCTTAGGTCTAGTAAAATAGGCATGTGGTTTTCAAAGGGTCCTTGAAAATTACATCCAAGAACTTCTGTGCATTCAGGACAGATATTTTGATTGTCTGGTGATCTGATATACCTCTGGGAAATTAATACAGTCTTTCTGGAGGTTCAGCTGGGGTGGCGTATTTGAAAAATGCGATTGGCATATTTATCTAACTTACTTTTCGTCATTTCCAGTATCTTCCCACTATCTCAAATTCTCAAATTTCCTGTCTCAAATTCAGCAATTTAACCTGTTTAACTGGTACAATACTCATCATTTCATCATTTGATACACCATTTCTCCTGTTAGCTGACTGTCCTGAAAAAGTCAAGCCTGATAGCATCTCTGGGCTTTGTTCTTTCCTAGGCTTCTGCCTTTGTCCTCTTTAGAGCGTGATATTAGAGTTACTCCCTCTCCGATGGCTCTAGATGGGTGGACTCTAAGACAAAACCACATTTGACCCTCAGGTTGGACTTGGCAGGGTAACCATATTTTCCATTCAGGAAGATGTGGCCCAGGGGGAATACGGTAGGTCTTAAAATAAATATTTAATTTTAGCAGCAGGGATAAAACAACAACAACAAAACAATATAAAAGTAAAGATTTTTAAAATTGCAAAGGATCTATCTTATCTAAGGAGTCATTTTGATGAGTGTTTGAATGGGGACTAAATTCTTAAAGACTTTCTAAAGTCTGGGGTTGTCTTACTGCACTATTAGCTTCCCTTTTCTCCCTATTGGACTTCCTTTAAGCCTGACTGAAATTCCTCGCTCCTTTACATGCTTGGACCAGTAACTGAACTTGTTGAACTCAGCAGGGAGTTGCAAAGAGCATCAAATTGAACAGCTCTCATATTGTGTCTGAAGTATCTGCTAGGGAGTATATATCTGGTTTCAATTCTCACTCTTCCTGGGCATATTTCCTGACAATCCAGTTATCGAATTAACTCACTGTATGAATACATATGCATGCAACAGACAGCTCAATAACCAACCCAACATACAATATTCCTAAATTACTCCAGGCAAGTCCAAAATTATTACATAGGCAATTTCCATCTTATATTTTGTATAATAAATGGATTATTTATTCTGGATTCTGAATAGAACTAACATGAAAAGGATCATTTACCTTCTATTATAGAACACACATACGAAATCATCTTGATCTGCTCATTAAATGAAGATGATAGATATTATATAGAATTGCCTTGAATTGCTCACTCATTGAAGGTATCTGTCACAAACGAGAAAACACACTTGCTATGCACAGAGATGTGAGAACTACCTCTTGGGATAAGTGCTCTTCAGGGAAGGGTGCAAATGTAGCATGATACTCATGTGTAGTAGCATGTGTCCTGCATCTCTTGCTTGCCAAAATTTGATATCACGGACGTCCGTGAACACTCAAGTGTACTGGAAGTCACAGTCAATAAGTTTGTCCTTAGATCTCTTGTTAAACTTTCTCAGCGACTTCCTTCCCCACCTCCAGACTGCCCTCCCCTTATTCCTCCCTTGCTCCAGAAAAAAAAAAAANAAAAAAAAAAAAAAAAAAAACACTACATATTTCATGCCTGACAGAGTAAATCCTGGCATCATTTAAATAAGTAGCAAAATTCTCGTATACATTGATAATGCCATGATTTCACACAAGAATTTTAATTTACCAGAAAACATCACTCCTTACTAAATCACTTCTGGGTGTATTTGTTTTGTCTGTTCTGGCCTAAGATGTTCACAGTGGTTTGATATAAAGTTAAGTATTGCTAAACGTGGATTAGGGGCTGGGGGAGCATCTGCTGGAACAGTTCCAGTTCTCATATGCTGTGGTCTCTAAATGTGAAAACTGGCTACAGTGTGATTTTTTTTTTTAAGTCAAAATATTACCATTATATACTTTTTAATGTTACCATTAAATGGCTGGTAACACAATTAAAAATAAATGAAAAAAAATAGTATGACAATTCAAAAATAAAAGATAAGAACATACTAGAAAGAAAACACTAACAAGAACAGAAAGCTAGAAAAATGTGATGAACCTTGCCATAGAACAGACTGAAACCCTACTTTAATGGGGTAGGAAAAATTACCCCTCAGGGGGTAGAAAAATATGAAGAATGAAGGAAAATAGGAAGTTTGAAAGCAGGGGAAGATAGACTAAGCTGGGTCAGTAAGTGTTACCAAGGTTGTATATATCTGAGTTCTTCGACGGTTCATTTCAGTGTGAATCAGGAAGACCATGTGGTACAGCAAGGAAATCATGTTTTCTTTCCTTGATAGCTCCCACAAAAGCCCATATTTCCTATGGTCACCGGTTACTAAAGCTCTGGGTGAACTATTAATTGCCCTCATACAAATGAAGTGACTGTCAGGAAAAAAAAAAAAAAAAGAACAAAGACACGTAAAAGAAGAAAAGAAAACAGCAGAAAACCCTACTGCTGTGGTACACACCTCAGTTATGTACGCTCATTTCCTCCTGCATAGCTGTATTCATTCTTCTGTTTAAAATGCAGTTACTGTATTATTGATTTCCTAGATAAGTTTTTAAAAGCATTTAGAATTGGGCAATTAGTTACTGCTTAATGCAGAATGTCAAAACAGAGCTATCGATCCAACTAATTGATCAATTGATTCATTATTTCCTTCACATGGCTTGAAGTGAACCTAGTCCAAAGGAATAAATGAAAGAAAAATAAGTTGGCTTTTGTAAGGAATAACATACAATAAAAAGTTAAGGAAATATTTATTACTATTGAAAGGAAACTGTTTGGGGATAAACATAATTTTCCAGTAATTGCTTGTTTATTAAAACAACCACTCAGCTTACAACAGGGCAACAGAAAGAAGAAATGCTCAACACTGTACACTGTGAAGTGTATTTATTGTATTCAGGGCAAAGGGTATGCCTGTAAGTAACTTGTCATGATAACAATTTTGATACATACTTTTTGTTTTGCTGTTGCTGATGTAAAACATGATAATAATTATAATTCAGGAATCGTCTTTGAAAACAGAAACACAGCATAGTGGACTTCAGCTGTAACTGGCACAACTTTGGGGAAAGTATGTGTGACAGAAAATAGGGCATGATCATGGAAATTGTTCTGGTCTCCTCATCAGAGATGCAGTGCTGCTTCTTCTGCAACATGAATAGAAGGACAGGGCTATGTGCCACTTCACCCAAAGCACTGAGGTAGGAAAGGGCATCTGGAGATCATCTGGTCCAACCACCTGCACAAGAAGGGTCAGCTACAGCAGGCTGCTCAGGTTGTCCAGTCAGATTTGAATGTGTCCAAGGATGGACAGTCCACAACCTCCCTGGTCAACCTGTCCCCTCCTTTTTACTTGTTTTCTCTATGCCATCCCCAAGGAGAGATGTTCTGCAGGACTTTCGCTGTTGCATTTCTCCACGCAGTACAAACCACATACACAGCTCCAGTATCCTGGCAGCTCTCCTCCACCAGCATAAAATACTCCTAGACTTCTGCTATACTGACACATCTAGGGGACACACATCTGCACAGGGGACATGCTTCCTCTGGATGTTTCTTTCTGTCTCAGTCTCCTTTAAGAAAAGTACACACACACACACAAAAACCACATTGTTTTGAAAAAATGTGCTGCACAGCTTCTCACTGGGCCACATTGCCTCCCGCACGTATTGAAAGGTTAAGGCAATGACCACAACAGCCAAAGATCTAATTTCATTCCTAGTCCCAGGATCCTTTTCTTTTCTGAAGAATCTTGTCCCCAAAACATTAGAGATATGCAGCTGTTGTACTAGAAGGCCAAACAAAATACCATCGGAAATGATTAATTAAATAATGATGAATGTAGCTCATGAACTGTAACCCATTAATAGCTATTACAGCAAATTCTGACTAAAAATATTCTACAAACAACCAGTTAAAACAAATCTGTAGCACAGGAGGCAGTTCAAAGAAGCTGAAACCACGACAACATATTTAAACAGCTGGAGAAAACCAGAGGTGCCAAAAATCGTTCCGTTAACTGCATGCTGTCACTGGATTAAAAATAAATATGAAAGGATGATAAACACCCAGGTTAGCTGCACAGTATTAAATTAGACCTTGGGGAATTAATTCTGCTTTCACTTTACCAGTGGGTAACTGATGTGGCCACTAGTGTGAATACTTTTAGCAGAGGGATAAATATAGGGCTAGCAAGAAAGACTAGGCTAAAGAAAAATTTAGTAATTTAGAAACATTCAAGGTAAAGACACGTCTGAAATTCATCCTAGAGAACTTCAAGAGTAGCCAAAGCATTTTCTGAAATATTAGTTATTAAATTCAAGAACTTGTGAAAGACAGAGAAAAACCTCTAAAGACTGGAAAAAGTCAAATGCAGTACCTACCACTAATAAAAGAAAAGCAATATGACCTGGGGAACGGTAGACTTGTCAGGCTAACTTTAATACCGGGAAAATGCTGAAAAACAGATGATTATGTAATCCATCTGTAAGCACCTGGAGGAGAATAAACATGATTAAATACTTCCAACATTGATTTGTCAAGAATGTATCACATCAGACTAATCTGGTTATATCTTTGAGGAGGTAACTAGCCAAGTGAATAAAGAAAAGCAACAAGTGTGACATGTATTGACTTTAGCAAGGCTTTTACACAACGTTGGGCTTGATAGGCCCTTTAGCAAACAGAAATACAGAATAGAGTAAAACACTACAGTGTACACAGCTAGCTGGTGTATAATACAAAGACTTATTAATAGATTGCTAACTGACAGCTTGTTCTAATGAAGCCATATAGGTGTCTCTGCAGTTTCCTTCATTCAACGTTTTCTTTAATGACTTGGTCTAAAGAGTGCACTCAGAGTTCATGGATAACACAGAGCCGGGACGTTTGAATTATATTGAAGAATCTTTTCATGACTTGAAGATCAAAATTCTTAATAGATTGAAGCAATGGTCTGAAATTAAAGATGGAAATCAACAGATACAAGTGCAAAATATTTTGATGAGGAAGCAGGAAGCACAGAAATGAAGAGGACTAACTAGCAAGCTGTAATAAAGCAAAAAAAAGTGTTTGTGAGTTACAGCTGATGTCAAACTCAGCCTGAGTCAGCAGTCTGATGTTGCTGGGGAAAAAAAAGACTCCTCATTTTGTACTACACTGTAAGATGTTAAAGGAAATTTTTCTTTTCTTTCTATCATCTGGGGGTCCTCAGCTAGATTTACATGTTTTATTTAAGGCATTATTCTTTAGGAAATTTATAAGAAGGAGTGGAGAGAAGCTAGAGGAGATCAATAAGAAAATGAAGAGGTCTGCAGAACAAGACCACTGTACAAAAATTGAAAGAACTGGGTTTCCTGAGGTTGAGTAACTGAAGGAGTGAACATGATAGTAGCCTTCCAGCATATACATGATTGCCAGAGTGATGCATACACTACCCATAAGCTTTGTTTGAAACAAAGAAGATTTTGTTTCAATAACAGAAAACCAGTTCTGGCTATAAGGGTTAGAGGGGAACAGACAGAAGAATCTGAGTTGCCTGAGTACTCTTAGTGGAAGTTGTTAAGAGCCAGGCTGCTGACAGTGATGGTCCAGAAATAATAATTCAGATACAGCCCAGGGAGAACAGATTGCAAGAAGTCCCTCCTTTTTTTTTTTTTTTTTCCCCAAAAGACGCTAAAGGCATTTTTTTGTTTGAAAATGAATGACTGGACTATTCCTGTTTTTATGAGAAGAAATGGTATCCACTGAAATGAAGCCATGCATATGCTCTCCTGGGATCAAGCACAAACCCTCAGTAGCCACACCAAACAAAACCTTTCTATTTCATGAGACTGACCCCTGGGGAACTTCATGCATCCCCACTGCACCTCTGGCAACACCAGCCAGCACTGAAGAGATCAGAGCAGCTGCTCCGGGATGTGGTAGGCAGCCACATGAATTGAATCAAACAGAGCAAGGTTTGGTGTCAATAGCATTCCCAGTCACTCCCCGCCATGCCCATCCTACTGGTCGTGTTGCCAGACCAATAGTTACCAGATCATTAAATAAAAATCAGCAAATAGAATAGCACTTTGATATTTTTGTTGAACTTCTGTCTTATCACCTGCCCTATCAACACAGCTAAATGCGCAAATCAGAAGCAACAACAGTCATTCTGAAGAGGTATGGTATCTGTCATTCCCAGAGCTGAGAATGAAGATTTTCCTGAGCGATTTAGCTACAGCTGCAGCTTTTTCAGCTGAATGCTGCAGCAGATGGAAGAAGCCTGCGTGTTCAGAAAATGTGGTGGTTTTTCAATACTAGGTGATTATATGGATCAAGTTGTGTGTTCCACCCACAACATACTTTTCTCTATGCACTTGTATGGTGCACTTATGTTAGTTAATTGCACACCTGCTTACACCATACAAGAGAGGAAACACAAAATATATTTAGATCCATTTGAATTGAACAAGTTGTTTTATTGAAATTGCCCACAACGTTTTCTTTGATTTTCAAGATGTTTGAAGGAATTTCTGTTTGCATGCCAGAAATATTTGAAGTTGAGTTTCTCCATGTTTCGAGGATCAAATATGAAAGTGTTAGGAGGGCAAGAGAAAACAGCATGCTAGAATGATGGATCTCAGAAAGAATTAAAATGAACAATGCTCTCCAGTTACACTTTCATCTCCTTTTATATAGACAGTTATGATATCAAGAATCATTCACCACTCATCATGTTTCTCCAGCATTAAAATTAAGATGACTGTGATCATTTTTGCCATTTCCTCCTGCAGTGCACTAAAGATACATGTTAATGTTGCTACCAATGGAAAAATAACCTGTTTAGCTGAGTGCTGTTTAAGAGATTGTATTCACAACTTCTTTCATTTCACACAAATTAAACCAAGTAATGATTCCTGATGTCTGATCAAGTATCTCCTATACTATGCCATTTTGTAGTGAGATTTACAGGCGTGCCTCAAAGTATTCTGTCCGTTATTTTCACTTTCTATATAATGAATTAATAAAAATGGTAGATAAATAGTGCTATATTTAACATTGGCACTGAATTATTAAAAATGTAAAATTGGCAAAAACACTCAGTTCATGAGAGGCCACAAATCCCAAAGATCTGATACTAATTGGGGTACTGGCTTCATAAAAGCCACTTTCAGATTTTACTAACATAGGAGGCAGTCTTAGCTGCTTTGCAGTTTTTTCTTTAACACTAACTAGTAGCGCTGTGGTTCCGTGCAACTTCATAAGACCCCACATAACATAAAAAAGGGTATTTTCCTCTGTCACAAGTCTTCCAGAAACAGCAGTAAAACTTGATTTCAAATGGTGAACTAGACAGAAACCAGAGCAACACAAACAACAGGTAGACCCATGGAAAACTGACCTGGGTGCTAAATCTGGCCCCAGGATCATACAACTTGCAGCACCTCCCGCTCAATACCACAGTTTCCATCTATGAAGGTGCTTTTCCTCCCAGTGCCCCCATGCCTTGTTCCTGCCAGCTGTCAGCACATGCCAGACTCCCAGCAGCTACAGCCTTTGACATCAGCACAGGACTGCAGTCCACGACAGGACTTTGCCAAGGAAAGGATTTGAGTAACTTGATGGATTCAAACCAACCATGTTCTTGGTGACTTCACAGGTCAAAGAGTTTCTTTCTTCATGTAATGCTCTTTAATGGAGGAGCACAAAAATGAAAAACAAACTTTTGTGAAGCTAATAATCATGGCACACTATCTGGGTCTTTCTTTGGTCTCCGTGTTAGTCGTGTGCTCATACTCTGTTTGGGACTGGGTCAAGAAAATAGCTCCCAGCCATTCTAGTGGCTGCCAGTACAGTTTGTTCTGTGCCAAAGGGAGTCACCTCTGCCAGTCTGGTTACTGTCTGTGGAAACCTGGTCTAATCACAGCAGGAATAAATATTGCTTGATGCTGACTTTGTTTGGGTCTTTTCTGTTTGTTTATGTTCCACAACAGCACAAATGTTCAGCTGTATTTCAGGCTATTGAATGAAACTAATAATGCAATTTCAATCACCCAGTCACCTTTGAGCTTACCACATTACCTAATAACCAAGAAGATGGTGTTAGAGCAGTGAATTTATGTAACTGCAATAAGGCATAATAATATCTGAGGAAACGGGGGAAAGGGGAAATGAATTCAGATATAATATATTAATAGGGACTAGGGATTCATAAAATTGAGCCAGATCACTCAGAAGAGATTCAAACCTCAGTGATACAATTGAAACCTACTTTATTAACTTCTGGCTGGGATTCACATATCCTCCACAAAAGTGAGGGTTGAAACTCTTCTCTGTTTGTAATGGAACAGCTGAGAATGAGATTTGGGGCAGATGGGAAACTGCTGATTTTATATTAGATTCGGTCACTGGGAAGTGCCTCTGTTTTGGTTCAGACCTCAGCAACAGATTCAAACACCTGGAGGCGAGGGGGTCTGGAGCGCGGGCCCTGTGTGCTCTGGGATGGAGATTTCACCTCCTATTCACTCTCCCCTGACAAGTTTGTCATGTGTGCATATTCATCTGCCACTGTCACCAGTGGGTGCTGGTCTGCAGGCAAAGGATGACATCCGCAAGTCCAAGTGGACACGTGTGTGTACTAACGGCCACCTATTTAGAGATTTGCCAAAAAAAATAAAATAAAATAAAATAACCACCCTGAGATTGTGGTGTCTCTCTTTTCGTGTGTAAGCAAGACCAAACTAACCCAGCAGCACAGAGGCATCCCTTTGATGCCCAGATGTGCAGGCTAGAGGCTGCCAGAATGGGCAGGGCGTTGAGGGAAACCCACAGGACATGGGGAAGGCTGTCTGCGCGGTTGTGGAAAAGCCAAGGAAAACCCATGCTGGCCATTCTTTTTTCCCTCTTCCACCTGAGCCGCCGTCTCTGCACCCTGCTTGCTCTTGCAGTCCCTGTCAGCCTCTGCCTGCAGCAAGCCTTCCGTGTGGAGCAGCTCCCAGCAAAACTTGACAAGAGATGCATTTTTAAAGACACCACTCGATTTCAGAGCTATATATAGTGCACCAGCTTGTGTGTAAAGAGCAGGCTGGAAGGGAGGGAAAGCAGACAAACAGAAAGGAAGTAGAAGAAAGAAGACTTGAAAGTCACTATGGAGTGTTAAATTTTTGGTATGAAAATTTGTATATGGGCACCACCTATCTATTTATATATATAGGAATAAATGTACACACATTTTTTCCTAGCAGAATTTAAATTTTCAAAAATTGGAAATGAACCCCTAACAATACCCCCACTCACCCAAATGGCCAGTGGGCCAGATTTATTAAGTCTGAAAAAAAAATCAAAATCAGGGATTTTTCAGAACGTATTATTTTAATTTCTCATCTAGTTCAGTAGAAATCTGTTTTATTGGGATGCTAAAAATGGGCATGTCTTCTTGTACTTAAAGATGATCTTGCCTCAAGATATAGTAAGTATGCATGGAAATTTCTATGTATACTTCTGTATAAACCACAATACTATGTAAAAGATATGTAAAATATTTAAGTTTCTTCTGTGTAACTGTGTGGAATAATTTGCTGAATGCCTGTAACTCAATGGAAGTTTTGCCATTGACACCAACAAAACTGTTAATTTAGCCAGTGAGTTTTTTTGTTTCATGCACTTTGTTGGGCCTGAGTTTATTTTAAAAACAACCTAAAAAATGCTTTGAGATTTACCCAAGCCCTACAGTATTCTGAATAATTTTTAATATTGTAGGTTACACCTGTCAAATAATGAAGAGCCATTTTCTTCGAATAGGTTTAATTTATATATAAGTAACATATCATTCGTATCACAGAATCACAGAATCACAGAACTATTTAGGTTGGAAAAGACCTCCAAGATCACCTAGTCCAACCTATGGCCTAACACTAACCAGTCCTCCACTAAACCGTATCACTAAGCTCTACATCTAAATGTAGAGAATGGGAGAACAGACCCAGAGTGGTCACTCTGCCCAAGACAGCTCCTGACCACCACATCTCCCACCAGTCCTTCTCTGTTCGTGAACAGAAGGTCTAGCAGGGCAACCCCCAGGTAGGCTCACTAACCAGCTGTGTCAGGAAGCTGTCTTCCATGCTCTCCAGTAACCTCCTAGACTGC
>VXAA01001671.1:2496-16566 GCA_013399115.1 Anseranas semipalmata
AAAAAACAGAAAAAAAAACATATCCTCTGGGCGTGGGGATAAGAGGTGCTAGGACCAAATGACATCATCCACCACTGCACTTCCACAGCCCTGCAGAGTAAGGATAAGTCATCGCAGATAAAGGTGAGACAAGTCTGGAAGCTGTTCACTGCACTTGCCATATGATGCTAGGTAGATTAATTTTTCAGCTCTTCAGAGAAGGATAGACCATCTGTGCCTAATGTATGAATAAAATAGAATAGAATAGTTCAGTTGGAAGAGGTCTTCAAAGACCATCGAGTCCAACTGCCTGACCTCTTCATGACTAACCACAAGTTAAAGCATTTTATTGAGGCCATTTATCCACATGCCTCCCGAACACTGACAAGCATGTGACATCAATCACATGTCCAGGAAGCCTGCCAAAGTTCTAAACAACCAAAGGTTAAAACAAAGACCATTTAAAAAGCAATTTATTGCAGAAGAAAATACCAAAGAATATAAGAGGTAGGGCTAGGAAAAGCACACCACTGGGGACAGACAGCTTGTTTCTACTTCCCTCAGTCAGGCACACGACAGCTGAGCTTTTTGCTGCCTGCAGCAAGCAATAGAGCGATGTGTGGGAATTAGATGCATACACAGACATCCTCCTGGCGTGCAGTGTACCCAGACCCGCTTGCTCTGGGAGACCAACGTGCCGCTGCCTGGCTGGCGTGCACTCCTGCTGTGGGAGATGAGGGGCATGGCTCCTCCCAGAGGCACACTGGTGCGTCCAGCCAGCTGCTTCTGACAGGGTGGGGGAGGAGGTTGCTGTGATTTCTGAGGTGTCAAATGGGAAATCCAGAGAGATGGAACCAAGTCTGCTGTCATACCACGAGACCTCTTTTTCTACTGTAATTAATCATATAAATGAGTGGCCTAGAATCCATTTTATAATCAATTCTAAATTGTCCAAATAATACCTAATTAAAAAACAAATTTACTAGCAATAGATTACCATTGAATTCAGCTGTCATACTTACACCCATTGTTATTTGTTCTAGTTTACAGGACTACAACATTTAGCTTGGATTATTCACTTAATGAATAAGCATAAATCCTCTTAACTTCCAACTTAAAAATGAACAAAAGACTCTCAAGCTATTCAGTAAAAGGTGCTAAATTTTTGTCTTCTCATGCCAAAGCTAATGACATTGGTGAAGAGTTACTTTACTGATATTAAATCCTGCTTTAAAAAGAAATAAGACAGATAGTGGGCTGAGCTGAGCTAACCTGCCTTGGTCATCAAGGCAACTCTCTTGTTCAAGGGCAGGATTCATAGCAGATGGCTGGGGAAACAGATGCAAAACCACAGCACTGTTTTGGATAACCCCTGTGGAAGGACAAGGCTACACTGTGTGGCCTACAAGGGCTAATGGACTAGGACAAATTCTCACTTCATTGATTCACATATTCTTTCCAAATTGTAGTGTTATCTGGGCTTTTGCTTCTCTGCCCCGTGAAGGCATCCAGTCAGTCTGCTTGCTCTGTAATTCTTTTCCACCTCTGTAGTTCACCTGTTCTTTAGTACATGTAATTTTCAAGCAGCTTTTCTCTGCTCAAAATGCAAAAACAGCAAGGTTTATACATCTGTTGTTGACTTTTTTGTGCTTATCTTCCTCTGTATATGTAGTTTGTTTGCTTTATTGTAATTTACGTTTCATCATACCATTTCTTTTATCTGCAATATCACTCACAGTGATTTTCAGAGGTCCAGTGAATCAAAAACAAAAACAAAAACAAACCCAACCCCCAAGCCTGCTCAGTGAAATGAAATCCAAGTAGTTCTGATCTTTGATGGAAAGAGAAGAAACTGAATTTCAGCTATGGTTTACATCTCATTTCTGATTTTACACTGATCTCACAATTTACATAGAAAACAGATCATACTCAGTTAGACACCACAACCAAAAACATGTTGAGAAAACTGAGAAAAGGTGACATAATGACTTGATGAAAGGCTTTAATTAAGGAGAAGATAACAAAATAATCCAGGGTAGATTCTCCAAATCCTATCCTGCAAAGGAAGCTGCAAGGCTTTAGAGTATTTTCATAACAGTGCCAAACTTTTATTACTAATATCCTATGTAATAAGGCTAAGACCTAACTAGAAGACACATTATTAGAAATAACCTCTTCTAGTGTTGAAAGAATATTGTGCAAGTTACTGAAATAGAACTTTAAACACTGTATTGCCTTTCACCATTCAAACTATTTACATTTTACTATTCTCACATAGAAGATGGATCTGTGTTGGAAGTGATGGATGTTTGATGGAAGTGTTGTTCATAATAGGAGGAGCACAGAGCATTCACTTTTTGAAATTAATTTGCATGGCTTATACCTCGATCAGAAATCTAGCACTTAAAACAAAACAAAACAAAACAAAACATTTGCACATTCAAATTTTGTTCCCTTTAACATCCACTACAATCAAACTTTCAGATCTTTTTCTTGAATCACCAGTAAGTTTAATAAGGTGTGTCACTTTAAGGAAATAAATTTTCTCTCTAGAGATCTTGGAGAGAAGGAATTTCTCAAATCAGAAAACAAACAATCTGAGGAGCTACTGCAATTGCTTTATGTGAATACAATGAGCAAAGAGAGAGAGAGAGAGAGAGAAATAGCTGCATTCTGTCTCACAGAAACCTTTGGACAAGAGTACACAGAGTAGTCATATGCAACATTCCAGTTGCTTACCCGTCCTTGATTGTCCTGAAATTGTTAAGCTAGTATGATTTTCAGCAAAAGTTTGGGCAAATGCATAAAATACTTAATATTTGGGGTCAATTTTTTAATTTTATTTTTTTAAATTTTTATATTTTTAATGGTGATTTTCAGGGTGATTCCGGCTTCTAATTCATTTAATATCATCTGTATCAGTCAGTATGCTGCTAACTCAATATGCTTTTTAGAACAGGGGGGCATGGGAGTAGAGGGGAGTATGTCAACTGCCTTAGAAATTCAGTATCAGACTGATGATTTCTGTAGCATTTACATTTGGAATTTTGATTTAGGAATCATATGATTTTCACCAGATAAGAAACTCATGAAAGCATGTTGACTTAACATTAATCAATTCACTATAAACTGTTTTCCATATTAATATTTTCATCAGTTTATTTAAGAACATTAAGATAATTTGGCTGTATTTTAACATACTACTGACTTATTTGCTTTTCCAAGTTATAAAAATGTTATCGTACAAAGTTTTTTTTTTTCCTAGAAGTCTTGGACTGTGCTGTAAATAGAACCAGATAGAACCACTTTGATAGATCAGAAAGTTTTTTTTTTTTTTAACTTACAGTTCAAAAATTAATCAAACTTGTAGAATTTCTAGTAGTTATTGGCGGGTTTTCTTTCAAGAACCCCACTTGCAAGTCATGTCTATGTGTTTGGACTGAGCAGTTCTTGCAAGCGTATGCTTTACCAGTGTATAGGCCAGACACTCTATAAAATTCACAAATGTGAGCATCTCTTTCTTATTCATTACTACTGTGATTCTATTTTATTTTTATTTATTTATTTATTTATTTGTACAGGGTTGCAAAACTCTAAAGAAAAGTTGTATATTGACATCTACATGGGCCCATCTTGATATTTGGACAGATTCCTTCACAGATATTCTGTCCTTCAAGCTCATCATCTTCATCTGTACGTTCAGGGATTGCCTCAGAAGTGTGTTGTAATTAAAAAATGGCATATAGAGTGACAGTAAGAATATGCCATTGTACATAGATGCAAAGTGCCTTTAGAGACTGGTTTCCATACTTTTCATAAAACTTTTCATAACAACAGCCTGTTTCAAAGGGCCTTGAGAATACAGTACAGTGTTGCTTCACAAACTGCTGTACATGCTAAAGGCTACAGCCTAAACAACAACATAGGATGGAAACTGCAGATTTCTACTGGACGCAATCAATTGAATGTCTGTTCAAGATTGTTGAACATAGTTCAAGGGTATGCTTCAAGAATACCAGAGGGTAAGGAGCTGCCTTATCAAAGTTATCTTTGAAAAACCTAGTTCTTACTATTTCCTCTTTTTGCCATACTTTCTGAGGAACTGTAAAACTATTTTTATGCCCATAGATAATCATATGAATAGCTATGAATATGCAGTATTCAAATCTGTTTTTAGTTCTTAAGAAAGATAAACACTACTGACCTGTTTAACGTTACTGTCAATCTTTCTGAAATAATGCAAGTCTCTGGGTATTTCTTCAGCATCCACTAGATCCATTTTGGGGACCTTCTCAGCTTCCATTTTGTTGATTCCAAATTAATCAAAAATTAATTCCAAAAGGTCCTACCACTAATTGTACCATAACGTTTTACACACAAAAGACATGCTACTCTCTGGTCAGGGAACCTGGAGAATAAATGTCATCCAGCACGACGTGAGTGGCGGTGTCCGTAAGTATTGATGTCCACTAAGAACAGGAATCAAGACAAGGTTTCTCCCTTAATATAGGAAAGAACTATCTGAGTCAGCTGTGACCTTGGAGAACCTGGTCTGCCTTTGTTGATTAACTGTGCCCAGAATATGTCACTGAAAACAACTCACCTACAAAACACATTCAGGGGTCAAAATGATCGTAAAGGGAGTCTGAAACAGAGAAGCCTAATGCAGAAAAGAAAGAAAAAAAAGCTGAAGACAGCTAGTACTGCTTGTTCTGCAGTATCTGCAAATGGGAGATTATACACAAGGGTGTGTGGAGACAAGCCCACCACACGTGCACAGTGCAGCTTCTGGCTTTATCCACACGGAAGCTGGGTATCCCTCCCACATAGGAGGTTTCGGCTGTCCACCTCATGCCGAGCTGCCAGGCCAGAGACCAGGAAGGTGTGCAGGAGTCAGACAGCACTCCCTGCTTCAGCCTCCTGCCTGACGGTCTGCCCCTGTCTCAGCAGCTCATGTGCTCATGCTCTCAATACTCAACCCTGTGCCACTGCTGTTGCATTCAGGTCCTGTTAAAGTGATGCCAAGGCCAGTCTCCTTTGGAGCACTGATAGTTGTTTTCAGCCTCCCCTTTCACAAATTTTACTAACCAAAGTCATAACAGACTTCAGACGGTTGTCTTGAAACCATCCTTCAGCATCCTGCAAAGACCATACTCCAGTCTTGGCTTTTGCAAATTTTATAAATCACTTAAATGTCAAAGCCAAAATGTCAAAATTCGTCACAATCTCTGAAGGAAATTGGCAGGTCAGCAAAGCTTTCTCTGTGTTGCCTGTTCATGGGTTCCAATATCATCATGAAGAAAGCTGGAGGGCAGGTTTCCTCTCTAACAGTGGACTTAGGTGTCCTTCCTATGCTTTTCCTGCTCCTCCATTACATGACACCCTCACACTGAAATAAAGAAGAGTAATATAGATACTGAAAAGAAAGTATCAGTATAATTCAGTAAAATAGAGTCACATTGCATATTCCTGTGCCAAGAAGACAGAACCATGTAGCTGTGCTAATCATAACGTTAGATTTCTTTTTCAAGAAAAGTAGAAAGTACCTGCCTGAATATAGGTATAGACTGCTGCTCTTCCTTACATGTTTGGGAAATGACATATAAGGAAGGAGATTAATGCTTACACTGGGCTGGAAGGAGAAAGAGGCTGTAAGAGTGGAGGAGTTACTAGTTTGAGTTATTTCACAACGGCTTGCCCAGACATATAGAATAGTATTTTCCATATCTACAAGACTGGAGAGATAACTTGAACAATGAACCTCATCAGGCCACTTTGAGGAGTTGATCATGGAAGAATTTACCTTGATAAATTCAGAGCAGCAATATAAGCAAATCATTGCAAAAGTAGAGAGGCAGGATGCAAAGCTGCCTCTGGGATATTGTGCTACTGCTTTCTGATAAAAGAAAATACCACTCCTTTCCTCTTGCACCTAAAACTGCACTTCCCCCACTTCTACACAGACTATCACACCAATGTTTCCCACAACCTGCCTCTTCCCCTCTCCGAGTAAAAAGGAAAAAAAAAATAAGAAAAGAAAAAAGAAAGAAGAAAGGAAAAAAAAAAGAAAAAAATAGGAAAAAAAAAGGCGTATCAGAGCTACTTTTTCCTCTGTTGAAGTAGAGAATTATGAATGTAACACACAACCTACCAGGTGGTGAGTATTCCTCATGGCACCAGACAATCACCTGTCATGGAACAAAGTTTGTGGATTGTCAATCTTTGATCAGCTGCTGCTCCTTATGCTGATAAAGAAGACGCAAATCTTTCTTTCATGTTTCCTTTGTCAATGTCTGCTTCCACACGAGCGCCGGCAGCTCTGCTGTCCAGCTAGCTGCTGACTCTGACCATGTTTCTAGAGCAACAAATAGTCATTCCCCAGGCCTGTTCCTGTTACAGCAGTTCTCATTCATCCTGCAGCAAGCCATGGCTATAAATACTGGCTGCCCATCCATGCTTTAGTATGAGTAGCGTTCACATCATCAGCATGTTACCTGTTTAGTGTACTGTCCACAGATTTTGTCAAGGTTCTAGGTATAAACAAGGGACAAAAAAATGAAGCTTTCATCCTGCTCCCTTTCATTAAAAAACTTTTGAGTTGATATCTAACTAGTTAGTATTTTGTTTAAAGCTATGCTTAGTGAGTGAAAGGCAAAGCCCCAGGACGCATGTAGTTGAAGGTATATTGATAGCTCAGAAACTGTTCTATTCTGGAAAATGTATCTGTTTTGGGTGGAGATGAGCATACACCGATCTTCTTGGGGTTATGGTCAAGCGATAGCTGGATCTGATTGCTGTTGCAGGGGCTTGTAAGGAGGAGATGTATGGCGATAAGAAACAGTGCTCCCAGCTGCATTCTTATGCTGGTGTCATTCTGCAAAAAGTACCCACATAAAGTGGCACTTTAGCAGAAAGAAAATAAAATTATCTGCAAAGCAGTTGTCTCAACTCCTTTTGGAAGCCTCTTTCAGGATAATCAAGAAAACACAAACATGGAGGAAAATATAATTTCAACAAGCAGGAATGTGCCCCTTCAGACTCTTTCTCCAAGCAGCTGACAGGACAAAATGATGACCACAAAACAGCTGTCTGGAAATTCATCCTTGCTGTTCATTTTATTGTGGAGACTACCACTCTCAACTCTGCCTACCTACTCTGCCTACATAACATTGTGAAGTTTGACATGTAGTCAGTCCTGACATGTAGAAGTCAAGCAGTGCATCAGGGACCAAGGAGGAGGGACATGAGATGCAGTTTGAGCAGACAGGTAGATCCAGACAATGACCCTATAAAGCAGCTTTGTGCCCAGTTCATCAGTGCCCATTCTGAAGATTAGAGAGTGGGAACACTGAAATATATCCCTCTCAGTTTATTATTGAGGAGAAATGCAAAAAGATTAACCAGAAAAATCTGCAACAGACTTGATCACTTTACATCTAGCAGACTATGGTCTGAACTCACTCAAAAGAGTGATACAGATAAAAATCTGTTAAAGAAAGCTCAAGGTAGCAGCACAATTCCTCTCCCTGTGCGCATTCAAACCAAGATCATAAAAGCAGATCACAATCTCCTAATGTAGTCAAGATTTTCCCAGAAAAAGCTTTTTCTTCTCCCATTGGCAATCTGAGCAAGAGTCCGTCAGTGCTAACCTCAGTTCAAGGATGTCTGATAGGAATTTTGACACCCACTTCAGGTGGCAGCTTTTATAGGGACCTGTGCAGGACTGTGCACAAATACACAAGCTAACCCTAAAACTTATCATCAAACATTTTAGTGACATTTTGGGGCATAACCCGGGATATATCAATAAACAGCAACAGGAAAGAACAGATATGAAAACACTGCCTCCTAGACATTTCAACCATTATTTTCTCTTAGTTTCTTGGCACAGTTCACATTCAACTTTTAAAATCATTGACTGCAAGTCAGTATCACTGGTAGTTAAGTCACTTGAAACTAAAAAATTGGATGCACTTTATTTTATCTTAAGTTTGGACATTCTTAGAAGCTCCTAAATGAATCCTTAACTTGACCATGGAAAGAAATGTTGAATATTTAAGAAATATTGTTGACGTAAAGTCTTTCCATTCAATATAGATTTCTGTTCCTGATCATATTTCAATGAAAGTTTTAATAAAGATGTGATCACTGAATTGTCTTGATTATTTAGTCTAGAAGGAAAGGATGAAAAGGGACCAAAGTTTTCAATTACACAGAAGATTATCATGCTCACAATGGTGCTCAGTTTCAAGGATGTGAAAAATCCAGTGCTCTTTGCTGCAACAAAATCCTGATGATTTGAAGAACTATTCAGTGGACACAAATAAGCACTAGAACAGCCACCAAGGGAAGTTGAGAATACTGTGGTATTGATGCATATGCAACAATTTTCCAAGCGTTTCTATAAATCTGAAGTCTAAATGAATGTTGCCAGATCTTAATATAAGGGTTTAACGACTTTGTGATAAAACACAAAGGCTGATAAGATTAACAAATAACACTACTTCCAGATTTTCATGATGTACAGTTATGCACCATTCTTCAATGGATTTTTTTTTAATGTTACCATTTTAGAGATCTTAATTTAGCCTTTATTGTCTTTGAGCATGCACCTTGAAGCTCAGAAAATATTGGAGATTGTATGTGTGTGTTTTTGCAAGTAAAGAGCTACTTCTTCTCCAGTCTTCTTAGTAAGGGGTTTCTTTTTTTTTGGAGATGGGGGAAGATTATTAAAAATCTAAATGGAAACTAGACACTCTACTGTTTTTCTAATGTCTCAGAGAACCAGCAGATTTATGGAATAGCTTGAAAAGTCTGTGATGTTTCAAACAACCTCCGCAGGCTTGTCAAGGAAATTACAGCTGTATTGTTTTCAAACTGTTGTCTTACTTGTTTCAAAGCTCCCAAACTACACAAACAGAATCAGTGAAAAAGTCAAACAGGAAAGAATTTAGGAAGATGTATGTGTATCTAGAGAAGTGAGCAAAGCAGTGCCACAGATGTTTTGGAAGCACAGAAAACTGTGCAGAACTTGGAGGTAACTGAACAATAAAACATTCTTTTTTACATTGCAAAATCAAAAAATATAGTTGTTGCAGAAATATGTCTTTTTTTTTAAAAAAAAAAAAAGCAACATTTCATCTTACTCAATTTTAGCATTAATAATTTGTTACTAGCTATGTAACAAAATGAATAACCAAGGCTAACTCTCTTATATGTTTAATTACAACCAGTCATGTCATATTTAGCCAGAAACAGAGTTGCCAAAAAATTATCAGTGTAGCAGCATTATGACATTGCTTTGCTTAGCCTAATGACCTGATTTGATTATAGTCATCCTGGTAATCATTACTATTATAGTCATCCTGGTAATTCTCCAGCAGTGACTGAGCCTGGACAAAGTGCTCTGTTAATGGTAAGACACTGCTTCTGGTACTTGAAGAGTAGCCAGCCATAAGGTGTTCAGTCAGAACTCCAACAGGAAGAGGAGGTTTGGACACGGAAGGCAGAAAACACTGCCTCAGCAAAGCCAAGAACCTAGGACACGTATGACCACCCTGCAAGCAGCAGTAAGCCAAAAGAGGCTCTGTACTAAGTACAAAGTCATTACAAAGACACCCTCACAAGAAAGTCATGTAGACCTGAAAAAGCACCTGCAGACCAAAAAAGTACTTAGCATTCTAACTTCTTTCCACTACATGCTTGCTTTTCACAGGTGCAGTCACACAAAAAGTAACTTCTCACCTTTCTGTTGATTTTAAGAATAAAACGCAAGGATAACAGATGAGAACCTTTATCTTCGTCAGTTAGGGCACAGCAAGTATTTCTATACCACAGCCAGATCTTTATAATCCCAGATGTGAATCCATTCCTTTGATGGCTACAGGCCAGTTCTTAAAATGCTAATTCCTTTCCTAATGAATGGTTCTTCAGCTTCAGTTGTGAAAGTAAAAACCATCACAGACAAATACTGTAAATATAAAGTTGGGCACCTTTTAGAAAGTTGCTTCATGAACTACAAGGAATGGGAAACAAACATTTTAAGTCTGACCACCTGCACACCTATCCCTACACAGTTACTATATTTCTACAAAATTTCTGTTACAGTTCCTATATATATGTACATACATACATATATATATATAATATATGTAAAAAATGTAACAAGAGCTGCCAACAGAACAATATTTCAGACTGACTGAGCTACCTGACTTTCAAGCTCATCCATCTGATATGTAAAGAGAAGATTCCTCACCCTGTGAGTTCACCAGTGCGAAGTATAAATTACTGTCTCCCACTCCCTTCAACAACTTTCCAAGGGACATAAAGTCCCTCTTGATATTTGGAGTCTCCTTGTTGCAGCCTCATTTGACCCTACATGAAAGAGTAGGAATGGGTGGTAGCCCTCTGGCCCCACCAGGCTCAGTAGCCTCTTTATGATATCATGAATGCAGGCCCCAGGCAGGCAGCAAACTTCTCTACAGAGATTGTCCAGACAGCAAATGGGTGCTTCAGTGCCACTCAGCAAGGAATCACCAGTTATTAACACCCTTCACGCTTTTTTTTTTTTTTAGTATTGCACATAAAGAACATGCTGGGAAGGACAGTCTGGGTTATTCTTGCCTCAGGCAAATGCAAATCCATCTGTGGGACTGCTTTTGCTTAAGGACCTGGGTACACTTCATGGGTAATGCAGAAGGATGGAGAAGTCCAGTGTGTGGACTGGGTGTAGGCATTGTCCTGGTTTCAACTGAGATAGTTAATTTTCTTCATAGTGGCTGGTATGTTGCCATGTTTTGGATCTAGGATGAGAATAATGCTGATAACACACCGATGATTCAGTTGTAGCAGAGCAGTGCTTGCACAGAGCCAAGGGTGTTTCTGCTTCTGGTGCTGCCCTGCCAGCGAGGAGGCTGGGGGTGCACCAGGAGCTGGGAGGGGACACAGCCAGGACAGCTGGCCCAGGCTGGCCAGAGGGGTGTCCCATGCCATGTGGCATCGTGCTCAGCAATAAAACTGGGGCAGTTGGCCAAGGACGTGGGGGAGGGGAGAACACTGCTCAGGGATGGGCTGCGCTTCGGTCAGTGGGTAGTGAGCAATTGCATTGTGCATTATATTATTATTATTATTATTATTATTATTATTATTATTATTATTATTATTATTTTTTTAATTTCTGTCTTATTAAGCTTTCTTTATCTCAACCCACAAGTTTTACCTTTTTTTCTGATTCTTTCCTACATCCCACTGTGGGGGAGTGAGCGAATGGCGGTGTGGTGTTCAGCTGCCTTCCAGGTTAAACCACAACACTTTCCACAGCAAGCAAAAAACTCGCAAAAAGGCTGCTTTTATACTGATAATTATTGTGTAACCAATATGACATGCTTTGAAGTGTATTGAATTACATTTGGTTTGGCTAGTATCATGAGAAGCAACCACTCATCAGCTTTATGCAGCCTGCTATTACTGAGAAAACGAATGTGTCATGTCCTCTTTGGCCATTTAACTTCACTGATTTGCCAACATAATATGTTCTGTGGAAACTTACTTGCATGTTTTTCCCCTAATATGTTTGTGTCCGATAAATATTCTCTAATAATGTAGTTTCCTTCGTTATGCCTTTCAGTCTTCCTAAATAGACTGCCACTGAAAAATGGCTCTCTGGTTACTCCATAAAAATGAAAATAACTATGTTTTATACCAGCTTCAACACTTCTCAGTGGAAATGGTAACTGACACTGCTTGGGAAACTAATGCTACTGTTTCTACAATAAGAGAACCATAAGCACGTCTGTCATCTCATCCATGGGGTAAAAGGGAATGCTGAGCATGATGGTTCTACTGTGGGGCATGCCTGCCTTTGTCTTTGTAGCTGCAGGTTTTCAGTCCCCTTGTCAGTTGTTTTTCTTCCCTCTACCTCAAACAAAATGTTACTGCTTTTCAGATCTTCAAATTATGTGCACATTGTAGGGAGTTAGCAGGTCAATTATTCCAAGTTTAATAATCATCTGGAGAATGATATTAGGTGAATGTAAGAAATTTCCTGAGAATGTTACAAAGCTGTGGGATGTGGAAGTGGGGTGGGTTGTGCTGATACAACTCTCCCAGTGAGGCAGAACTACCAGAGGAATGAGAATGTATCTTTTGTATAGTTTGCACAGATCCTAAGTTTTTTTGCCATGTCCTTCCTGCATACCCTACTGTGTCAGATGTTTGTGGTGTGTGTTCTCTGTACTGCATATACGCAGTCGTCATTACTAACATGCTACTTGTTCTGTTTCATGTGAGTCAACTATATTTTCTTTCTCCTTGGATGTGTACAGAATGTCTTCATATCAGATTTTGACCCTATCTTCAATTTTTAGGGGGAAATAAAAACCTGAAGCTTTTGATCCTTACAGTTAAGACCGCAGGGAAATCTTCACGTGGTAAGCCTCAGATTTATGAGATAATGAACCTGACTTCAAGTATTTCCTCTTCTAGAGGGAGTATTTTCTACTTGACATGAGACGATTTTCATAAAGAGTTTTTCCCTCTTTTCTAGGGTTCCTGTTTCATTTTCCGCCTGGTTTTCTATAACATTTCTGTGCTTATTTACTTAACAGCTTGCCTATTTTCGTTCACACTTACCACCTTCTCCTGTCTTTTCTTTCTCCTTGTTTTTTGTATGTGCCTTATCAGTCTTTGTCATTTCAGTCTCTCCAGTGAAATTTCCAGCCCTCTACTCCAGGTGTTACCTTTTCTTTGTGTTTTCTTAGCCATGAAATGCCTCACCTGTGTTGCATGAACAAATAGCTGAAGGTCACTCTGGGTACTCAAACATGTTCACGATGCTGTCCATCGTATGCTGTAGAGTACATACCAAAATTTATCACCAGAAGATACAAATCGCGCTTTACATTGAGACAGCACTCAGGTACACAGGTAGTGTTCTCCTCTGTCCTCCTAGTTGCAGACTGGGACCGAAGAAGAAAGAGATGAACAGATCAGGTGAATGACTGGTTGTGTGGCTGGTGCCATGCTCAGGGTTTTGGGTTCTATGATCTTCGATGCACCTTTGAGAGACCGGGCATGTTGACACCAGGTGGGGCGCACCTGACCAGGTGGGGCAAGGGGGCCCTGGGCAGCAAGCAGGCTGGGCTTATTAGCAGAGTTTTAAATTGGATTCAGTGGAGGAAGGGGATGTACCTCTGAGTGACAGAAAAGAACGTGGAAACACCGACACTGCAGGAAGCAACAGGGAAATACCTATGAATTGTGCCAGGGGAATTAGGGAGGGCTTCTCTTAAAAAGTGATACAATCAGACTGTAATTTGGAATGTGCATTCTCCAAACACCCACAATGCCTAAGAAAGCTTGTGTCTCCTTTTGGCTAGTTAGTGAAGACATAGCTGTTATTTTGCTGATCATAACCATTGGGATCTGATGATGTTCATCTTGCCATTTTATTCCTAAAAACTGGATCTCCTCTGCAGGTCCCTTGATGTTACTTTGTTTTATGGCAAAACCAGCCTTCAGAAGGATTTGGATTATTTTCTTCTCTCTCAAAAACTTCTGCTGTGCTGCCCCACGTGATGATGTCATCAATGTATTGCAGGTGTTCAGGAGCACCCCCCTGTTCCAGTGCAGCCTGGATCAGTCCATGGCAAATGTGTTTCCCCCCCTGGGGCAGCCAATTCCAGGTGTACTGGATGCCCCTCCAAGTGAAAGCAAACTGTGGCCTGCACTCAGCTGCCAAAGGGATCGAGAAAAATGAATTAGCAATATCAGTTGTGGCCTACCACTTGGCTGCCTTTGACTCCAGTTCGTATTGAAGTTCTAGTATGTCCAGCACGGCAGCACTCAGCAGTGGTGTGACTTCATTCAGGCCACGATAGTCCACTGTGAGTTTCCACTCTCCGTTAGCCTTTCGCACTGGCCATATGGGGCTATTAAAGGGTGACCGAGTCTTGCTGATCACTCCTTGGCTCTCCAGTTGACGAATCAGCTTATGGATGGGAATCAGGGAGTCTCGGTTGATGCGATATTGCCACCGGTGCACCATTGTGGTAGCGATCGGCACCTGCTGTTCTTTGAAATTCAGCAGCCCCG
>VXAA01001671.1:16733-36306 GCA_013399115.1 Anseranas semipalmata
ACCTAAATCTCCCCTGTCTTAGTTTGAAACCATTCCCCCTTGTCCTATCACTATCGACATGTTTAAACAGGCGTTCCCCCTCCTGTTTATACGCTCCCTTAAAGTACTGGAAGGCCGCAATGAGGTCTCCCCGGAGCCTTCTCTTCTCCAAGCTAAAGAAGCCCAGTTCCCTCAACCTTTCCTCATAGGAGAGGTGCTCCAGCCCTCTGATGATCTTAGTGGCCCTCCTCTGGAACCGTTCCAAGAGCTCCACATCCTTCTTGTGCTGGGGGCCCCAGGCCTGCACGCAGTATTCCAGGTGGGGTCTCACCAGAGCAGAGTAGAGGGGGACAATCACCTCCCTCTCCCTGCTGGCCACCCCTTTTTTAATGCAGCCCAGGACATAGTTGGCTCTCCGGGCTGCAAGCGTGCACTGCCGGCTCAGGTCCAGCTTAACGTCCTCCGTCTCCAAGGCAGCTATGCTGAAAGCCCACCAGTACCCTTTTGGGTCCTTGCAGAACCCTCTCCTGAGGCAGTCTATGCCAAAGATGCATGGGAGCCTCTGGGCCAGTCACAATGGGGTGCTTTTGCCACTCATTCCCAGTCAGGCTTATTTCAGACTCTCATACAGTTAGCTGTTCAGATACCCATCACTCCAGAAATACAAATGGGTTCTGCCCATTTATAGCTTGATGGCGTCAGGTTACACTGTGCACCGGTGTCCACTAGAGCCCTGTACTCCTGTGGGTCTGATGTGCCAGGCCATTGGATCCACACAGTCCAACAAACCCAGATGTTCTTTTCCTCCACCTGGCTGTGGGTAGCGCCCCTCTAGTCCTGTTCATTGCATTCAAATTTGTTACTCACTTCTTGTAAATGTGAATCAGACATCCCATCATTAAGATCAGAGGATCAGCCCATCTACTTTATCTGGAGAACTGCCCATTGGAAACTGAACAGCCATTTTCCTGGAAGAACCCCCTTTTGCCATTGCTTTTCCTTGCAACTCACGTGCCTGTGCCTCTAGTGTAGAGGTAGATTTTCCATTCTCATGTCTATGGTCACACAGATAAAACCACAGAGTTGCATGTGGTGCGTTCCCACTATATCCTCTCTCCGGCAGAGGAACACTTACTTCTAATAGCTGAGATACTGGTCTGTACAGGTGGGGGAGAAAACTTATTCTCTCTCTGAGCTGCTGAACCAGTTTCTCCACAACTGAGATGCAGGTCCATAAGGAGGAAGAGAGACTTTCTTCGTACTGCTGGAGTTGGCCAGTCAATTCATTCTCCATTTGTCCCTCTCAGGCTTTCTAGGTGATTACTGCCAATGAGTTGGCATTGGCATATAACAATGGTACACTCCGTACAAACTTCCACCAGAGGTTGCATGCACTTGACTTCATCTGGATCTTGAGATATCTTGAAAGAAGCCCTGAAGGCTTATTTAAGTTCCTGAAACATGTAGCTACATGAGAAGTTGCCTTCTTACCTCCACTATGTGCTAATAGCTGTTAAAGTAACACGTACCTCCTTATCAAGGTGCTCATGCTGGTAAGCATATACTTAATTTTAAGAATCTTGTCATGTGTTTTATTTTCTTTGTCTCATTTTGCATACATAACGTTAGGCCATGGGTAAGGCTCACTAGAAGTCCTGCCTGTGTTTGTACTTTTCAACAGCTTAAGACTGATTACCTTACCTGTATAGACCATAAAACACATCTGTGGTCTGAATGGACATCAAAGGTGTCATACAGACTTTGGACAGCACTGAACAGAGCTAGTATTAGCTAGGGGCCAGGAATCAAGGCAACTGTGCATATTGGTGCTTCTGGAACACATCCTAAGGCTCCTAATTCCTCCTACACAACCTGCTTGATAGCTCGTAGATTGCATACATAAGTTCAAGATCCACTTCAGGGATCAAAAATTTCAGTGAATTACACTAACTGTTGCAGCAAATGCAAATTTATTGCTTTTCTTTTCTGGATGAACCCTAAAATCAAGAATCAGGAACATCAATTTTTAAGCCTGTTACCTGTAGAAATTGTTTGGTCAAAGACATAAGGCACCTGGTTGAGAAAAAAGTAAAGTCCTGCCCCACATGTCCTTTCATCCAGGACTCACTTTAATGCAAAGCATAAGACTGAAATAAGAGCAAGGCTCAGAACTTAAGGTAACAGCTAAACAATTCCTTCTGATTTTATTATACTGGTGGGTGCAGGTCATATGCTCTCCTGTTTTCAAAGTGTAGGTAGGGAAGACTGATACAATATCTCACCCAGATCAAGGTGCCAGAGGCAATGTGTACTGCAGCCAATTCATTAACATTTTGACAAAAAAAAACAGTAACTGCAGTATTAGACTGGTATAATGTTGTATGATGGTGTTTACATTCACTGAAAGGGTGCCTTGATTAAAAGTGAAGATGTAGGTGCCCGTTTCATACTGAAAAGCTAAAATACCAGGCTTTTCACCAGGGAAAAAAGGCATGTAGGGCTTAAAATGTTTTGTGATTCTAACTTAAAACTTTAAAGAAAGAAATAGACATTGGATATTTCTACTTTTAAATTTTATTAATTTGGTGAAACTGCAAACATTGACTTTCAACTGTTTTAACTCAGCATTTTTTTTTTTAATTTCTAAATTCCTTTTTCAACTTTGCATCTTTCCCACCCTTGCTCACCATCTGCCAAACTATGAAGAGACTGGAGTAAAGAGCACAGTCTTTACATCATCAAAAAGCAGTCTGAAAGTATGAACTTTTACCAAACTCCTTAAAATCAATTTGCTTTTAAAACACAAATGACACCAGTTCTTAATTAAATAAAGATCTTACCTTCTTCAATCCCTGCTGGAGATCTGTATTATGTCTCCTAAAACAAAACCATACAAATGGTTTATTCAGGTTTTACTACCAGCCTCTCTTCCTGTAGAGATGAGGGAATGCTAACTTTATATGTTGCTCTCAAATCTCTCAACAATAACCATTTAGTCTGAAAATTTAATATGTGACTTCTCCTTAGAGCTCATAGAAAGTGTAAATAGTTTGAAAATGACCACTGCTAGCCCTTAATTATACCAACAAAAATCTTACTGCTGTGATGGTTTTACCCTGCTGGGCACCTGAACTCCACCACAACCACTCTCTCACTCCCCCTCTGCAAGGGAAAGGAGAAGAAATTACGATGGAAAAAAGGGTTGAGATAAGAACAGGGATATTGCTCACTAATTACCATCACAGGCAAAACAGACTCAGCATAGGGAGATTAATGTAATTTATTGTCTATCACTAGCAGACTAGACCAGTGAGAAACTACAAGCAAACTAAAACACCTTCCCCCATCCACCCTCTTCCACATCCTCACCCCGAGCAGCGCAGGGGAAGGGGAATGGGGGCTGCGGTCAGTCCCTAACGCTGCGTCTCCGCCGCTCCTTCACGGTCACTCTCTGCCCCTGCTCCACGTGGGGTCCCTCCCACGGGATGCCGTCCTTCCCGAGCTGGGCCTGCGTGGGCTTCCCACAGGCTGCAGCTCTTCCAGAACTGCTCCCAGATGGGTCCGTACCACGGGGCCCATCCCTCAGGACCAAACTGCTCCAACATGGCTCCCCCACGGGCGGCAGCTCCCACCAGGCCTCCTGCTCCTGCGGGGGCTCCTCTCCACGGGCTGCAGCTCCGGCCCGGGGCCTGCTCCTGCGGGGGCTCCCATGGGCCGCAGCCTCCTTCAGGCCACATCCACCTGCTCCATGGGGGCTCCTCCATGGCTGCAGCGTGGAGATCTGCTCCGTGGGGTCCCCATGGGCTGCAGGGAGACGGCCTGCTCCACCATGGGCCTCTGCACGGGCCGCAGGGGAACTTGTGCTGCGGCGCCTGGAGCCCCTCCTGCCTTCCTTCTGCACTGCCCTGGGTGCCTGCAGGGCTGCTTCTCACCCCTCTCTCCCAGCTGCTGTGGCACAGCAGTTTGTTCCCTTCCTTAGCTCTGCTCTCCCAGAGGCACACCCAGCGTCGCTCCCTGGCTCGGCTCTGGCCAGTGGCTTGTCCCTTTTGGAGCCGGCTGGAGCTGGCTCTGATCTGACATGGGGCAGCTGCTGGGCTCTGCTCACAGAGGCCACCTCTGCAGCCCCCTGCTACCAAAACCTTGCCACATAAACCCAATACAACTGCACACCAAGAAATTGTATATTAACGCAAAACAAGCCTCACTTATGTCCTCATGTAGTAGCTGAAAGACTATATCCAGCTTAAGGACCATCTTTGATGGAACAAGCAGCAAAAAGGACATTAGCTTACATACTTGCCTTGTACTTTCCATTAACCTGCTGCTAGATCCAAAAGAGCTCAGAGAAGCATATAATTTGGTAATGTTAAATTCTGCATAGGTCTGTAAAGTACACTCCACATCTCAAGTAGTACAGATTGGACCCAGAGCTAGATCCACTCATATGTGCAACGAAGTAAATCTGCCAAAAGGAATGAATGTAGCTGAAACCCTGCTGAAGAATACAGTACTTTTCCATGACTTGAAATACTCACGTCAATGCTAGATCTAAAAGCTCTGTTCTAACAGAGCCAAAAATTAAGTCTGATCTGTGAGGCAGCTTATGAAACAACACAGGCAGATAATTCCAATGCAGCAGGCATAACCTCTAAAAGTTTCCTGCCTGATCTATTATTGGTTACCTCACATCAAAGCTTGCTTTTTAAGATGAACAGGTAAGAAGCCAAGTAATTCTTCACTGGGTGGGAACATTGCATTGAGTCATTCTTCAGAAATATTCACTTTCTTGAAATCAGCACTTCGAAAAATGAAGACAAACAATATACAAAAAGGTAATTATGTTTGTATCAGAAAGAAAATAATGCACATTTTTTCATATTCCAGAAACTTAAAAACTTACTTTCTACAGCAATTTAGTATTTTATAGTTTTCAGTGATACATCCCACTAAAGCCACTGACTGCTCATTTGAGATTAAAACTGTTTACCTGTTCTCTTAAACCTAGGTTTAAGATCCAAATGAAAATAGAAATACATTTACAATACACTTAAGATTAAAAGGTTAAAAAAGACACACACCCCCCATTCATTTTCCTTTTTTGCATGGGCAAGAATTGCAACTCCGACAACACAGTGAATGAGGTTTTTTGGAAGGTAAAGCATGCATACATGAAGAATCAAAAATATATTAATTCTAACTGATGGGAAGAAGACCAAAAATAATAGCCCAAAGCAAATTGCTTTGCCACCTCAGAACAGCTGCAGAAAGTTGACAGGACTCTTTCTCACCCTGCTTAAAGTTACAAATCTGAGTCTCTGGCACTGTAAATAAACTCTTGGCAATGAGAGCATAAGTGTTTGATAAAAGTTAGTCTATATTCAATATGTAGTACTGTTCTGAGAACTCGCTATCTTCCCTCTTGTGGAATACATAAAGGCATGTCCTCTATTTCATATGACAAAATGCCTTCCCTAAAATTTTATTCCTAGAAAAACATTCTTGCTCAATTTCACAGAAACATCTCCAGTGTTGGTCTCCAACATGCACTTAGTTACTCCTTCAAGGCAACTGTAATAGATTAGTTGGCATCAGTTGAATTTAACAACTTTGAAAACGCTGTTTTTATGTATTAAAAGGTAGAATTAAAAACTGGAGAAGGGCCTGCACAATCTAGTCTGAAGTCAATGACTTCCTTGCTTACGGGAGGAATTTGGACTAGATGACCTGCCAAGATCCTTTCCAAACTGGATGATTCAATGATATGGCTCATTCTTCATACTTATCAAAACTTAAAAAAAAAAAAACAAAAACAAAAAAAACCACTCAGAGTATTTTACCCATGCTCTTGTATGTAGTTTTAATTCAACATATTCTTGCACTTAGGAAAGTTGAGAAATTTGAAAAACCCACTATAAAGTATATACAACAGAACATAACATACAAACCAGGTTTCCTTTGGGTGCCTCTTCAGTGAATTACTTCAAAATATTTACAGTGAATTCTCACTTTATTTGCTTCCATTCTATACACTGAAATTTGCAATTAACAATATTTCAGAACAAGTTCCCAAGTTCACTACACTTTCCATTTCAATGCTTATGTATTTAAAGTACATGAAAGTTACTTCAATAATAGTAAAGCAGACTTGCAAATGATTTCAAGTCAGAGCTTATGAACAGCAACACTTTTTCACCATCTTGCCATGACTACTTTCCACAAATGTACATACTATACAATACTTAAAGATTAAATTCACATCAATTTACAGTATTCAAAGATAAAGACTTGACACAGGAAAGTGTGAAGAAGGCAACAGCCTTTCATATAATTTAAAAAGTGACTTTCTTCACGCTTGTTTTATTTGTTAAAATCCACCCCCCCCTCTCCCCCCAGCAATTTTCATTATATTTACTGGTGAAACCAACGACTAAGTTATTTAGAATGATCAAAACTCATTTTCAGACCGACAGCCTTGATTTACACTAGGGGAAGAGGGCAAAAATGGTACATTTCAGTAGTTGCTTGCATATGAACAGACTTAATTCTGCTTCACAGAACATCTAATCCAATAGAGACTTTAAGCAAAGGACATCAGTGCCAAATTTTAAGTAGGTAATTTTGTACATATCCCTCCAATCTAGGAAAACAGAAACTCTAGAAATGGCCAATTAATCTTTTTTGTTTTCAATATACTTTGAACATTGATACTAAATACTTTAGCAAGATTATTCTACTCTTAGATGAAGTAGCAGAGTAAAACTAAACTGAAGTTATGAGTGGAAAATTGTCTAAGAATGGCACTTACACATGCATACATAGGCTTCTAATTTGCTTTATTCACACATTAGTTACTGTAAGCCTTGTGAACAAACTGCAAGAAAACCACATTTTACATTCTGTGCAACTTTATCCCCAAAAAAGTTTTTGTCATTTTGTATAAAGCAAAAGATTCATCTTCTGCCACACTGCAGCACAGTAAGTCTATATATACCTGTAAATTATGTGATTTATGTCTACTTAAGTTACTTTTACAGTTTCTATTTTGCTCACAGGTCCATTAACAGTGAAGCTGAAAACACTTAAAAGACCAGTAAACCCAGTCCCCCACTTCCAAGTTCTTGCAACTTATGAATTAAATTCCTTTAAACTGTCTAGCAGTCCAAATTAAATATCAGATGTGATGCTTATAGAGCAGAGATCAAGAATTCATATCCATTTCATAAATTAGTTAACTGGTAAAAGGAAAGGTAAATCCTCATTCCAACCATATTTGAAATCCGATTCCCTTCTGTATGACTGCATATTATATTCAATTTATGTTTATCATTTTCAATTTAAACAGTACTTTTTGAGTGGCATTTAGAAATCTAAATTTCCATTTTTAAAACAAGTTTTTACAATGCAATGAGAATCCACACAGAGTAGATTCTCCAAACTTCATTTTCTATGCCATTTTTAACAATAATTAGGTTACCAAATAACTCAATCATGTCCACTGTACTAAATCCACACCTGAACAGATTAAGAAACATTTTGAAGCAGTGTTGAGTAAATAATTTTGGTGAGCTGTAAAACAGCCACATGCAAGGTATACTGTACTATAACAGCTCCAAATCCTTTATAAAAACCTAACATTCCTTCTTCACGTTTTATAGTATTTATGCAGTCTCTCATTCCCTCATACTGAGTATTGATTGGAAGCACTTCATAGCCAAGGTCTGTATTGTCAATTATTGTGCGTGTCCCTTGAATATGAAGGCGGTGTAAAACTGTCTCCAGTGGGTAAAGCATGACATCAGCACAAAGGCTAGCTGCAAAGCTAGCTATAAGTTCTGGAAAATATGCATCCAGCATGCTCTGCACCGAAGTAGAGCTCTCTGTTGGAAGGTTGTGGGAATTATCCCTTTTCAGAACAAACAAAACGAGCTTCTGGACGATGGAACTGATGACGTAGTGAAGAACTCCATGTAGAGCAGTTGGAAAAATCAAGACCATTAGAGGAAGGAGACGCTTGCTGTGGGGCACTCCCATGCCTACAACTCTGCCGATTCCTTCTTTCACACAGTCCAGAATACCAGGATTATCTCGAATGATTTCACTCTACAAGCACAAT
Organism: Anseranas semipalmata; assembly: GCA_013399115.1. Lineage (NCBI taxonomy): Eukaryota > Metazoa > Chordata > Aves > Anseriformes > Anseranatidae > Anseranas > Anseranas semipalmata. The sequence continues at coordinate 24,826 of VXAA01001671.1, forward strand.
GGATTAGTTACAACTTGTGCTGCCCATTTCAGAACCATGCTGACATTTACCACTGCTGAATTTTATCTTAGGATAGTTACACATTTGCATGCTACTATGTCTACACAGACATATTGCTATTATGACTTCTCTGCTCTAACATTGACTACTTGAATGCTATCAAGAATGTTAGTTAACTTGCTTTTAAAAAAAAATGAACCCACCTTAAAGAGTCTTCATTTTATCTACGTTCCAGTTATTTTTGTTATTACCAAAGAAATACAACTTTCAGCCTACCACTGGAAGCATCAGTCTGCACAACAATCATCATGTACCGAAAATGTCTACTTCAGAACCCAAATGGCAGGAAGCATTTAAGTTAAAAATCCTTTGATTTAAGGACTGTAACTCTAGCCTTTGAACCTGGGTATGCATAATAAAGACTTCCACAACTGAAGTTGAGTTGAAAGATCATTTTTACTTGGAATTTAATAGATTCAGCAATGGATATTTCCATTCCATTTTTGGAATCTAAAATAGTACTCTTTACTCATGCTACCTCTCAGAAAAGAAAGAATGTTGTTCATATAGTGAAGAATTCACTTACTAATTATTTTATCATTATACTCTACCTGTGCTTGCAGGATTAAGCCAAAGACATTGTTTCCCCTTCTAATGCTTATACAGACTCAGTGTTTTATCATCACTGTTACATCTAAAATTCAGGATCTGGGAGTTCTCCTCAGTGCTGGAGCTCATGCTAGCCTGACCACATGCCAGAACAAACCTAGAACACTCATAAGTACTCTGGGGAAAGATTAATGGCCTGCAAAGTATTCATGATCAGTCTGCTGAAAAGAGAAACTAGTTCATATACTTCAGAATATTTTGTTGATCCATCCTTTAAATGTAAATAATACATTAAAACCCCTACTGAGTTCTCTTCTCCCTCATATCTCTATAGTCACTGCACTTCAGAACTGTGCTTGATTTTGTCAAACACGCCACCACGTGGCTTGAAATGTAAAAGACAAGCAATAACATGACAATTACAAACTTCTACCATTTACATCTATTTGATGAAATGTATTTTCTTGGAGAAGTGTGTCTAACTGTTAATGGTATGGTTTATCAGAGTTAAGACAATCAAAATTAACATAAAACTGTTAGTAACAAATACCACAACCTTTAACTTTCATAGTTTGTAACTGGCAATTGTCCTCTTGCAGCACATGACGTTAATGTTAAACCTGGTAAGACAAGTTGCCTCCTTGAAGTGATGAATACAGCATAAATAAATTGTCAAATGCTAACACTACCTCTGCTGTGTTTCTAGTAAGAAAGTTAAACATGAAAGTCTCCAGGAACTGGAGACTACATTACATACAGCACAGATACATCTATTCAGTAAAATACTTACACACAGCTGAACCCATTAAGCCTAAAATCCTGTCAGACCTCACTAGGATTTCTTTCATAAACAATACTTTACGGATATGATCATTTGTTTAAAAGGCTGGGGGAGATGCTGTTTTGGCTTTTTGCCCATTTTCCCATTAAGCACTGCTTTCTAGCAAAAAAACTTTGTATCTAGCTTGTGACTGGAAGGCAGACTCTTAATCATGTCTGGTGTACCATTTTGCTGGTAAAAAAAATACCACCTCCAACAACACAGCTAACATCCCATTGGTCAAAAATACAAGTAGTACCTGAATAAAACATCCTTTTCTGTGGCTCAGTAGGAACTCAAAAAACAGGAACATTGTTCTATCACTGTTTCAAGTTCCAAGATTATGACATGCTCAGGGTCAAGCCTTTCCTCAAGACACAAGAGCTTCCTAAGTAATCTTCTCAGTGGAAGACCAATTAAGTCTTCCCATGGCTTCCACAAACTCTCAGAGATCCACTCAGGCTTGACTTCTAGAACACCATTTTCAAAACAATTCAAGAGAGAGGAAGGTTGTTTCTTAAAATATGGAGTATCTTCAGAGAAAATGTGGGCTTGTTGTTTGGAGTCTAACTACCCTCTGTCCTCCCCATGGACACACCTTTAATCTCACCTATCCTGTTACTGTAAGATGTTGCCAGCTCAGACAGCCTTCCTAGTACCTTCTCACTCTAAGAAGTTCCTGTACCTTAACAGTTCCTGCCTCTACAGTACATTCTGAAACGAAGAAGCTACAAAAGTGAGCCTTTTTTGCCTCTTCTCCACAGAAAATATACCATTTCATAGACACACACCAACAGTTCAACTGCAGGTTTAAAAAGTTGGGTCTAAATCAGTCTTGACAGTACTTACAACTTGCCTGAATGAAAATGATTACTTTGGTAACTGCATGACATGAGTGACTATCCTTCACCACCTTCCACATGAAAGCTCACTTTACAGTAAGAGTGCCCTTAGCAGCACAAAGATACTTTCAAAATTAAGAGCAAATCATTTTATGGAGATAGCTGGAAGAATTACCTTGGACTCTAGTTAAGCCTGTCTTTCTCTCCAGAAAGGGATGGAACAACTCACTGAAAGACAATCTGCAATACAGTGCTATGGGTTACTCTGTACTGTTACAGAGCAAGTATCCTACGTGACATATCCAGATTTTCCTGAAAATTATTTTGATGGCTAAGGAAGAAGTAGGTGAAAGTTTAAAAGCAAAAGCTGACTGGATGAAAGCAGCTCTGAAATAGCAGAGTTCAGTATTTTGACAAAACAAAGCTGAATTACCAGAAAAGCTTTAAAACTGTTACAGGGGAGGGGTCATACTACTAACTTGCCTAGCAAGCCTTTCAAAACCTTCTTAAAGACTTGATTTCTCTTCTAGAATGTATAGATGTAACTTGTTCTTATTTCAGACAATATATTCCAACTATCTGTATTAAACGTGCTTTCTAATTCTAGACTTCCACTTAAGATAGCACAACCAACATACTCATCAGAATACTTTTTACCTGAGTTAGTAAGTCATACAGCCTTGCGCAAAACAAGTGCAACTAATGCAACATAAACCTGAATCCAAAGCCAAAGACTCACTTTTCCACATAATCTAATTTATAAAGAGAATAACAGTATCTTTTAAAATGCTGTATATATCTGTAAATTACCTGCACAGTTTCAATCAGGCTTGCAGAATAAAAAGGCATTGCTATCACGTGCGTTAGCCTGTAGAAATTAACAAAATGAGAATTATGATCACGACAATACTGTAATTTTGGTCAAATCTGCACCTGGAGGCAGATACAGTTATCTACCAAGTCATGCTTGAAAGAAAACTAACAAACTGTAACTCAATTATTAAAACACACATTAACAACTCAAGATGTTCTAAAGTTCTGTTAGATTATATTCTCATGTGACAGATCAATTCAAGTCTCTCAGATGTTAAAATTTAATTATTAGAAGAATTTGAAGTTTTAAATTAGTCTGGATCCATACAGATACAGAAATCCAGTAAGAGAAAATCTGTGAAACTGGCATATGCAATCAACATTGTCAAAAAAAATCAGAATTTTAGAATTACCATTAGCACCCTGTCAAGTAACCGCAGCTACAGATTATACAGCCATACATTTACAAGCTTTACTTTTATTAACATTTAGACAATAAAACATAAGGTAATAACAAATGTTATTCTTACCCTTTGAGTAGAAGGTGTCCACCTATCTGTTTGAGGTTCCATTTATGTGAAAGCTCTCTAAAAAGAAAAGCAGTATTTACCATACTATGGATAAGAACAGTTACTCTGAAGCATTTCTTTCGTGGGTGTCAACATCCAGTTTTCATATTGGTGTTCTACTATCAGTCTACAGATTGTCTTTCCACTATGGGAAATCCTGCAGTCACCTACGCGTATTTAATAAATCACGTCATCGTTTATAAGTTATTCAGGCCTGCTAGATATTTTAACAAAAAAGCTTTTGATTATTAATAAGGCATCTTTTGCTCTCACAGCCACTACCTTTAGTGTTTTGCATTTATTTTGTATCCTTACGTATTACCTCTTACAGCCATTTTCAGGGACTATTGGAAATTTTAATATCTGAATAGTCTTCCTTTACCAAAATACTCTTACTGTGTTTTGGTTTGGTTATGTTCTTTGGTTATGTTGTTTATGGTTTGACTAGAATCCCACATTAGCTCAAGGTGACATTCAACAGCCATACATTTGGTAAATATCCTCCCTATGATGTAAAGATACTCCTATCTGAAAAGGTGGATATACTCGACTTGAATTTTTAAAAAGAAGCTGTAATGTGTTCAGCTTTAGTTCTTGTCCAGAAATCACACTCCTACGCTGCCTGTAGTTACAGAAACTCTTAATCCAAGAAACTAAACTCTCTACTCTTTTTCTGAAGAATTGTTGATTACTAGGAAGGTATCACTATCTTAAACACATAGTATTTCACTTCCTCCTGAAGAGGAAGTGAAAATCATTAAATATGATGGACACTTGGATCACATCCACTGAGCCATAATACTTAGATGTGGAAAACAAACCCAGCCAAACTCATGTGTGAAAGCCTAATGTGCGAATCCGCTAGGTAGAACCATCCTGCAGTGGAGGAACAAACACAGAATGAGTTTGTGTACTACAGAACATTCAACTTGCCACAGAAATGTTAACATGCATTTCCAGGCTCCCTTCCCAAAATGGGGAGGCTTTTATGATACTATGATATGGAATTAGAATCGACATTTCACTTTGTGTCCTTTGGAGCTTAATGATGTAGTTAAACAAACCTTTTAAGAATACCTATGGTGGCACTGCTGCTATAAGCAATAAACTCCACCTCCCTGTGACAGCCCAATGATGCAAGCTACCACTTAAAATAAAGGGAAAGCAACCAGTAGAAAACTGCATGGGGTGGTGCATGTACAAGACAACCATTTTAGCCAGATCCCTTCCCCAGTCCGGTTGCGACTGCTCACATACTGTGGTTGTACAAGGATGGGGGTAGCACCAAAGGTCTTATATTTTAGTAACTTTTGATTATCTCACAGTCTCCTTGCATTTCACTAAAAGTTTTAGTGACTTTATATAACAGTCTCATGTGAGCTACATACTCTGAAACTATCTGCAACAAAACTGACAGCATGTTATTACAGTTGTCAGCCCTTACTGTTAAGCTCTGGACCATTATAAAGTGATGAAACATTGATAAAAAGCCTACAGATGAAAAGGCTTTATCACACATAAATCAAAGTAGAAAGACATCACATTTTAACATAACTCTGGAATTATAATTCAAAATAGGCAGAGTCACAAATCAAAACTAAACTATTAAATATCTAAACTACTACAGCCTAGGATGGACACAATGAAGCAGAATGGTGCATCTCTTTAAACAAAGTCACTAACTTTTGTTTGTAATCCCTTTGTTATCAGAACACTGAACAACATACACATAGCTGTTGGGAAAAGAGAACAGAAGACAATGCTGATAGCCACACGGGCTCTTATTTAGCACATCTTCTCATTTATTAACGCTTGCCACACTATTTTCTCACCTACCAAAAAGCAAGCTGTCAGTGTTGGCTCATTAGCCATGCAAGTTTTCTGTATTTAGATTAATGAGACCAGGACTTTTTACTTTAGGCATGATAATTGCTCATACTACAAAACACAAACAAAAAAACTTACGAATTTTGTGACAGTGGAATTATACTGAAGACCAATTTGAAGTATTATTTCTGTAGTCAGACCAATAGGCAAATATACATGGCTCCCAGAAAGTCTCTATTTAATTACATGGTTGTCTTTTCCAAGACAACCCAACTATGCTGAAACCATCTATTCAATATCTGATTGTTCTAATCAACTGAAAATTTTCAAACAACCTTACATCTCTAACCATTTGAATGTAAGTCAACAATTGATGATCATTCTGTTAGAAGCAGTAAAAAAAACATGCAATACCTTGGCAAAGGTGTAAATTCACTGACAATGCCTTCTGTTCCGAGGGTTATGCCTTGAACAATGAAAGTGCTGCCCATTCCTTTCCAAAGAGCTCTTGGACCCTGTGTTTTGAAATATGTAGTTATATTCATGCCACATAACACTCAAAATCTTTTCACCATCTTTCTCATTTTTACAAATTTACAGCAAATCCAAGCTGCACAGGAGTACAACTCTACCGCTAAACTTCACTATCATCAAATCCAGGGGACAACTGATTTTCAAATCTGAAGAAACCTGTGTTAACAGATAACTTCAGCTGTCAACAATCTTGGAGGCATCTATCTTACTCTGTGCCATAAATTTAACACCCTTTCCAATGTACAAGACAAGCGCGAGATGTTAAAACACTTCCATAAGGAATCCAGAAAGTCTCTCCTCACTGTCCTTTGATCTAAGTATCAGAACTTCCATCCTCTCCTCCTCTTCCTACCCCCTCCCCCCCCACTATGCAGAACTGGAAATTCATACAATACTGTCTTCAGAAGTAGTCATTTAACACTAGATAATCTCTTTACCTATGTAAAGAGTCATTATGTTTTAGAATCCTAACTGAAAAAAAATAGTTTGGGGGACCTTTTATTTATAACATCTACAAACATTCCCTGCTAAATAATATACTTCATATGAAAAATTTACAATTACCTTTTTGAAACACTTCTGCAACCACAAATGTAACACTCCCTTACAACGGCCACATATTTAACCATCAGTTGCGTAAAGAGTTAAAGATGTCAGTATACAAACATGCTATAGTAACCTTCACTGCTCAGACACAGCCTGACACCAAACACTGACCTGTGTCTTATTGATGCTGTACATAATATTGACAATAGTAAATGGAGTGAGATGGTAATTCCGAGCATGATAATTAACCTGTTAAAAATATAAATGAGAGCATTTTTATAAACACAGAAGTTACAACTCTGAAGAAAAAAGCACTTCCAAAATAAGGACTTCATCTGTGTAAAGGTCAAAGTGACCAACACATGAATAAATTCTCACTAAAATTTAGGGAAACAGGCAGAACTTTCAAGTGTTTGTATGCTGGAAAATGTAAACAACCAAAGAAAGCATAAAATAGAAAATATTTGAAACAAAACATCCTGCTAGTAAATGGGATCTGAAAGTTGTTTCAGAGATGGTGAAGAACTTATTTGCCGTAATTTGTTTATGGGAAACAAGGGAAGAAGATCAAAAATACTTAAGTTAAGTTTCAGAATGGAAAACATGTAAACTACAAATAGAATCCTTAAGAACTGTAAAGCTTCCTTATACTTTACAGAATATGATGACAAAAATATCACAGTACACAGAATGTCTGACTGGAAGAAGTAATATAAAAGATACCTGACACTGACGACGTAGAACAATGCAAGGATGTGCCAACACATTTTCTGTAAATAAGCTTTAAAAGAAAAGTGTATTTAAAGTATTGGAAGCAACTGTAAATTTATCAGAAAAGGCTTGTTATTATTCTCTGACAACATTAGATCAGTACTTGAAAAAACTACACATTACCTAGTGAACGAATGAGGCATCTTGGAGGGCTACCTCACAGCATGCCAATACTACAAAGGAACAAATATAAAAATACACAACACATACATGGCCTTTTTCTTAGTGAAGGTACACATAGACGTATGTATTTCTCATAGGCAAAACAATGCACCAAAATTCTTAAGCCTTCCCTCTGCAAAATATGAGAGAACAAGACAGGGCAGAGGCAAGATACTGGAAAGATTAGTTTCCAGTTTTATGTTAATTCTGCACACCACAAGATTAAACAAGACCTTCTTTAGCAAGCCTAGAGGATTATTACTAACAGCTAGTTTTGAATTTCAGTTACACATTTTTCATCAGAAAATGCTACTGCCCGAAAACAACTTCCCCCCCCTAGCACCAGAAATAGTATTCAATCAATCACACTTCCACAGGAAAAAGTCTTAGTTCTAAAATAGGATTTCTGGTCACAGCCACAAAGAAAAACCTCTTCATTTCATCTCAATGTATCTGAGTGATCAGAACACTTACCTGCGTGCGTTTCAAATCTGGGATATGGTTTAGAAAAGTAAAACCTGCAGACTTTGCCTAAGCATGCCAGGTAACAGCTCTGACCACCAACTTAATGGATCATCTGGTGCAGGTCTTTTATGGGAGGGATATTACTCTGGATAAATAAGTATGAACTGGCATAGAAAAGTACTAAGCCTGCAGTTTCATGAACTATTGAGCTAATTAGTAGTTTGCTGCTACCAAAACAGGTAAAGCTTTGCTCATACTCCAGTTGCTATCTATTTAGCCCCTTCTGGTAGCCAACTCAACTAACCTAGCGAAAACTAACCTTTTCTTCTGGGTGTTTTCTACAAGATTTCTGACTTGAACCATGTCACTGACGAGCTGACAGCAACTGGTCTAGTGCAAATGCAAAAGCAGAAGCTGGGAGAATTGATCTCAGCAATGATACAATGTTGATTGTCTCTTTCCCAAAACTACAGGCCCACTTTATAGTCCTAGTAGCCATGGTACTCAGGATGTGAAAAAACTGTCATGCTTGACTAAAGTACAAGTTTCGAAGGACAACTGAGCCATGCTAACACCTCTGTGTTCTTGAAAGAGATCAGCATGTTCCTGCCCTATGGCTCCACTCTTTCCTGCTCACACCTGAGCTCATTAGCTTGATAAAGTTGGAAAGAAATCAAACAACTCTTAACATGTCTGGCCTAATTTCCAACCCCTTCAATATTACTGTAACAAAAAGGCCGATCAACGAGCAAGCTGAACCACTGCAAGGGAAGCAGTGGGAGAAAGAAGACAGGCAGTTTCATGAGATGGGTACTCATTACTTGCCAGAAATAGTCATTTCTATTCCCTCTTCTTTATCCCTTCCCTCTCTGGTCCACTGCCGGCACTAATTCTAGGTGACTAGCTGGCTCTTGCAGAGAGTCAGCTCCCAGGTAAATTAACCTGCCTCACCAAAACAGCACAAAAATCATCCAGCTCTTTCCCTGTCTTTGCCTTTTGTTTAACTGAGTCAAATTGGTTAAAAGAAGTTCTGATGGGCATCAATGGTGACGAGAACAACAGGGTAGGGAATCGGACAGGCTGGAAGCCAAAAAAGAGGTCTTTCTCTTTGAACAGAAGTATACCATAAGAACCTCGACTGTCCAGGAAACTTAAACCATAGTTTCCAATGCTGGGTTAAGTGGGCAAGTGACCCAAGTACTCTGATGTTCTGAACACAGGAGTGCTTTTCTCTGAGAAGTCTCACATGCAGGTAAAGCAAGTCTCACATTCAGCAAGGAGTAAAACTTTTTTTAATCCTTACTTTTTTGAGACAAGAAAACCACCTCTCATCCTTTCACAAGTTGCATCAGTGTGGCAACCAAGAAAAACCTAACCAGTGGAGCATGACTGAGCAGAAATCCCACAAAAATCCTGAGTTTATCACAATACGTTGACCTGACAATTTAAGCTCTGAACACACTATTAAACACATTAAAATCCACCACTTTCAAAAATACTATCGGTAATTAGTATCACTATAATAACAAATAAAATGGATATTAGACTACTTGGCCGGATCAATATTACTAATCCAAGATACACTGATATTATACTTAAAGACATTACCACATTCTTAGGAAACATTTGCATTATCTAAATATATTAAGAAAATGTGGCAAATGTGAAAACAGTTTTCTTGTGCTCTTTTCAGATTGCTGTGAAAAATAGTTTCTTACATTCACTGCTCCTGGAGTAATTTTGAGAAAGACTTCAGTTAAAGAAAAATAGAAACCTACATGATTTTAGATAGTAGGTTTCTACAGGCATTTCAGCTGCATAGGTCTACTGGCATAAAAATAACAAAAATGTATGTAGGGATTGTAACACAACAATAGCCTTACTACATCATAACAACTTAAAATTAAATATACAACTCTTACCTTGCAAGGCCAATACCAAAGCCTGCAAATCTGTTCAACTGCTCTGAAAGAAATGAAAACAGAATATACAGCATTGATAATCAAAACAAGGGGGGCATACCATGCAGACCGTCTGAGAAAAAAAACCACACCATTTTATACTGTACTTGCTTCAAAAAGTTACAAGTACTTAACCACAACATTTATTACAACTTAGCAAGAGAAGATATAAAAAGCTATTCACCCATGAATAACTGCACTTTGGAGCGCCTTTGAATTTGTGCACACTTTCATAAATAAGATTTTACTTGTCTTAAAACTGCTTCAGGAAAAAAAGAGACAAAGTGAACAATTACAGTAAAACATAGACTCTTTTAATATTTAAAAAAGCTAACTGAAACCAACCACTGAAAAAATTAGCATGCATGACAAGTTTACAACAACTCTGAAGCAGAAATTTAGATATCTAAGGTGAAATTATTTTAAAAACCAAAGATGGTAAAAAGATAAAAACTTAAGGAAAGGCAACACAAAATGCCATCAAGGACGTAACAGACATCAGTATAACACAATTTTCAAACCTGTTGTCTACCTCCACTCCTATGCAAAAAACTAGTTACTAGAAAAACATTAAAACTGCAACTAGAATAACGGGTCCGATTCCCTGTTATTTGTTACCAGATATTTACGCCTTGGGAATTACCTGAATTGATTTTTTAAGAAGCATATCAGAACTGTAAATGCATCTGAAAATTAATATTCAGCCCTGCAAACTACCGGGTGAAAGCAGACTGTAAATATGGGTAGTCGCAGCAGCCTCCGTGGAGCTCCACACAGACGTGGCAGCTCTCCTATGAGGAATGGTTAAGACTCTCCACTTGCAGAGGCTGGACTCAATGATACAGCAACTTCTTATCAGTCCTCTAAAACGCAGAATCAACATAACCTCCATGAGTAGAGACGGGATAGAAAAAGCTACAGCTGGAGTATCTAAGAATAGTTTTGTGTTAGGTAGTGCTTTCATTGACGAAAGCTCAGTTAAGTGTTGTACATAGACTCAATGTAAGACTGAAAAAAAACATAGTACTGCAGGGTAAAAATAGATTCACCCATTAATACAGTTTAACTAAATTAGTCTTCCATAAAACTTTGATGCCGACATGTATATAAACTGCTCCAGAACATGCTTTTAATTAAAGACGTCTATGTTCAGTAGTCTAGATTTAGTAAGTTTCTCTCAGTTCATCTCAGTTTCACAAAGACGTTTTATGATATCGTACTTCTGAGGGTTTCTGCTGTTTCCCAGGAGTAACTGGAAAACGCTCGCATGTGGTTTCTCCCTCAGATCCTGCCAGCTTCACAACTCATTCACCACCAGACACGAAGGCGGTTTTCACTTCCGCAGCTCATGCCACAACCCTTGTACTTTTTCCAACGTAACGACAAAACGGCCAGGAGACGGGCTGAAACGCCAACACGACGTAACAAAGTACACCGTAAGGCCCAAAGGTACCTCCTGCCCTTACAGAAGGCGCAGCGTTTCTGCAGGACACCATTTACACGGGCGACAGGGAGGCGACCGCGCGCTGCAGGCGCTCTCCGCCCCACCGGCACCCGGCAGC
>VXAA01001677.1:15410-25958 GCA_013399115.1 Anseranas semipalmata
TGCTTTAGCAACAAAGACTGTTTGTTATGAAACCCGGAATGACTTTTTTTCCATGGTTCAAGACTTTTATATGCTCCTCCATATTTTTACTTTGACTGCTCAACATATAGTTGGACCGAAAAGCTATGTTTGTGATAGCTAGTAGATTTAGTTCCATTGTTACTAAATTAGAAATGACATTGAAATGAGTTTCACAGAATCACAGAATCACAGAATTGTTCAGGTTGGAAGAGACCTCCAAGATCACCTAGTCCAACCTCTGACCTAACTCTAACAAGGCCCACACTAAACCATATCTCTAAGCTCAACATCTAAACGTCTTTTAAAGACCTCCAGGGATGGTGACTCAACCACTTCCCTGGGCAGCCCATTCCAATGCCTAACTACCCTTTCGGTAAAGAAGTTTTTCCTAACATTCAACCTAAACCTCCCCTGACGCAACTTGAGCCCATTCCCCCTCGTCCTGTCACCAGGCACGTGGGAGAAGAGACCAATCCCTACCTCACTACAGCCTCCTTTAAGGTACCTGTAGAGAGCGATAAGGTCACCCCTGAGCCTCCTCTTCTCCAGGCTGAACAACCCCAGCTCCCTCAGCCGTACCTCGTAAGACTTGTTCTCGAGACCCCTCACCAGCTTTGTTGCCCTTTGTTGTGGCTTAAAAAGCCTCAAACATTTTTATGCTGTAAATATTACTGAGTTCATTCTTATTTGTTAAACTTTCAGAACAGTTTTATTGGCATAATTACATCTTAGTTTGTTTCCAAGTAGTGCTTTATTTTTTGCCTTCTTTTACCGGGAGCGAAGCTAGTACTCTATAGTGACTGTAGAGTTTCTCTGCCACAGGGTGCAGAATTATGGTTGAAATCTGGAATTCCATGATCAGTTGAAGGTGGCATAAATCATCACAGTCATCAAAAAACTCTGTCGTGCCTTTTCTCTGCCCAGCTCCTTGCTTCCGCGCTGCTCCATTTCTTGTGTTGACTCAAAAACTCATAGAGCTGCACCAGTAACCACACCAAGGACCTAACCTTAACTCCTCTCAGCCTCTGGGCAACTGAGGTACAAAAGCTTAAGGGATATTTACTGCAGACATGAGATCTGGGTGCCCACATACTTTTGAAAATCCTAGTAGACATCTGTCTCCATCTTTTGGCATCAGATGCTCTTAGCATTCTCGCCTAAGGTGACTTGGCCTGGGCTTTGTGGAAAGCATTAAGAATTGAAAATGGGATTTGGATATTCCTTGGTGCAGTCTGGGATCCCATTTAATGATTCTCACTCTGTATTATGAAATAAGAGTAGCTGAATTTTATCTCAACTTTATTAAAAAACTATTTTGGCTGTAAATCAGTAGAATTATTTATAGTCCAAAGCTTATCATCTCTGGAACTTTGTTGCGTGTTGAACACAGTGACTTAAAAAGAGTATCTTCTCTTCCATGGGTTCTGCTTATTTTACTGTAATGTTATAGCAGCTGTTAATGAGGGTTCTGATGTGAATGAAATCTGAATAAATCTTTATCTTCAGTATGTCTCACTAATGTTTCTGAACTCTCATTTTAAGTCACAAATATGAGTTCTAGGAAGAATAATTGACGTTTTTTAACAGCTAAACTCAAAAATGAGGGTTGTACAATAAAAGATTTACAGTCCAATTGAAAATGCAGTTGTGATTAATGTAAAATATACATTAACAGTATGAGGCATTAAAATAAATCAAAGTATTCTTTGAAGTCTGTGTTTGAATCCTTGGTAATTTTATTTTAAATAGCTTATCTGATTTTGTTCTTTTCATACTGACTTCATAGTAGTAGGTGAGGTGCCTGGCTGATGACTGAGAAGATAAACTGCATCTTTAGTGTATTTTTTTTCTGTTTTGGAAGTTCATTGCAGCTCTGTGTGGAAATTGAGAATCTTTCATTCTCTGCAGTTTTATGCTGATGGCCAGATGATTTCTTTTATTGTGTTTTAAAGTGGTTTGATGTCAGGTTAATAGAGATTGTTTTATTAAGTAAGGAAGTTTCTGCAGGAACATTGTGAAATTTGTAAAGTGGGTTTTTCATCATGCGCTTGTCTACTGGTTTTCCAAAACAGGCAACTAGTGTATCTTGCATCAGTCTGTGAAAACAAACATTCACGATAACAGAAATTAATGCAATATGCAGATTCTCTCTCTGTGCATTTAACTGACAAAAGAATATCAAGCTATAGGATTTTGAAGACCTGTTAAGATGTGTTTGAGAAACAAGGTCTTTCTGTGCAGAATGAAGGTGATATAATATTTGTTTTGAATTTTATTTTAAATTAATGCAAAATTTTCTGTCCTAAACAAATAATGAATCACTTTTCGTTACCACAGACCCTAAACCTCAGATCTGCGTTTGTTCTGTCGTGTAGTTCCCACTTTTTGCAGTAGAGCATTTTTCCTGACACTTGCTGACATTAAACTATTTCAATATTGCTCTTAGGTAAAACAGAAAAAAATCTACAGAGAGAGAAATTCACACTAATGAAATAAGAAATTTGCTTCAATAGGGAATACTTATAAATTGTAGGGATTTATTCTTTATAACTCAACCCTGGCTCTTGTGAAAGGTTTCTTGTCTGTGTTTTCTGCCAGCTTTCTGAAGGTTCTGTTACTTCCAGGCTGGTGTTGGCTTTACTTTAAATATACTTGTTTAATGTTATTTTGACAACTCTTGTTGTTATAACAGAGCAGACATACAAAAGCTTACTCCATTTCTAATAGTCTCATAGTGAGAGCTTTTTATTCCTATGAATTTAGCTGCAAGTAATTTTAAAGTACTTATGGACAGTATCAAAAATACATTTAAATTAACTAGTTACCATACTAACCAGCAAACAGTTTGCTTTGAAAGCTGATAGCAAGTTAAGAAATGCTTGTTATTCAGACTTCACAGTCATCTGAGTAGAGCAACTGCAACAAAAACTGCAGGTTATTTCCCCCACCTTCAGCTATTTTTATGTGAAATTGTGGCAGTTAAGTACCATGTGCTGTGGTGGTTCTAATCTGCCATAACTATGAAAGGGGCGCACTGATTTTATGCTACAAACTGCATCTTTTGTAGACTATTCACCACCCTTTACAGGTCTGCCAAGCCCACTCTGCAATTGGTTGCCAGGGGCTGCAGATGTTGGAAAAGAGAAATTTGAATGAAAGGCCCTGATTCAGCAACCTAAGCAGCCTGCCTCCCCCAGCCAAAGTAATCAGATTGGCAACTGAATCAAAGGGTACAGTGGGCCCTTTGTTTGCGAGCTCCAGAGGTTAGTAATTGACAGAAGGTCAACAAAGTTTTATGAAGAAAAGAACAGAATATTAGAGGGTATTAGGCTGCAGAGAGAGAGTTTGGGAGTTTTATGTTATTGAAAGAAAGTTAGAACCTCAGTCAAAGGTTACAGTTGTGGGAAGCAAGGGGTGCATATTGCCATTTAAATCTGCAAATAGTTTCAGCTACAGGAACAAGATTATTGATGAGCAGAAGGAATGGCTGAACAAAAATCGGCAGTTGCCCTAGCTGTAGCTATGTGCAATTGCTAGTGTTGAAGGATTTATTTGTAAGCTTTGGGATTTAACATACAATGGTAGAAAGATGGTTGTTTTCCTCATAGAATCATGAGACTGGAAAAGATCTTAAGAGGTCTTGTTTCACCCTGGGGAAAAGAAGAATTAACTGTATCTGTGCAGTACCACGTGCAATAGATGATTGCCTAATCTCCCACCTTGGAAAATGTCTTTTGTGGAGACCTGTGCATTTGAAGAATTCTAGGTCTCAGTCCATGCCTAATCTCCTTCAGACTAAGCAGGCTTAGTCATTCATTTTTTCTTTTTGTTGGTCATGTTTTCTAGATCATACTTGTGGCACTAGTTGTAGTATTGTAGTTTGTCCCACATCCTTCTTGTAAGGTGATACACAAAACTGGAGAAAACACTCCAGGGCTTTTCTAGTGTTGAGTAGACTGGAAGGATTACTACTGTTTATATGTCCTGGTGTGATATTTGCCTTGTTTGCAATAACTTGAGATTGTTGACTAATGTTCAATTCTAATCCATGTAAGCCAATTCAATGTTGGCTTCTATGCTGGTTATTACTCATTTCTCTGCTCTATTGGAAATGCTTAAAAATAACCTCTTTGTTCCATTATTTTTTTCCAGGAACTGATGTTAAGCTGACGGCTTTATAATTCTCTGGCACTCCTTTTTACTCTTTTTAATAAGTAACAGGAACTATCTGTGCAATTTCCAGTCCTTTAAGATCTCATCTATGCTCTATAAGTACTGAAAGACAGTTATTAACGTTGCATGACATTGCATCAGCCAGCTCTTAACTACTCTAAATTAATCAGGCCCACTCTGGTTGAAAATACCTGACTTTGTTATTCTCTTCCTGTTTGAGGCTGAGGCCCTGGTTTGTCCCTGGTATTAATTATAATAACTGCCTGCTTGGGATTGGCTTTTTGATGAAGATTAATGCATTGTTTTGATGTCTGTTTATAGCCATGAACATTTTTAAATCTGTTTATTGCAATTACCTCTCAAGTAATGAATGATGTGTAAACTCATAACCATTTCAGAAGGAAAAATTTAGTTCTTTGATGGTGAATAGTATATGCACCCTCTGTTGGTGTCATTTGCTGGACAATTTAGTTTTTCAAGTGTGTGGAGGAGCATTCCCGTCTCAGTAATACAGGATGATTTCTTGTGTATTTTGTTGGTAATCAGTGCCTAACATGGAGCAGTGGAGCTACCTGCCCTGGAATCCTTGTCACTAAGCAAATCTTCCTCATATTTGTCAGGAGAAGGGAATTGACAAAAGAGGGGATAATTATTTATATTCAGTTGGAATTATTTTATATATTGCTTGTTTTCTTGCTGCATTTTGCAATGGTAAGTCACAGAGACAGAACACTAACTTGTATTTTGCACGTCAGAAATATGGAACACTGACTTTAGGTATGATTTCTGTTTTGGTGTTGGGAATTTCCTTGCATTGAAATAGCTTCCTCTATTGCCCAGAAAAAATTAAGAAATTGTTTCTGTGTAGGTGAGCAGTATAAAAGAGGTACTGTTTACAGCAGCTGCATTTTACTTGACAGTGTGGTCCGTGAAAAGAAGGGTATCCCTGAGGATCTGACAGGTGGTAAATCTGGAACAAGCATTGCCCCGTGCTGGGAATCTACATTCAGGCTGAATTCTGGTTATGCTGAAGTCTCATCTGTTCATGTAGTGCATAAAGAGGACAGATGCTGGTCATCTTTTCTACCTGACACTCACTGCAAATGTAGATTAAAGAAGTGGGTGTTCAGAAATAAGCTGTGATGTGTTTAAAGTCTGAGCAGAGAACGTGTGTAAGTGAAAAACATGAGAACAACCATACTGGAGCAGATCAGAGGTCTGCCCAACTCTGTGTCATGGCTCTGATGGAAGCAAAAAGGAGATACTGAAGGAAAATGGTAAGAAGGGGGCTGGCATGTGCAGTAGTATGTCTGGATATTTTCCTAGCCTCCAGGCATTTTGAGCTCAGGAACTACCTCACCCATGTATGATTTCTGTAGATTAGTCAGGGCTCAATGGACTTTTATTCCATAAACTTGCCCAATCTCACCTATAATCCATGTGAACTCTGCCCACAGCCTAACTACACCTCATCTGAGAAAACTTTACCCTTCACTCGTTCTGAAATTGCCTTTTGCTGTTTTTCCTTCATACCCCCATGTCTTTTCCTGAGAGGCTGGTAAAAGAGAACAGATTGGATCTGAGCAGTCCAAGAACCTCAGGACTTGAAAAACCTTTGCTGTCATCCACCTCAGCCATCTCCTTCCTAGAGTGATGAATCCTAGCAGTTGTGCAGAAGCTGTTTTATAACTTTCATTATCCTCATTGCTCTTCTCTGAACTATTTCAACTCTACTATGCCCTTTTTCAAGAGGAGAACACCTCTTGAAAGGACAACATGCAACATTCAATGTATAAGAGAATGCCTTAGATTTATACAGCAGCAGCATAATGATGTTTTCAGTTTTATCCTTTATTCCTTTCCCAGAAATACACAACACTGACTGGATTTGCTTTTCTTACTGCTGCTGAGCACTGAGCTCAATTTTGATGGAACTAACAATTTTGAGACCAAGATCTTGTTCCTCAATTGTCACGGTCAGCTCTGAAAAAAAATTGTTTTTAGAAAAAGTTTTCCCCATGTGCATTGCTTTTCATTTCTCTTCATTATTCTCAGCCAGGTCTGTCTTTCTTCCCATTCTGCTTTACTTTCTTTGTTAGCATTGAATATGAGTATAATACCTGTGTACCCTTTAGCCATTTCTTTTCCATTTTTTTTGGATTTTCTCCCATTCTGGCAGCAGCAGAACATGGAAAAAATGCCAGGGAAAAAAAAAAAAAAAAAAAAGAAAGTAGGAAGAAGAAAAGTAAAATGGGATGCCCAGACTGGAATATTGAATAAATGAAATGGGAAAAGGCGTAAGCTAAGAATCAGAAGTAGACAGGAGCACAGTTGTGTAGGGATCTTCAAACAAGTATGAGACAGCAAGCTTGATGTATATGTCTGTGGAAGATTGAATTATGGAAGATTGTGGCACAGGATCAGTGGTGTGTCTGCCCTACAGTGAGGGGAGTTAAGGAAAAATGACAGCAAGGGTTATTATGTATTGAGGAAAGTACAATGGATCTGCTCCTAGCAGGAAGAATGTACTAAGTTAGGAATACAAAATCAGAAAGCATTGAAAATAATATTCAACAGAAATACACAGTTTTTTTTCTTTGGAGAGGTTCTTGGCTGTAGGATTCTTTCATTCTGTTTATAACTCAAGAGGAAAGGATTTTATTTTGTTGTAGTATTTTGTTGATCATCTCATCTGGAAACACTTCTGGTGGGGAAAAAAAAAGAATTCATGCTGATAATAACTTTAGGTTGTTTTAACTTATGGTTCAGTAAATTCAAGCTTAAGCTTGAGAATTCATGATAAATGTGGTCTAAGTGTAATTTTATAAATTGCAGAAAATATAAATGTTCCTTTCATAAAAGCAACAGTTTAAGTGACAGATCTGATTTGTATTTATAATTTACAGAGTACGCAAAGGATTTTCAATCTTAATATTGCTTAGTTATAGAGACTTTGCACAGAGGTGCTGTCTATGGTTTGCAATTATCCTCTCATAAAGCACATCTGGAGATAAATGTTTTTACCAGACGTAAACATATCAAGCACAAAAATGAATCACACAAAACTATTGTTGAAACATTTTCAAATCAGCAAATGCTTTTTTCTTTTTCCATCTTAATTCTGAAAAGCTTTAAAAAAAAAAAAAAAACAAGAGATATGAGTCTGGGCAGGAGGGAAAAGAGAGAAAGAAATTTCTGTGCTCATTTGTCTGAGTTAATGCTTTTTCCTGTTATGAATCCCACTAATTGACTGGAGAAATGGAAACAAATATTTTAAAATTGAATACATGGCATTAAAGCAAAAGTGACACTCAGATCTTGGGTAGTTGGGAGTTTGGAGGACTGAGCATAAAGTAATAACATGTGCCTAAGAATGGACTTCTATGAATAATCTTTCATCCTATGAATACCGGTGGATTATGATCATCTGAAATAGCCAAGTGCAGGTACTTGTGGACTAAAAGAACAGTTGCTTTTCCTACTCTTCCCTTTACTCCACTGTCTGATCTGAAATCATACTTTTATCTTCCCTGTGGCTGGTAAATGTTGGTGTTCTTCTAAACTCCTTGTGGAACCTAGGGAAGGTCAATCAGAGGCAAGGGAATAGAGGTCAGCTTGTCTAACTGCTTCTTGGTGAAAATGAGAGGTAATATATCTCTGCCAAAATTTGACAGAAGCACCCCTGTCATGCCTTTATCAGTTCACACTTAATCAAACAAATAAAAAAAAATTATACATAGTAGAGACTCAGGCTCTGAGTCTTCACCATGCCTTACATTTTACCCATAGCCTACATTCTTCTTGTGTGAAGACACACTGGGATAGGATTTTCAATAGCAATTTAAATGTGACCACCTTGCCAACCATTCATTTCTTCCTCCATGTGCAGATGAAGTCTCTCTATCATTTCCATAGGTCAGTGCTGGGACTGACAGAAGATGATGTCTACCCAGGCCTGAGGTGTTCCAGTTCAAAAGAGAACATCTCACAATGGCTATAGCCCCATCTTCACTATTACTTTAACTGGGGTGTCAGGGAATGAGCACACAATTCATTTGGCTAGGAGCCTCAGGCAGTATGAGATGAAGGGAGAGATGAAGTAATGACAAAGTGGCAGGACTGTGAAAAAATACATAACTTCAGACCTGCCCTAAGGCAGAGGATGTCTCTGATTTCTGTGTTTTACCTGGTAAACTTAAAGGCAAGTTAGCTAAATCTTCTGTTCTCAAATAATGGTTAAAAATGTGAAGGAAAAATAAAAAGTAGTGACAGTCTTATTTCTTCTTTCATAATCTGAGGAAAGTTATGGATGGCATTATTTGTAGTTCACCACTGTGACTTGCAGCCAGAATGTTGTTGTAAGATTTATTTAGTCTGAAGGAAGGGCAATGGGGACAAAAGGAAGAGTGAGAAGCTTCTCTCAAGTTCCATTTTGCTCAAAATGTCACTATGAACACCCCTGCCAAAGCAATATCTACAGCAAGCACTAGACCTTTCACTTTGGATCCTGATAACCTTAGATTTGCATGCTATCTCTTAGTGATACGCCAAGGTGATAAGGAATTTGGGTGACTGAATGTAAATTAGTGATAATAAAAAAATACAGAGGATCTGAGAAATTGTTTTAGTAAGAACACCCCTATAGCCTTGTCTGATTTATAAGTTCAGCTCTCTTCCTTGACGAATAATTCTTTCAAAAGGGAGAGCAGACAGGAGAATGCCCAGGATTTCCTAAGACCTGCAAAAGTAAAGGAACATGGAAGTGTTGTTTGCTGTCTGCAGGAACTGCTGGCTGACCAACATTGTTTCTAGCTTGCTTTAACATATATTAGACAAAAGCAAGGAGAGCAAACAGAAGAATGTCCATTTCATCAGCATTTGGAATACTTGAGGAAAAGTGATGAGTTCACTATAGTTCACTATATGGAAAAGCGGTAAAATCATCAGGGAAAATTATTGCATTACTTTGTTTTCATTTTGGGGAGACAGGTTTTAGAGAAGAGTCAGAAAATAGGATAAGAAAATTAGCAAAGATGATGAGTCTGACCTCTGAAAATAGAATCTAATTTACTGTAATGTAACTTCAAAAACAGATTTATGCCATTTCACAATTGAGATCATCAATAAATTTCAAGTACTGCTTAGTTTGCTGGGTCAGTGATACTATCAGGAAATATTTGAATTCTTTGTAAAACCATGTGAACTTTATTCTGGTGAGAACTGGAAATTGTTTTTTAATGCTGCCCATGTTTGTAAAGCACAAGGTGTTCTATGGAACTGAATTATTGTTATGTTTTCTAAAATGGTATGGATAAAAGCTATTATTGCTACTACTGTTTCCTGTGTATTACTCTGGAACCAGGATTTGGCCTGAATAAGTTAGCTGAACTCACTATCATGATTCTGTTTAAGAGACAGATTAATTCAGAACCTCAATTCAAAAAAAAACTTTTTATTTTCTTACTAGGTGAAATGGAAATTCCAGATTCAAACGACCCCTTAGGTCATGTGGATGGACTTGAGAGACCAATTCCAACGCCTAAAGGTAAAATTAACTTTAGTTCCATTTTTTTTTCCCCAAAATATAAACTTACTTTATAAAGTACCAGCAAAATCCTGTTGCTATATGTTCACTTGTCTGTATATACATGTCTGTAAGAAATGCAGCCTTGTGTGACTTCATACTTCTGATTCTAAGCAAGGATAGTGAGGCTACAGGAATCTGTAAAAAATAATTTTTAAACATGTTCTTAAGGCTTGCACTGAGGGATTATACAATTGACCCAAACATATGTGGCTAGTACTACCTTCCTGGTGTATTATATGTCAGGTCGGTGCCATGTGAATGATTCGATTTTGTACAGTACCACACTTGGCATTTATAGGTAAATTTAAAGATATCTCTGAATATCTTTGTCTTGAGATAATTAAATCTAGCCTTTCTAATTTAATCTTCTGTGGCAACACAAGTGTACTTACTTTTTAAGGAGCTCTGAGTGTTAGTGATTTTTTAAAGAGACTGTAATAGCAGAATTTAAAATAACTTATTGGTTAGCATAATTTTGTGTTATACCGTATTACTTAAACTGTAGATCCAAATGCTATTCTCGGATCTGTAATTTTTCTTCTTAACACAGGAGATTGCACATATTCACTGCAAATTGTGATTCCAAATAAGCGATCTAACTTCATAAACAGGATGCTTTCAGTATTCTACCTGAAGAAACACATTTTCTAACTTGTAGTACAGATTTTTTTCTGCTGAACTGCTGAACAAATGCAGTCTTTCCTCATAAGAGAGATGTTTCAGTCCCTTCTTCATCTTCATTCTTCAGTAAGTTTGCAAATGACACC
>VXAA01001683.1:3101-46259 GCA_013399115.1 Anseranas semipalmata
TTTTTTTTTTTTAATATGGTGGCCAAAAATACCAGTGCAACCTAAAGCAATGTATGATATATCTTTGCTTAATTTGGTGTAGCTACATTATAGAAATAGAACAGGACAACTTGTGTAGCAGGAAGCTTAAAGTTTAGGGTTTTTCCCTACTACACTGAAAGGTTTCACCCTTAAAAAGCAGTATGTACCTCAGCGTGGCTGATCTGTAAATGTAGTTGGACTCCAGGGTTGGCAGAAACGACATCCTTCCTCTTCCTCAGTTTTCTCATTTGTAAAATAAGGACAGTTGCAGCCACATCACTGCAAAATACATCCAGGTCTAGCGAGCTCAAGCTTATTGTTATTTTCTGTGGTGGATACTAAGGAAGCGATTACATAATGAAAAAAAGGTGTCAGCTTGTATTGTGAGAAGATAATTTCTCAAATTGCATGAACTTGATTAAACTACGAGTTGTGGTGATGTGCTTTTGTGCTTGTAGCTGTAGTAAGTATGGTATATGACTCCTCCCATTTATGTATTTATTTATTTCATT
The DNA here is from genome assembly GCA_013399115.1 of Anseranas semipalmata. Lineage (NCBI taxonomy): Eukaryota > Metazoa > Chordata > Aves > Anseriformes > Anseranatidae > Anseranas > Anseranas semipalmata. The sequence continues at coordinate 3,635 of VXAA01001683.1, forward strand.
TCTTTTTCTTCAGTGGCCAAGGCTGGGTCAGCTAACTTTTTCTTCCACTTTGGAGAAACATACGAATTTAAAACCAGACAAAGAATTTGATGTGAAACAGCTTTATCTTCACAAGCCTTTAGAATCCACTTGGCCAAAAGTGAACAAACAGTTCCTGCCCTCAACGAGCAAAGCAAGTGATCCCTCTTTTACCCCATTACAAAGAGAGCTCTTCTGTATCATGAATACCTACAAGGACTTGTTCTACCCAGAAAGAAATGCTTTAACAAATGGAGAAGAAATCCGGCATGCTTACTGCTTGCATGCCTTGAACCATGTTCTGAAGGCAAATGCCCAGGTGCTCAGCAACAATGCCAAAAGAAGAGACCAAAAGCCGGGGACTGACAGTGATGACTACAGGGATCAGGGGCTCACTAGACCTAAGGTAAGAGAGCTTCGTTAATGTGATTCCCCCGCCCACCCTGGGTGTTTGGTCAGGCTGTATGAACATCACGGGTAGTTTACTGGGAAGTGTTTCTGTCGCTGCTCTGTTATGTGATGTATTCCTAGGCATGCGCCTTTCCGCATCCCTTGGTCATGCCTGGAAGTCGTCTGCCGTGGGCCAGGGCAAATGCCTCGGGAGGAGCAGTGAGCACAAGTTGGTCAGCCAGCCGGTGCCTGTGGCTGTCGCAGTCGGTGGAGCGGGCCTCAAACAAAGCCTCTCCACCGTAGAGTCAAAAGCACCATTTTGATGGGGCTCGTGTCATTAATCCACAGCATCCACCAGTTGATAACCAGGTGGATTCAGCTTGGGCTAGCCCGTCACTGGTTGGTTGTGCCAACTACCTGTTGAACAGTTTTGAAGTGGGTTTCAGTGTTTGCACCCTGGCGAAGGCTTGCTTTTGGTTTCTGTGTTGACCCCCCAAGAGTGCTTTGCAGAGGCCCTTGCCAACTGTTCAGGAGCCCACTTTTGTCAATGTCTGCGTATTGAAGGAGCTCCTGTTTGCTTGAGGGGTTGGGAGAACAGGAAGATGTTTTGAGTTTTAAACGCCCCCCGTAATTGTACCCTGTGTGTGAGATGGAGAGCCAAACTGATCTGCTGGGCAGTGCATGTTCACAAGCACACTGTGTCCCAGCACATCCTATCTCCTTGCTGCATGTCAGAATTTGGCTTGTTCCGCTTCCACGTGGACCCATCTGTGTCTGCCTTTCCTCTGAGGAGCTAATTGGTGACGTGCCGTAAGGAAGTCAGAAGACGGGGGCCTGTTTCAGCATAGAAGTGCGTGCCTTGACTGCAGGGCATGGACCTGTCTGTCAGAGCAGGTTTTGTCACGTAGGCGCAGTTTGCTGGTGTTTATACTGGGGAAGGAGACTGATGTTTTGTTTTGATTGTTGGGAGGCCCAGTTGGGGTAGATCGAAGTCAAAATAATTACTTAACATCGTCAACTGTGGATATTCATATTTGATGGGTTGTTCTGTTGTAACTGTTGATCTGTGCAGGTGCTGATGATAGTACCCTTCCGGGAATGTGCTTTGCGAATTGTGCATGTTTTCATCAGTCTTCTTGAAGTGAATGACAAAAGAAAAATAGATGTAAGTAATAAAAAGCGCTTCAAAGGGGAGTTTGGCTCTGACCCAGAAGAGAAGCCCCCCAACCTGAAAAGACCTGAAGATTATGAAGCCGTCTTCGCTGGCAACATTGATGACCATTTCAGAATCGGTAATGACCTACAGAACAGATGACTTTAGCTTGTAAAGAAGTGAGAGGTAATCTGACAAGTTTTTCCTAAATGTCTGGGAGCCATCGGGGCTGCTGAGACTCTAGGCTCTGAGGTATTTATGCTGTTTTTGCATTGGCAACTTGAATATTTCTGAAAATAATCCATGCCTTGCCAAAAAAAAAAAAAAAAAAAAAGGAAGAGAAAATACAGAAGTAATGATCTTCACATCAAGTTCAGTGTCACTTAAAATGCTCTGATCGCTGTACTGAAGCAGGGTTGCCTACACCTCATTTTAAAGAGGATAGTTTTGATTATGCAGCAAAATCTTTCGTGTTATTTAAAAAAAAAAAAATCAGGTCAAGTTAGCTTATTCGCAGTTTATCTTGAAATCAGTAATAGTGGGAACAAAATTAAAGCTCAGTACCGAAAAAAGCAGTTCTCTACTGTGTTGCACATGGTTTTCATGAATGCAAAGGGATGGCCAGCAAGTAGGACCATTGGACAAGTAGCAAATTTAAGACTATTTCATAATGTAATTTCATGCTGTTATAGTAACTCAGTGTGCAGAGAATTAGTTTGGTTCCTGGAGCTGCCACAATGAGTAGGCAGTTTTTCTAACTTAACTTGACAGATACAAGGTTCTTGAAATTATTGCCCCTTGAAAGATAAATTGGCATCCCAAGAGATTTAATGATACAGTGGAAGATGCAAGTAGTTCCCCCTCAATCTTTCTTGCTTCCCCAGTGAATATCTGTCTTGCTGAGAACATCTTGCTACTTGCAGCAAAATAATTTTCCTTTCAATCCTCTGTTATACTACAGTCTGCTTGTTCTACTTACTAGGTGTGAAGAAGTGCTTGAAGAAACTTTCAATGCTGTTACTTGCAGAAGCAAATCATAGAAGCAGCATAATTATTCTTTCTTAGTGTGCTTCACACCCTGTTACTTCAGCACTAAGATCTAATTTAAAGCGTGTTTGTTATGCCTTACTAAAACCTACCCTTTCACATTTTTAAAGGAAAAAATACAGTTGTTAAACTGTGTATATTCTGACATGTTTGGGGATAAGTGGTATTTTCTTCTTAGAAATTCAACCAGTTGTGCCTTTTTTTTTTTTTTTTTTTCATTTTTATCATTGAGTTAAAATAGATAGCGGGAGAGGTCCCTATTGATGTCTGTGTGAAATTCTTTAAAGTGCACTGAAAGTGCCTGTGATACCTGGCTTCACACAGACAGGGAGAGAAGTTGAGGAGCCACCTGTGCTGGGCAGCCTGAAGTGGGTGGTTTGAACATGGTCCAAATCTGGATTTTAAGATCAGAAAATTGTACGTTGCCCAGTAGTTATGGCTTAAAAAACAAACTCCTTCGATTCCTTCCTTTTCCTTTCCGTAGCATGAGAGGTGATGCACAAGCTAGGCTGTCCTGCACACTGCAGCAGGCATCTGGAGAAGCCAGGTACCAGCTTGGTACCTGGCAGAAGTGCGAGACTGGCTGTGCTTTCAGCCTTTGTAACATGCTAAGCCTTTGCCTTGGCATTTTAATAGCAACTCCGGTGGTCCTGTGAATGATAGTCAAGAGGTCCACACTGAATCTTTCATGACAGATTAAGGTAACTGTTACTACAGTATGTAATGGCAGAGACCGAAGCCCAGAGTTTAGGGTAAAGGGAATAGTTAATCATCTCTGCTTTTGCTTTTCTGAATCTTTTTAGCCCCCTCTTCCCTCTCTTTTTTTTTTTTTTTTTTTAAAAACAGAAAATCGGGAGAAATATGTTTCAGTTCAAAAATGTTGTTCAAGCTATGAAAAATCTAGAAAGAAAAAATAGAACTTCTGAAAGAGTTTGCTGAACTTCATGAAAACCTGCCAAAAGCTTGTGAAATGGGGGTGGGGTGGATAAGCACATTTTTCAGGGAGAGAAGAGTTTCAGCCAGATTTGTTTTGTCCAGCTATAATCACTAGTATGTGCTAAGGGAGAGGAAATGTATGAAGTTACTGTTACAGAGTCTTCTGGAAGAAAATGGTTGATAATTGACCTTGACTAAGAAAATGCTATTCGTTGTCGGACAGGGATTGCGATTCTTCAAAAGAGTATGAGGTTATACGCACCGTTTTACTCATCGGACATCATCATTGCCTCTCCCCTGGGTATGAGGACTATCATTGGCACAGAGGGGGAGAAGAAGAGAGATTTCGATTTTCTGTCATCAATAGAAATGCTCATAATTGATCAAGCAGATATTTACCTGATGCAGAATTGGGAACATGTTCTGGTGCGTTTTCCATATTTTTCGTGTTGCACTGTGTATTGTCTGATTACAACGAACAGTTTTGCTCTTTTTTTTTTTTTTTAGTGTCTAGACATACATGCATGTTCCTTTTCCTTCCTCCACCCTGATATTTATTTTCCTTATACTACAAATAATTTTCTTACAGTTTTTGGTAGTATTCAGTACTTGTTCTCTGTAAATCTTGGTATGTGGTGCTTTAGTGGTGTATCTCATCAGAGGGTTTTTTTGTTGTTCATTTGGTTGGTTGGGTTTTTTTTTGGTTTTTTTTTTTTTTTTGAGAGTTTTAATTATCTTGCAGGATGCAATAATGATGATTCCTTTAATCACATCTGGGAGAAACTCTGCCAGTTGTCTGACTGCCCAGTGTCTCAGTCAGATTGAACAAATTCCTAACACGGCTGCAATCTAATTGAGTTCTTCCAGAAAGCAATGGGCACTGGTGCTTGTCTCCACTGAGTGTAGAGATATTAAACATTAGCCATGTCCTAAGTTAAACAGTCTGAAGATTTTCCTCTTTGTATAATAAAAATATAGCTGTAGGATTGTGGCTAGTATGTGGTAGTACCCATGCTTTATGGCTTTTGGTTAATAAAAGTTTCCAAGATTGAAAGGTTGGGTTGGGTTTGGTTAGGTTTGTTTGTTTCACATAGAAACACCTTTGAAGTATCTGGGCCTGACATTTCGACAGCGTGATGTTACATTTTGAACGAGCCCAGAAGGCATCTCTTTTCCTGGTGAGTCCCAGGAAAGGCACGTGAGCCTACATGATATTCAAAGAATGTGTCCTGGAGCCTGTTCTCTGTTTTTCTTTTGGATGCGGCTTTCTGCCATTCAGCAGCAATACTGGTCCTAGGCATCATTCAGCGAGGCCAAAATGAGGTGAATTTCGTGGATTGGACCCAAGCTGCCACTGAATGCAGTGGGAACTGCAGCTGGGCTTCCTCTAGCCCAGAAACCTTGGGCCCATTGACATCAGTACAAACAAGTCCATTAGACTTGCCCCATGGGAGGAGATTAGAAGCAAAGGCTTACTGATGACTTAAGAGATGGCAACTCTAAGTCCTGTGGCATAAAATTATTAAATTACTCTTGATGTGGTCAATAAATTCCAGACAGTTGTGTCTTGGGGGATCACTACTGTCAAATTCTGTGCTATCTTGCTCATCCCTGCCCCCTTTCTTGCTGCAGTTAAGGCTCTTGCAGTGATGCCAGTCTGCAGTGATGTGTTTCTGTCTCTGTAGCACCTGATGAAGCACATTAACCTGCTGCCTTTGGATTCCCATGGGGTAGACTTTTCCCGAGTGCGAATGCTGAATCTCAATAACTGGTCCAAGTACTACCGTCAGACGCTGCTGTTCAGTGCTCTTCAAGATCCCCAGATTAACTCTATCTTCAACAAACACTGCTTCAATTACATGGGGCAGGTGAGTTCATGGATGAGCTAAAGCCTTCTTTAGGCATAGTGGAGGGGGAGAGGAACATAAAACCCAACACATGGAAAAATTCTGTAACTCAGTTTTAGAAGTGTGTGCCAGTAATTTCCATTACCTAAGTGTTTCTGTCTGAATCTCCATGATGCTGCATTACAATTTCTAATGCTGTGCCAAAGGCGCAAGGAGCTACTCTTCTTGCAGCAATACTTATTTGATCCTTTTGTTTCATGTCAGAAGTCAGATTTTGTTTTTTCTTAACTTGATGCATGTAAGTTATCTTGTTTTATTTATTTTGTTGTCAAATGGAAGGTTCACAAGCTTCCTTTTTTTTTTTTTTTTTGACTCCTACTATGTTAGAAGCACAAATGGCTATTTGAAAGGAACAGGAGAAGTAAAAATCTGAGTTGTCGATGTCAAATTATTGAAAGGCAGGACATAAGCAGTCGTCGTATATATTTAACAGATCCGTTATGTGGATATATGAAGGTAGTTTGGTACTGGAGGTTTCTTAAAATCAACCTTGTGCACTGCTTGCAGATGTGAGTTCTTAGCAGAAAGCTGACTGGGGTGTGGCTGCCTTTGCAATACTGCTTCCCTAAACATCCTACTTTGTTCTCACAGGTGGCTGTCCGCAACGTACCGCTCAGCGGCTCCATTAGCCGTGTTGTGGTCCAGCTCCCTCATGTTTTTCGGAGGATAGAAGCTGAAAATTTAACTTCCGTAATAGATACGAGGTACTCTGTGTTCCAGAAAATTTTGCTGTGCCCTCATGAACACAATTTCAGATTTAGTTGAGCATACTGCAGAGTATAGGGCCAGTGGGATTTCACAATACAAGTATGCCTTCATTAGTCTTCTCATGTGGGCTAGGCCCTGCACAGGTTTAGGGGAATACAGAAATTCTCCGTGTCAAAGGCACTGAAGAATAAACCATGGGAAAGAAATACCAGTCTGTACCATATCTGTGTAGTACTGATGAAGCTTTAGCCCTTTAGCCTTCTACAAGACTAGAAATCCTAACAAGTTAAAGAAGGAAGTATGTAGTCAAAATCTTCAGTAGTCTGTTGTGTCTGATGATATTCCCATCTGAGGTCATATCAGTATTGGAAAGCTAGTGTTAACTCTGATTAAAACATACGTGTTTTCTTAACTTAGGTTTCAGTTTTTCATCGACAAAGTTTTGCCCGAGTACCGCGATGCCATCATGTCACACACGCTCATTTATGTTCCATCGTATTTTGACTACGTGCGTCTTCGAAATTACTTCAAGAAAGAGGAGTTGAATTTTGCTCACATTTGTGAATACACTAAAAAAGCCGGCATCTGCAGAGCAAGGCGGTTCTTTCTCAAGGGAGACAAGCAGTTCTTACTGCTCACTGAGCGCTTCCACTTTTACAAAAGGTAAATTATGGACTGAATTTTCCTCTGGGTTGCACGTGTACTGTTTTGGAAGTAGAGTGATCTTAATTGTAGATGGGCTGTATTGCTTTTTGAACCTGTTGGATCTCTCTGAGGAGTTCTTTGACTTATGTAAGAGCTTCCCAGTTTACTTTAAAATTTTCGCATGTTGCCAGCAGTCCCTTGCAGAGCTTCTAGTGCTTTGGTATGCATGGGACTTTATTCAGGAAGGTAAGTGCTGCCAAGTTCCACTGATGCCAGGACAGGATGATATATCCCACAAAATGGGATTCACTGTGCCTTTTATTAGTGTTCATCTGTGCCACTATAACTACATAAAATTCTGGAAACGGATATGTAATTAGCTCAATAATGCAATATAGCAGGCTGAGGCCACCGGGAAAATTTGCTGCATCCTGAATGGAGCTGTTCAGAAGTTCCTGACAGAACAGTTTTTTCTATTAGCAGAAGATGTTTTGGCAAATATAAAAAGTTTCATGAGTATCGGACTTCACTGTCTTAAAATCTAAGCCAAAGAGGCTGAATATTGCAGAAATGGGTAGTGGCCTGTACTTTAGAGGAGGTCACGGTGCCTGGCAGCATTAGACCTCCCTTAATTCCACATCTATGGCAAGTTTAGTCTTCAGTCTGTGATACAGGGTTTGCAGAGTTGAGGTATGGCTGATGTACATTGAAGCTGATGGAAATTGGAAGAAGGGAGATAGGATTGCTATTTTAACATGCACTCTTTGTTTAATCCAACAGTTACCTTTTTTTTTTTTTTCCCCCTTCTACAGGTATACGATAAAAGGTATTAGGAACCTCATTTTCTATGAGTTACCAACCTACTCCCACTTCTACAGTGAGATTTGTAATATGATGAAGGCCACAGACAATGGAGTGGATGCTACTTGGACCTGTACTGTGCTCTACTCCAAGTATGATGCTCAGAAATTGGCTGCTGTGGTTGGCATAGATCGCACAGCTCAAATGCTACAGTCAAAGAAAAATGTGCACCTCTTTGTTACAGGAGAAAATGAATAAGTGATATTGCAGACAAGACAATTGGATGGACCTGGATTTTACTCCTAATGCACTTTTTAATGTTGCTTTTTAAAAATGTTTTAAACTTTTTGGTCCTTTTTACTAAGTATTCTGCCAAAATTGTTCATATAGTATGAAATTTTATATTTCAGTTCTCTGTCCAACAAGAAACAAAGGATGTCATTCAAGAAAACACAGGTTTTGGGGTTTCTTTTGTATATAAAGAAAAACAATCCAGAATTATTATTATTCTTGTATATTGAAAAATGCACTGTTCGGTAAAAATTGATGGAGTGATAAATACCTTTTGATTGGATTGCTTCACTTAATTTTCTGGTGTAGTAAACTCACCTTCTTTTTTCCAAGGCAACTTTTTCCTTTAATCTAGGTAAAAAAATTGAGCCCAAGTATGAAGATGGTCAGTATTTTATAAGCCCAGGTAAGAGAGGTGCAGGCACCTTATTGAATGAGAGTTGAACTTGCCTTAACGTGGCTGTTGTGAATGTGCTGGGGTAGGAGCTGGGGTTCTGCATTTTTTCCTGAGCGACCTAACTATTTCTGTCTCCTATTTACAACGCTCACTTCAGCCCCTCTGGTCAGTTTTACCAAAGGGAAGTTTTTTTCTAAAGGAAAACGAGTTGAACTTGGCAGGCAGAAGAGCCAAGCTGAGCACCATGATCACCAAAGCAGTGTTGTGGAGTACAGACCCCTGTGGTGCAGCTGCAAATACCTGCCTGTGATCTTTCATCTGACACCATTGGGGGGGGAGCCTTTTTTTTTTTTTTCCCCCTTTCAGTCTGCTGCTCTTAATGGCTGCTTATGGACAACATGGAAGTGTCATGGCGCTGCCTCTTCTTTCTTCTCCTTCCAGGAAGCTAGGTGTAATTTAAAAGGAGCTAAAAGTAGAGAGATGGGGTTTTGTAAGGATGTGTTAGGAGTGCGGGGAGGCTGTTCTGTGGAGGGGCAGGTGAGTCCTGTGTGAGCCCAAATGCAACAGGGAAACATCTGTGCTGTGATAAGATTTGAAGGAATTCTTTTCTGGGAGGCTTAAGTAAATACACCAAAGTGAAATAAACTCCTTCAGTAACTGCACAGGCACATAATTTTAGCCAATTTTTATCACATTCTTGATTCCTGTATTCTCAGAGGCTGTGAACTTATGTAGTTAATTGAAGTCCTGAAATCATTTAGCACACATGTAAATCCATGCAGTTTCTTGCTTTGCATTTTAAGCTATTATTTCTGTTAGTTTCAAGTACCTCTGCCACAGCACACAAGAATTAAGAGCCAGCCAAAGAAAAGTTCTTGTCAACATCTGTCTGCTGTGCAGCAGAGACAACCATAGCAGGAAACAAGGATTCTTCTTGTATGGTGCAGGCTTTATGTGGGAGAATCATGGATGTGTGTATAAAAGCAAGGACACAAAACAGGATTAAGGAATTTTCTACCTACACCGGATGTGCTTAGCACAGATGAATAGCTGACCTCTGAGAAAGCTAAAGTGGGATAGCTACTTAGGGAGATAAAATGATGCAGTGCAGCTACTGTTTAAAGAAACAGCAAGAGTATTGTTCCAGGGCCTTAGCTATGTGAGGATTTTTCTGCCCCCGCTGAAGCTAATAGCAAAGTGTCGTGATGGGAGTAGGGCCAAATTGTAGTTAGTGAGCCAGCCTCTGAGCCTGAGTCATTCTTGTGGACACTCCTAGTTTTAGAAACGGAACACGTACATCCAAGTTTCATCTTTTTTCAAATTATTCAATGCTTATTAAAAATTGACATACATAGAATAAGAAAAGATGCTATCAAATACAATATTTTACCTTTTTTTCTTCCTTGACAGCGTGTAATCTTAGCATTGCAAATTTTTCCCAAGAATTCACCACTGTTGAGTAATTACTTCTCTTGAGGAAATGAAAATTTAAAAGAAAATTTTGTTCATTTTGGTTTCAGTATTGTACTTCTAAGAGGGCGGTGATGTTTCTTAAAAATCCTTTTTAGTGGATGTTTCAGGAGAACCTCTGTGCATTTAAAACAAATTCTGAGTTCTTTTTATTTGTGAAAGGCGTTGTATCACAATGTGAGAGTTGACTGACTGGCATCAGGCAGAGGGGTTTCCAGATGCCAGCTGCTAATGTAGTAGTGCTGAAGCATTAGCAGCTAGCTCCTGGGAATTTACACTCAAGAGTAAAAATAAACTGGGATTAAGATGTTTAACAAGAACTCCTTTTCAGCAATTGCTGTCTCAAGAAAACCTAGTAATTGATGACCAACAGAAAGTCATTTAAATACCTGTCTCTGTAGGAATATTATTCTTTCAGCAGATGAGCTAATGTTATAATGGATCCTTTTTTCACTAGTAAAACTTAATCAGGATAATAGTTATGTTTGTTTTGTTATGTTTTGTTGCTCCCCTCAAAGAAGACAAAAAGGCATTGTATTTTTTTTTTTTTTTTAATGAAAATGTGATCATAGGATAGGAGCCAACCTTCTGCTCATGACTGTATTAATGTGGAGGAGGGAGGGAAAGGTGACTTAAGGACAGTGTCTATGGAGTTGGGAAACTGACTGCAAGGAGGCAGATTGTTAGCTTTGCAGCAGTCATTGGGAGACACGGGACAAATCACATGAGATGGAAACTGGAGCATTCTTGTTAACAACAGGAGAATTAGCAATTACTTTACAGTTGTGCTGTCACACACTGCCAGGACTTCTAAGCTTTGCATTAGTCATGCTCTTGTTGCCTGAGTGCCAGGAGTTCCTCTCCAGGGGATTTTTAATTTGGACTTGGTAGCCAAGTGTGGCTGAGGAAACAGTATGCTTTGCAGGAGGACTTTCAGAAAGCTCATCCACAAAAGCACGTGTAGTGGATGTAAGAGGAGGCTGTGCAAAGAGGGAGAGGTGGGGTAGCAAGTACAGGATCCATCCCTGTGCCAAGCATCAGCTCTCCTGCCCAGGCGACTGACCTGCAGAGCAGAGGACTCCTCTCTTCACCATACCAATCTGTTCAAGAGCTCCCCGAGCTTCTGTGTTAGCTCAAAGGCACAGCACAGGGTTTATGATGTACTTGTGTTACTGTAGCCCAGCTCTCATCCCAGTCAAGAGGATGCTTTTGCCCACACTAGATCCAAGATGAAGTTTGGTCCCTGTGGCTTTAAATCTCATCCTCTGTGCTGAGCTGACAGTAAAGGGTAATTAGCACAGGGCAGGTTACATTTTAATTAACCATTAGCTTCAGTTGTGCTTGGGGTGGGTGGGTGGTGTTTGTTTTGCAGGGTGGACTGGGAATTGATGAGTTGTACCTGAAATGGAGACATTGAAATGTTCATAACATTGAGTGGTACTTAAAAAATAAATATTTGATTATGTAAAAGAGATGCAGGAATCTTCAGTAAAGGATGTGACAGAGACCAAGGTAAGATGCCGGGAAACAACATGCAGGACAAAAACAGTAACCTTGGAGCAGCCGACAACATAATTATGTCACTGCAACAAAAAAAAAATTGGCCTTAGTCTTTCCAACAAAACAGCAAAATCACACTGAAATCTTATGGGCTGCATGTGACATTATATTTCCTGGGTCAAATTCTTGCCACTGATACTTGCATAAATCTAAAGAGATGTTGCCAAACCTGCTAAAATAGAATTCTATCAGGATGCTATAAGGTCTATTATTAGCCCCCCACTGACAAAAGCAGAATTCTGTAGCAGAGGCCATACTTGAAAAACTATTGCCAGCATCTAGTTGTTAGTAAGAAAGAAGCAGTAATCTCCATTTTATTTACCTACCTTGGGTGTCAGCATTCAAAAGCTCTCATAGCTGTTTAATTAACAGGTTAGTAAAGAATGAATATTTAACTGCATTTTTTAAAGCGGAAAAAGCTGAATCGGTTTTGTACCAAGTCATGAGTGTAAGCATAAAATCATAGAATCATAGAAAATTCTGAGTTGGAAGGGACCCGCAAGGATCAGGAGTCCAACTCCTGGCTCCACACAGGACCACCCAAAAATCAAACCATGTGTCTGAGAGCGTTGTCCAAATGCTTCTTGAACTCCAGCAGGCTCAGTGCTGTGACCACTGCCCTGGGGAGCCTGTTCCAGTGCCCAACCACCCTCTCGGTGAAGAACCTTTTCCAAACACCCAGCCTGACCCTCCCCTGTCACAGCTCCATGCCGTTCCCTTGAGTCCTGTCGCTGTCACCAGAGAGCAGAGATCGGCGCCTGCCCCTCCGCTCCCCTCATGAGGAAGCTGCGGGCAGCCATGAGGCCTCCCTCAAAAAAATAGATAAAATGGGAGAAAGTTGATACCATTTACCTGGACTATTACAAGTCATTTGAGAAGTTACTTCATCAGGAACTTCTAAAGAAGGTGTTTGGTCATCAGAGCAAAAAGCTGAGCAGCTTACTGCAGTGCCATCTCCTCTACTGACCACCTCCATAGGACAAACTGTCATTTAAATCTCCCTCTCCAACATTATTCTATTGTGTGTATTGTCCAAGCTCTTCCCTCTGTCCCTTAGCTTAAGCACACCACTAATGCTCCTCTAGCCGGGGGAAGGGTGTGAAGGGAGTGGGGCATGCCTGAAGGAAGGCCTCGCAGCTGCTGGGGCTGCGGCCAGCACCATAGGCCTGTGGCCAGCATGGTAGGCCTGTCTGGGGAAGGCCACTTGGAGCCTCTGGCAACTGGTGATAAATTGGGGAAGGAGATTTCTTTGAAAAGAGCCTCGAGGCTTCCTCTGGAGCAGCCAGTGCTGACAGAAAGCTTTAGTAGATGGAGAACAATCCGGCCTGACAACGCCATTTGTGTTCCTCAGATGTCACTGAACACAGCGCTATGACTTAGAAGTTAAAATAATCTGCTCCTAAGCATAGTTTTGCTCTTCCCCTGTTGCAACTACCACATCTAGTTTTACGAAAAAGTAGCAGGAAGCTTAAAGGCCAAGATTAACTGGAGGAACAATGCTTGGGGTTGCAGGTCTGCAGCTTGGCTTACTGCTGCTCTGTGGCCTGTTACCCCCTCCCCAAGCAGGGGAACACCCAGTGGCACTCAACACGTCTCCTTCTGCCATTTCCTACCTTTCAGGCTGCCTTGAAGCTCAGAGCTAGCTTCTATTCTCCTGCACTGCTATTGTGAAAGGTTAATAAAAGCAGTTAAAACACAGCTAATGCAGGAAGAAGCCCCAGAGGAATAAATCAGTGTCTGAATTAATTCCTCTTACAGGCAGAAAGCTTTCCAGTAGCTTCAGAGGCTGTTTGCTTGAGTCCAAAGGAAAGGGACCATACAGATTTTGTTTCGGTGCAGAAGCTTTAAGAGTGCTTACAAGCTTTATGAAACAGCTCACCTTAAACACTGGCATGGGCACATTTGCTGGAACTAGTCTGTGTGAGATGGGGAACCCATAGGCACAAATCAGGCCACTTTGTCCTCCTGGAGGAGCCCTGAAGCAGCTGTCAGAAGAGCACTAAGATCCTGCTTCCACAGAAGCCATCAAACAACAGAACTAAGAATCTGAGCACCTAAATGCACCACACAAGCTGTTTCAGAGTGGGAAAATACACTAGGGCAAGCCTCCAGTACAGTTACTGGAAGAGGTCCCAACAGCAGTGCTGCAAGCACCAGGGCACGGGGGGCTTCTGGCAGTGCAGAAGCTGTCCTTAGTGGGAGGGAAGAGCAAGCAGGGCAGCCTGAGCTAGACAGCAAGGTACAGGACACCAGGATCAATTTTTCCTAGTGTAACAAGTCTTGAATCTAGGAATTTTGCTGCAGAAATACGTAGGACCTGAGGGTAGCGCAGAAGGAGCTAGGAAGGAGAGTGCAGACAGAGCCTCCACTAAGCTGGGGTGGAGGAAATGAACCCCCCTCAGCTGTTACCCATTTGCAATAATGAGATCTACAGCCAATTTGTGACTTGGGGGGGAATTACAGCACAGCAGGTGGGTCTGGTTTTGTATAATGTATTGCTTTTTCTTTTCATTTCCCCCCTAGTTCTATGTTGTTGTTTTTTTTTTTTTTTTTTCCCTTGAAGCAGGGACTTGAGCAAAATTTTGCAATGCACAAAGATATAGAACAGAAATTTTGCCCCAGGTGGCAAACCCACAATGTTTCTCCCTCTGAAGCAAAGGGGAAGAAAGAGCAGCAGGATTTGCCCTTGCAGCAGGAACCTCAATGCCCTGTGAGAAACTAAGGTTAGTATTTTCACTGCATTATGTTTTACTGGAATTGTTGATGTAACGAAAATGTATTCAGTAGGTAGTAGAGAAGCATCAGTGATCAAACCAACTCAAAATCTGTATTCTTAGGCTTCTGGACTTCCATGGGAATTTGCTAAATCTTTTTCTTAGCTAAAAGAAATGTAACCATGTCCTCAGTGGGCAGAATGCTAGCACCTTCCATTTCCAAGTGAAGTGTCAGGGCTTTTCAACAGGATATGGAATATCTAATAAATCATTCTGTGATACAAGGCTTTGAGCAGTCATACCTGAAGCAGAGCTCTTTGCCTGGACTCATCTTCTGCATAAGCTTTTCAGATGCTCACACATACATACTAGTAAATTAACCATATACAAGACTCCCAACTTACAGAAACAACAACGAAAAAAGAGATAGTTGGTGTAACCTGTTTCAAGCTCTGTTTCTATCAGTTTTTGCTTTTTTTTTTTTTTCTGTTCCTGGATACAGGGGCTTGTTGAAGTCAGGTATGTTATTGCATGCGTATTTGTGTTAAGTAATCCTACTTCAGAAAGTGGCATTGTGCTTAGGAAACCATTTTAAAACCAAAGCCAAGGACAAATCCGCTCTTTGGCATTTTCTGTTACCTGCAGAGTGCTTTGTTCAGGCACTCCTTGTGTTGTGCTCCTTCTACCCCCACTCCTCCTAGTATGCGGATAAGTTCCTGACTGACCTGTCACATCAGAATAATGATAAAAAGTCTCAGTGATTCACAGCTAAGACATGCGGAGTGCTCAGTTCTTTGCTCGTACTGCGAGGCAATTAATGCAATTTGTGCTGTTTGGCTGAGCGAACGGTTCGAAATGAACCATTGAGCCATCTGTTCCTCCAGCTGACATCAGGCATGTCAAGAGCAGCAGTTAGCTTTTGCTGGGAAAGAAACATCTCCCTGCCATTACGGAAAGTTCAGGAAAGGTTTGTTCCCCCCCAGTCTCTAAAACCAACTTTCTTTCAGATTTTCTTGTGGCTCAGGCTATGTGCTCTGGAGACTTTTTTGGCCTCTAGTCAGTGTATTGGGAGAAGAGAAATGGAAACTATGGCTACACTGAGCACCTTCTTTTCTCATTTCTTGCATGATTTTGGTAGGAGAGGGAGGTACCCATCGTTCTTCTTTCTTGAGCTGAAGTCTTCAAGAAATAGTCTCCTCTGAAACCAGCTCTTGGATTTCCAGAAGGTCTCTTGGGTGTCATATTTCAGCCACGGTATATATTAAAAGGTACCTGCTACAACAAAAAGCCATTATCTCATTAATAACAGGAAGACCAATAAAAGGTCTGGCCTGCTTTTCAATGGAGAGGAAGAGCTATCTGCAGATGATACTGAGGAACTGGACATTTGATGCCTATTCTGCATTTGTCCTCACTGGAAAAAGCTAGAGGGAACAGATGGCTCATGCAGCTAACGCGAGAGGCAAAGGGATAAGGTGAGCCTCGGACAGGGAAAGAATAACCTAGAGAAGATCTAAGCAGGCTGTTTTAAGATTAACCAGGCCCAATGGACTGCGTCCCTGTGTGTGCAGGGAAGTGTTGAAAGCAATCCTGGGAGCTGTGGTCAGGATTTCTGAAAGCTGGTTGTGGGCAGGCAAGGTGCCAGCAGACTGGGAGAAGGCTGAGGCAGCGCCTGTCTTTAAGGAGTGCATGTGTTGGGGGGTAGAGCAAAGTTAGGGATTTACAAAGCAATAAAGCAGTTTGCATCAGCGCAAAACTTTTAGGACAAATTCCCAAAACTATTTGAAAGTGCCTCTGGGAGAAGTGACTGATTTTTAAAAAACAAAACAAAACAAAACAAACAAACAAACAAACAAAAAAAAACACAAAAACCTACATCAAACCAAGCTAATTTCTTTCTAGGAAAGCGTGGCCAGTGAAGAAGCTGTAGGTGCTCTCTATCTTGGGTTGCACATCTGTGACACTGTGGCATAATGTTTCCACTAGAAAAGTTAAGAAAACACCTAAGGGCCTGGAGGACAGGTTTGATGCTAGGCTGGGTGGGTGGTGTACCTGGAGGGCAGTTGTCGCAGCAGACATAGCATCACGAACTTTCCATTAAGGTCCATTCTGGAGCAAGTCTTTTAATGGGTTCATTAACAACCAGTGATGGACAAAAGGAGTATGCTTATCTACATTTGCAAGTGATACGAGGGGCAGGATTTGAATTCAAGATGTTCTCAACAAATAGGAAGAATGTCCTGAAAAAAAAAATCAACTTGGACAAGGTCAACATAATATTCTTTGGCTGGAATAATCAAATGAACAGCGCAAGATGACAAAATACATTGTTTAACATGAAAGATCTGCAGAAATGCAGTGAGGTGGTATTGTGGACCACAGAGTAAACAGGAGTCGACGGTGTGATGATACTGACAAAAAGACAAATATCACTCAGAGTTGTTTAGTTGTATGACCTCTAGGACTCTTGAAGTAATCCATTCCTTCTACCCAAAAATGTCCTTGTCTGGCCTGGAGTATCCTCTAACCTGGGACACTGCACTGGGAGATGTGGGCCAGTTAGTCCAGGGAAGAAGTCTGGAAGAGGAGACAAAATGAAGAAATGCTTAGATCCTCAAATGCAGAAAATCCTGTTGTGGAGAGCAGGAACACCTGCTCTTTTTGGTGGATAGGGTGAACAATGAGAAAAAATAAGGTTCAAAATTAGGAGAAACTTCTTAAGGGAGATGGTACGAAGGCATGGGAGCCAGTTGCTCAAGGAGGGCTTCTAGCAGAGAGAGGAAGAGACTTTGTGTGAGCATCGCTGCCTTCTTCGCGTAAATGGAAACAAAACTGCTGCTGCGTGCACGTCCACGGGAAGAAAGACTGCACGTCTTTCTTCTTTCCTGCTCCTTCCCTGGGTCTGTGCCTGAGCTACACCGTGGGTGTTCCTGTGCCTGGCCCCTTGGCCAGCCCTGGCTGCTGCCCCTGGACGTGCTCTGCTCACCTTGCTGAGGTGTGCTGGGCCTGCGCCGGGTCAGCGCATCCTGCGCTACACAAAGTGTTCATGCTGAACGGAGGATAAATTAACACATTTTATAGTCCATTAGCCCATATAGCAGAAGAAAGAAAACTATTACCTTAAGCACGTAGATACCACATAAATTCTGCATTAAAAATAAAGCATTTCGTTATGTTCATCAAGGCCTGTGGTTATTCTTGTGCAGTCATTTTTTTCATATACCAAGCATTGCAGCCAAACCAAGTTACATGGCTCATCTCTGTTTTGTGATCATTTCATTTGTTCATAATTAATATGTCCTACATCCTGTGAACCCAAGCAGTAGCATCTGAGAGATTTTTTTTTTTCTTTCTCAGCAGTCAGTAAACAAGCATCTGGCTGAGACACGCTTGGCGTTGTTTAACCAATAGACAGTTGTGTTTTATGGGACTGTGGCACACTGGGCCCAGTTCCAGTCCCACTGGAAATCCCTGGTCCCGCTCCAAGGAACTCAGTATAAGGACGACGGAGCTGTCAGGGCCCAGCGTGCTTATTCTGGTAGGTGGATCCGACCATGCCACATTGACAGCTCCTTCCCAATATGCAGGATGCCAGTCCAGAGCCATCGGCTGTCCTGCCGGGGAGGGCGTGGGTTTATGTGCTCCGCGCCAGCTGTGTGACCAAAGGGCAGGAGGCAGTGGCTCAAGATCTATAGCTCACCTATTTTTTGCAAAAATTGTTTCTAAACAGCGCCCAAAGACATTTTGGCTGCCTCTGCGCTTGTTTTTTCTTACAGCAAGTGCAATGTTTGTACCTATTTATTTGGAGAGCTGGCCAGGATTCCTCAACAGGCAGTGTTTGGCTGGAAAATGATGAGGAGGCCAACTGAGCTGCGTGTCTAACTCGAGCAATTTAGAACAAAGTATCACAATTGTTTGTCTATTTTTGTAGTTTAAAAATAAAGACAGTAATATTATCCCCCTTTGGCATGGGTTTTTTGTTATTCGTTGCACTTGGCAAGGCTTTATACTTCATTTTATCTATTCAAGGTAAAATCCCCTTATAATCTACGCTTACTGTACAACCTTTCCACAGTCCTTTCTCTGGAGCATTTTACCAGGCTATCGTTCGCAAAGCCGGTTGTTCTCCCCTTTGAGACGAGGAGTTGTCTCCTGACCTTACAAAACGCACCCTAGGCCAGGACTCTGTGCAGAGGAGCCCAAACGGGACCAGAGGCTCCTTCGCTGAGGGCGGTGGGTGCTCGGCTGGAGCGTCCCAGCTCCTGGCCCGAGCGGGGAGCACTGGGGGAGCTGGTGGGGAGGAAGAGCTCAGCTCAGGCAGGTGGCAGCCACCGCCTCTCCTCCTCCTCCTCTTCCTCCTCCTTGCTGCTGCTGCCGCCTCCCACGCTCCTCCAAGCGACTGAGAGCGCCAGCTTCCAAAGATATTAATGAAACCACCCGAAATGTAAATGGAAATTATTTACTTGTTGTCCAGAAGAGGCAGGCTGGGAGGGTGCTGGAGCTGCTTTTAATGCCCCAGAGCTCCTCGAGCTCTCCCAGGTTCACGACTGCGGTGGTAGTTACGTACCAGCTAGATATTCTGTACGTTGTAGGAACATTTTTCTGTCAGGGCAGATGGTGCTCGACTGATAGTTAGAATAATACATGAACAGCAGAGAAGATGTGGGTTGATTAAGTAATTAGCATACTGTGACATTCGATTGCTTAGCTGTAACTTAAAGCTAGGTCAAAACACTTGTCTATATTGTGCCTCCCTCCCTCTTTTCCTTTTTCTGGTTGCCATTATGTTCACCCCAAAAGGAAATTTTAACAGAAATTAAATCCCTTCTTGGTAGCAACATGTAAGAATTTGTTACTTGGCCCTGCATGTTATGGAATAAAAATAATAATATAAAGGAAATTAAATTTTGCTAAATGAATTTAAGTTGCCAGGCAACCTGTCATATGCAGTGTGGTATCTACTCGAGCATTATTACAAACAAACAGCTTAATATGTAGCGCAGACCAGTGTTTGGACAAAAGTGGATGATCTCAGGAAGCCAGGGCAATGGGGACTGGAGGGAGGACAGGGGGCTGGTCACCACGCGTACCCAAAACGTTTTTGCCTTCGTGGTTTGCTTGCATGTCCGCCACAAGTCTAATTAGTTAATCTTATCAAACTCTACCACTTCCTGCCCCCCTGCTCTGTAATTGTTCAATAACAATAGGCAGTTTTCTGTCAACTGAGGAATAAACATAGAAAACATGCTTCTCTCAGCAAGGATATCATTATTCCCTAACTAAATACAACCCACTGAATTACTCATCCTCCTCTCCAAATCCTGTCATGTATTCTTGGTTTTTGGAGGCTTTCTCTGGATAAAAATGAAAGAAGTTGTCCCACTAATAAACCATTCTCCTGTAAAATGTTAGTGCTGACTGAAAAGAGTCATATATTTGGTTGTCGTATAATCACTGGCCATTGGATATGGGAGAAGTTGCCATTCCACGTCGCAGGTTTGGGTGTCTGAGACTATGGACAGTACTGTACTTCCACTATGCATAAAAATGAAAGATTTTGTCTACTACAGTCTAAAATGTCAGTGCTGTCTCCAGAGTAGTCTTCCAGATGTCACCCAGTACGGCAGCTCTAGTATCTAGTAGTGTTCAGGAAGAGTCCCACAAAGCTGGCAAATCACATTTCCTTGTTTTGCTACGAAATTAATATTTTCCTTGCTGTTGCCAGTTCTGGAGGTGATGATTAAAACTTCATGTTTGAGAAGACTCGCGGTAAGCTTGACTGGAGGAGGCAGTTCAGGACCTCTGCTGAGGTGGGTTGACATCGTGAAGGAAGAGCAGTAGTGCTCCTAGAGCAGCCTGAGAAGGTAAGTTCTCACTCCAGAATCTATCTGAGGACAAAAGTTTAACATTTCTGTGTCATAGTGGTGCAAAACAGCGGTAGCTGACAGCAAAACTATAAAAGAAATGGTTGTCAGTGGGTCCCCTCAGAGACTACATTTGGAAATCAAATTTCTTGAAGTTCTTTGGCTACTTCAGAGAACAAACATTCAAAAGTGATGTTAAAAAAATCCAGTAAACTTATGTTAAACTCTCTGAAATATATTTTAATACAGATTCTATAGTTAAATATTTGTTTCTAGGAACAATCACCAAATATTGCGTGGAAGTAGAGTGTCAACTAAAAATAATATAAAAAGAAATCATGTGCTTACAAATATGTGTTGGGGAGGAGGAGACAGCTGCTTTTAATGCAGAAGGGTTGGCAGAGTGCTCCACTACACAGCTGACAGCTCAGCTCAGGACTGGTTTGCCTCCTCCTAAAGTCTGCAGAACCTTTTTGCTGCTCAGGTGTGTGGTGTAAAGACCAGGTGCTGCTCCTGAACACACCTCTGCCTTCCTGAATTCTGGGTGAACTTTTGTTTGGAAATTATGTTCTTTATTTCCTGTCCTAAACTGTTCATGTGATACTTGCCTGTTGTGCTAAAAGGGTGCTTTCTTCTAAGTGATCAAATGCTGGAAGAAATTATTCCAATATACCCCTGTCTATCCCACACAGTATTACATAGCTTAAACGAACAATTCTAGTTTCTTTATGTAATTACTCCTATTATGTTTAAGTAGCTTATCAATATAAGCGGGCTAGAAGATAAAATCATTGCCAATTTATGCTGTCTGTGCTCTCGACCTAAAGGAACGACATGGTGAGGAAACTTACTTGAGTACTGAGACCCACAGCCGCACTTCAAAATGTAAGATAAACTGACTTAGATCACACACCTTGGACTCACTTACTTGTTCAATTTATAAAATGCACCTTGGAAAAACAGGTTTGCTTAATGTAAAAGCTCAAAGTCAAATAAAGAGGACTGAACTGGAAGAGAACAACTAATTCAAAACTGGCATCCCTTTAGCTCAGTCACAAGCTGCAAATTGACAGTATTCCTGCAGTTCCTATTCATCAGATGAGTTATAGGGATTAATTTTCTCCCTAACCTAATGGAAGGAAGAAATCTGATTACATTCAGAATCCTCAGCAAGGGCAGGTATAACTTTTAATCTAGTTACTAACATTTACAACAGTCATCAGAGGGATTGTTTGGAAATATAGCAAGTGCTCCTTCCTTCCTGACCTCTGGAAGACATGAAAATGTCAAGTATGAAGCATTCTCTATCAATAAAGCATTAACAGAATTGATCAGTTTTATAACAGGGTCCTTTGATGCAGATAGTGAATAGGACAAGCTATGAGTGTAAAGCAGATGATTTTGAGTAAGAATGCAGTTGGAAAAGTGTGCTTATGGTGTTAAGCTGTGATTCTGAAGGTCTGCAAGGTCTGTGGATACTCAAATGACTCTACAGCCTCATTTCACAATTTTACATTGTGACCTATATTGTTGCAAGAACATAGTTTGAGGGGACACCATATTAGTGGGATGTGATGGTGATTTAGGACTGAATGTCACCACGTGGTTTCAGGGATGCTTGAGACATGTAGTAATGCAGTCATAGTCCACATAGGTAAAATCACAGAGTCATTTAGGTTGGAAGAGACCTCCAAGATCATCCAGTCCAACCTATAACCTAACACTACCAAGTCCACCGTTAAACCATATCACTAAGTTCTACATCTACGTTTTTTTTTTTAAGACCTCCAGGGGTGGTGACTCAACCACTTCCCTGGGCAGCCTGTTCCAATGCCTCACAACCCTTTCAGTAAAGAAGTTTTTCCTAATATCCAACCTAAACCTCCCTTGGTGCAACTTAAGCCCATTTCCCCTCATCCTATCACCTGGTGTGTGGGAGAAGAGACCAATCCCCACCCTGCTACAGCCTCCTTTAAGGTACCTGTAGAGAGCGATAAGGTCTCCCCTGAGCCTCCTCTTCTCCAGGCTAAACAACCCCAGCTCCCTCAGCCGCTCCTCGTAGGACTTGTTCTCCAGACCCCTCACCAGCTTCGTTGCCCTTCTCTGGACACGCTCCAGCACCTCGATGTCCTTCCTGTAGTGAGGGGCCCAAAGCTGAACACAGTACTCAGGGTGCGGCCTCAACAGAGCTGAGTACAGGGGAACAACAAAATGATGGGCAACTGACCTTAAAAAACATAAATGTTTGCTATTTGAGTGTTATAGAAGTAAAGGGGCTTGATCATGTACTGTATGAAATTTAGAAAGCTTTGTCAGTTATCCTCTTTTAATCTGAAGGAATTAATGTGGAAAAAAGTTCAAAGGATGAGGCTGAATAACAAGCTCACAAGGATGCCAGCTAGTGTGTACATCCATTATCAGTCCTGGCCAGCCTCCATTTTCTTCTAGCTCCTGATCAAACGTGATTTAAGTAAATCTGTTCTATGGGAGACCTCATCCTGAGAGTATTTCTGGGGGAGGGAGGACAGGGACAACTGAGCAAACAAACAAACAAAAAAACCATACCCACCCAATTTCTTGAAACAAAAACACCATTTCTGAAGCTCCCGTGATGCTTTTATACCTCTCTCTCTCATACTGCATACAAATTATAGTTAAAAGGAGTTTATTCTTTATTGTATCTGCATATATTTTGTTTTTCACTGTTAGCTTAGAATATTCCTGTCTTGCTACTGCAAGTGCTCGTCACTTGATAATTTTTCTTATTTCTGATTAATTTTTTGTCTGAATTATAAATGGAGATCTTGCCATCTCATACTAGAAAATAGATTTGACTAGCAGTATGAATAAGATTTGTTAAAAAAAGCCAAGGAATTTTTGAGGTTGCATTCTGGACTTTAGCCTTTATCTTCTGATTTACTGGAAAGGTAAATGATGTATATGAAGCATATGGATGATGTACTGTTCTGAAAGATGCTGTGACTAGAAGTGCTGAAACACGAGATGCTGACTCAAAGGTGAATTTATATATACAATTATATTTGTTTGGGTTTGTTCCAAATAATGGTGAAATGAATTTTAAAAAGCTGTTCTTTCTGGATGGAGGAACAAAAGCAATCAGAAATGTCTTGTTGCCTTTCTTTGGTATTGACAAATACTTTTTCTAGTGAGAAATACAAAATTTCCTGGTGCTTTAATTTGTTCAGTACAAAACTATTTCTGTAACTGGTTATGCAGGAAGCAAATCCTCAGAACTTGCCATAGACTTGACTAGAAGAAGAGCAGCTTGATAGTCCTGGTGATCCAGTCCTGCTAGAGACCCGCCCTGGATGGCTATGGAAAGCCTGCAAAGGTAAACTTAATGCTCCCCAGTTGTCTGTCAGCGGTGTGCAGGTCTGGTCTCCATGAATAATTTAGAGATGTTTTAAATTACTCTCACTGCAAAAGGTCTTGAAAAAACAAAACAAGCAGGTGGACTGGCAGGGCCCAAAAATATCTTCACTGTGTCCCTGAATGTGTCTCCATTCATCCCCTCACTGCAGGAAGCAGGATGACACAAGATAGTAGATCAGGTCCTCACATCACGGTTGTATTTTGTGCTTATGTTGCTTTACATTGCTTATATGTGGCCTTTTTTTTTGTTTTGTGCATTTAATTATTCACATTGTACCAATCCATTTTTGGACATCTAAGTTGAATTAAAAATGTCAAAGCCTAGCCATTACAGTTTTGATGGCAGTGGGAAATGAAGTGAGAGGTGTTTCATATTGATATATAATACCAAAATTGATATGCTGTTGTTACTTTTCCAAGGTATAATTATGAATTCATTATTAATATCTTAAATACAGTCTTAAGTTTAGTGTCTGCAAGTATGAAACCATTTTCTTACAGGAGTTTAGAGGGTTTTTTTGTTTGCTTTTAGACCTGTGTACGTGAGCTTGATACAAGTACTGTGCTAGAGCCAAACTGATGCTTGAACTTGTAAAGCGATTGAAGGAGACAGACCAGGGTTTTAGGGATTGGCACTATCTAAAACGGAATTTTAATTCAGTCATATATTGTACTTAAAATATTTGCTGTCACTAGCCTCAAAATTAAGTATATGGCAATGAAGTCTATTAGTAAATATCTATCAATCAAAAAAGTTGGCCTTAGATTATTTCTCATCATGATAATGAATTTTTAGAAATTATTAATGACCTAACCTGTGGATTTTCAAAAAGCCAGGACTGCAAACACTGCATTATTGCATGAATGAATTACCTACACAATACCTGTAGCTTTTTGTGTTTTGCATGTTTGAAAAAAAACAAACAAACAGGTTTTCCATGTCAGAGTGAACTGATTTCCAAAACGTGGATTTTTCAACTGTTAGTACCTAAAGATGACTGGAAAGAAACCTCCATGTATGTAGAGATTAGTGCAGTACAAGTCTCTGGAAATTGATATGTTTTGCAGGATACTTTGGGATATTGAAAACTGATACAGACTTCTGGAAGATCAGTCCCCAGAAATCAATACTGAAAGGCTATCATAAGACTTGTGTATTTCTTGCTCTCTGTAAAGCATTTACTCGTGATCTTTTCAGCCTGGGACAGCTCTATCACTAAGGTTACCATCAATGATATCCTGTCACAGATATTGAAAGTAGCAGAGTGAAAGACAAAACAGTGAACAGCTCAAGGCATGTGCTAGAACACAGCTACCCTTTAATTCATCCACATGTATTAACACCTTGGACAACACCATGAAATGCAGGTGTGTTTACTACCAAGCAGAGGGAAGCTCAGGCACAACTGTGTGTGTAACACAGCCAAATCAGAGGTACAGAGGTAGGAAACCAGAAATCTGACTTCCTCATAAATTCTTCCAGAGGGTAAACCTGCAGCATACTGCGGAGAGCATCTCCTGAGCACCTCACCTGCATTAATTCATCAGTGGATTAGTTGTCTGTGTTTTAAATATGTAACTCAGATTAGAAATTATAGGAGAAGATAAAAAGAGAAAAAGCTACACTTTCAGAGTGAAAATCCTTATCTTATGCATAAATGATATGTTGTAGTTCTGCAGAAACACATTCTCTATTTTTCTGTTTTGTGTCTTAGACTTCAAGAACTGTGTTGTGTTTGGAGACAATACATAATTGATAAGATGTAATACAGACTTGATTTATTTCTGGCACTCTTTGCATACAGCTGGTAACAGATAAATTCTTTAACCAAGAGCTGGAAGGTGACAAGAGAATAGTGCTTGCCCTGTTCACCCTGAAGCCCCACAAAATCTGGAAATCATGTTTTCAGGTATTATTTCTGCATGTCTGGGGAAGATTGACTCTCTGAGCAGCACACAGAAGCAAGAGTGTTCAAAAGAGACCTGTGTGTGGATACATAATACAATACCGTCTGGTCAAGGGAAAGATCCATTTCCAATCCAATATGAAGCTTTTACCTTAAATACTTCAATTGGAATCATCCCAGTACATAGGAATGGTTAAGTAGCCTCTGGCAATGGCATTGAGCAGTATGTTCCTTGTATTACAAAATAACTTAAATCTGACACAGTGCTTGCAACAAGTAACGTAAAAGAAAGATTTTTATAACAAAGTAAATGAATGGAGGGTCAGGTTCAGGTACGAATAACTATATTATCCCACGGGAACCATAATGATTCAGTTATTTGGTGTCATTTAATTACAGGGACGGCTGTGCAGAATAACATAGCAGAGCACCACTTTCTGATGAAGAAGGTGGACTTCTTTGGAAGGAGGTTTTCTGTGGGTACCATATAAGCAAGCTCCTTACAACAGACCTTTGCTTAGGTTAGAAAGGCCATGTGTCTCCTGGAACAGAAGATAATGCTGCTTTCTTGGAGATTGTCCTTTTATTTGCAAAACCAGTCCTTGGCTTGTGATGACTTAGTTGTGGCACTCCCTATTCTTCCCATCCAATTTGCATCTTTGGCCTGTGTTTTCCAGGACCCATCAGCAAATTTCCGAGTTATTTGCTGTGCATGATGCTGCAGCCCTCTGGTCCTTCTTGCATGCCATGCCTAGTGAACCGAAGCTTAAGTGCCTTGATTTAAGTATTGCATAGCTTGCTTGTTTTGTATGGATGCATTTCTAACATCATGTTACAAAAACTCTTATCTTGTGCAGCAGTTAGCAATCGCAAACTCATTATGCAAGTCATTTTACAAATGCTACGTGTTTTCCTCTGGTTGTAGCCTTTGAGCACATTAGTCTTGTCCTGCAAGTTTTCCATTAGGAAAATATTTACAATCTTAATTCTAACATAATTGCTTTCCCTGGGAATCCTCATGGTCACTAATTAGGTTAATACTGATCATTAGAACACAAACATAATTACTGTCCCATAGTATTAAAATTAATCACACATTTAAAGCTAAATTAAATTAGTCAATGGTGAGAATGAACAATGGCTGTGTTTCTGATTATACCATGTCAAGGTTTCCTAAAGAAAACCCTCACTTAAATAATAGAGGTGGTTCATGCGTGTGTTTCAATCACTACCTGTTAGTAATAAGCAAATTAGAGGGTAAAGAAGATCCAGGGTTGACTTTCTGAAGATGTTAGGGAAACATTTAATCTCTTTCAGGATGCAGAGGGAATTTGCTTTTACATATCATTCTTTTGTGTCTTTTTTTGCTGAACAAAAAGAAGCAAGGGAGTCTGAAGAGCAAATCCTCCTTCGCTCTGCTTAGCAAAAGAGGTCCTCCGTGCCTGTTGGCTTCCTCGTGCCATTTAGGAGCGAGGAGATAATGCTTCTGCAGGTGTCTGCTGTACACAGGGATGTGGTGCGGCCTGGGTAGCCCTCAGCTGAAGGCTCAAATCAGAATTTCCACGAAGATAGCAGTGTGAACCAGAATCACCGTCCTCTCTTGCAGCCTCGCTGCTTGTCCTGCACCCAGCTCTTAAGGCAGAGTCTGGGTCCTGGGTTAGTGGCATTGGTTGGGTCAGGTGGATGTCTCCAGAGGTGCAGCTGGGCTGGCAGGTCAAAAAGGATCAGTGAAGCTCAATTTTGTTGCCATAGGACAGATCCTGCCCCGATCCTTTCCAATCCCTAAGCTTCCTAGGGCTGGGGAAAGAAGCAGGAGCTCAAAAGCCATGGCTTCCTCAGGGTTTTCCCAGCAGGAGCTGGCAGGAGACAAGCTGGAGAGACCTTTCTTTGCATGCAAGCCTCACCACACGGTTCTTCTCACTGGAGGTGGGGAAATCACTGGATATAATAGAAAATGTAATTAGGGTTAACCTAAATTTAAATAATTGTTAAACTACTCAATAGCTATTAGCATGCCCTACCATTTCCTATCAGAGAAATGCAAATACATGTCACCACATCAATTCACGAGAACGCAGATTGGAAGCTGATAATTGTTACTGTAATTTTCCACCTAAAATCTCTGAAGAACTCCTCCTATGGATTTCCATGACAGGCCACCCAGAGACACAGGAGGTTTTTGTTCTTATATTTTAAACCACAGCATTTGTGATACTCTCTCTATTAGCAACAGTGAACTAAGGTGGGTGTTGGCAGAAATATAAAGACATATTCATTCTGCATTTGCAAAACAGATTTATGTTCAGTGGTACAAGATGGAGTATATATAGAATTAAATCTCTCTATAGTTTTATATAGTTTTATAGTAATGAATCCATCCTGTTTCTATTAAAGATTCAAAATTGTAATACACATTGAACAAGTTGTTTTGGCCAGGGTTCTAAAAGTACACCACTGTCTAAAAAATACACAATATTAAAAAAAGAAAAAAAAAAGAAAAAAAAAGATGCCAAATGTAGCATTATGTAATTGTTTTGCAAATGGATTCCCTGCGCAAGTGCTTGGGAGTTATACGTTTGTTAACTTTTTCTTCCCAAGATGTAAAAGGGTCCTACAGTAGCAGTTTCTCTCTGCTTGCCAGGCCTTCAAATTTACTCTGTATAGCTATGTAACAGATGATACAGAAGAAGTATCTGAAGACGGCAGTATCTAAAGACATAGTGTCTTGTTATGTGCACTGATTACTTCTACTGAGAATCGAGCATCAAGTAAATAAAACCCATAATCTTTTTTTCTGTTTTTTAGATAAAAATGCATCAGTTTCAGCAGTTTTATAAGATACTGATCCTAGGATAAAATTCAGGAGACAGGTCTAATCCATGACTATTTTTACATGAAGCAGCCCTTGATTTCAAGAACACTGTTGCGATGTATTGAGAATATGATTTGATCTGTCTTTTTAAAATCACATTTCTTTGAATGTAGATTAAATTTCTCTTCTTGGTATTTGTTCTTGTGCCACCAGTGTCAAAACAGAAACTGCAAACATTGTGGTAAAAGAAAAAATATTTTATTTCCCTGCAGCTTCTGTAATTGCCTTTGTGTCCTTTTTTGAACCTCTGTTCTGTAGCTCCTCAGAGCCAATCTTTGGGGAGCAGGAGTTATCTCTTCTCATCTTCTGTGCCTACAATGGCAGCAGTGCCATAAAGGGCAGTGGATGTACTCGGGCATGTTGAAGTTGTGTTGCAGAGAATAAATAGAGTATTTCTCTCCATTCGTATTAATATGTGGTTTTGGAGCTTGACTCTGATCGCTGTCCCAAGCAAAAATGGGAGCTTTCAGCAGAGGCACCCCGCGTCGGTGATAAAGCCACCCCCGATCCATCCCCAGGTTGTGCAGAATTAGCGTAAGTACCGCATGCACACAGCTGCAGCCTTCAGCATGCAGGAGCCTCTGCAACAGCTCCGCTTCCCCGCGAGGGGACTTTGCCAGAGGAATGGCACTGGCATGGATTCAGCAGCCATACGCCTACTCTCGCTTCCTACGCACCCTTTTGTACTGTCACCGTGGATCAGCGTGGGAGCACAGCTTCACAGGTCAGAGGCTGCTTAGACTCTGCTGAACGCGCTTCCCAAGTGTTGTTCTCTTGCTGTCCCCAGCTAGCAGAATCTATTTCTTTGGGCAAAATGTGAGCCATATGGGATAATGCTTTTGAAAGCTTGGAAATCAGATCCTTTGAATTTTTTCCTTTATGATCTTAATTTATGCACATATGAAAGTGAAGCATGTTTTTCTTTTTCTCTCCTTGTCTCTTTCCTATCCAAAGAATCAAAAAATCAATCTTTTCCAATGAGGTTTTAGAATTGTTTTTGAAATTGTGAAAAATTGGAAAGATAATCCCTGAAAAGCTGTTCTGACAAACATCTTTAAAACAAACCATGAGCTTTATTTTTTCTTTCCACCACCAGCTGTATGAGGAATATCTGTCTAAAAATGTTGATTTGTCTAGCATAGCATCAGCAGCATGTGGTAGAGCTGGCAATAAAACACAGTTCTCCAGTGCCTGCCCAGTTCTTTATTGAGAAAACTATTCTTTCTCTCCCTACAGCTCCTCATTTGTTACAGTGCACATCTCAGTTTCTAAAATAAAGGGAATGAGTTTTACAGAGAAGACTTGCCTTAAAATTATGATTGATTGTGATTTAAGAGCTCTGTTCTGTCTGTGCTCTAAATTGGAGAAGGCTCCAGTGAAAACGAGCATGTAACAGGAAAACAAAGATCCATTTCCCATGTGTTTTGGTGTCTTTGGTTACTTCAGGATAATTTGGGCACATTTAATGAAATGCAAGGACATTTTTCAGAGTAAACTTCCAGATTCTGCTGCATCTGTGGAAATGGTAGATTTCTGTGGCTTCCACAGGGGACTACAAAAGATATGTTAGATTTAGGCTTTGACTTGTTACAAGTCCCTGTACTGAACTGGGAAAGTAGTAGAGTCAATAGACAGGGGAAAGATAAGCATTAATAGGTTAATGTTACTAACACATCCTTTTCCCCTAAGCATCCTCTCACAAACAGCAAAAAGTTTGTCTGAACTTTCCAAAATGTTACTTTGAAAACTGAGACTAAAGACGGAAAATGTTCACCATTTTCCATCTTTGAATTTGGCAACTCCATAAGCAATTGAAAACAAGATAGAATGTGACACGTTTGCTTATCTTCTTTCCAGAAGTAGAAACTTTTACAAGGTTGGAATTTAACTTTGATGTTATAGCTCAGTGCATTTAACTTTGGTGTTATAGCTCAGGGCATTTTTTGTATGTATTGATACATTTATCACTGGAATCACTCAGGACCATTCTCAGCCTACTGAACATCAGCACATAATTGCATAACTTTCTGTTCAATTACATATCACTGTCTCATTTAGGACACAGTATATTATCCTTAAATATAAATGCCTGATCAGTGACTCTGAGGGTAAATGATATTAGTTTTGCTGATCTGACTGGTCTGATACAGTTGTAATATGCTGGCTTGAAGCAAATGCAGACTTTTAGAAGAAAAGTGTATTTTGTAGCAAAACCTGTGAGGGGGACTTGTAGAGTGTGGATCTGATTTTGTATAAAGCTGGATTATCTCCACTCCCTTTGATCTTAATCATATCACGTGGGCACATAATTCTGCTAAAATTCCCCACTATAAATACCAGCAGACAAGGTGTATGTAGTTTACTTTGAAAGTCTGAACTGTTGAAACTGTGGATCTCCAATTCTTGAAATAACAACCTTCTTCTGTATAAGCAGCACACTTTAGCCATCGACCATGTTTGAAGCCTAAAGATCTAAATTTTGTCCAAAAGTTGCTAATTACCAAATCAAAGTAACTGAGACAGACATGAGACTTGCTCATGGTTATACAGGAAGTTAGTGGCAGCTGTGGGCAAACCAAGTCATACAACGCCAGTCTTGCACTTGGTACAGGAGATCATGATGGTCTTGTTTATATGGCTGTATTTTCTCTGGGGTGTTTTTTTTTTTTTAATTGGATTTTGTAAATTAAATTGGTGGCAGTGAGAAATACATTTGTGATTACAGACTCTGGCTCAAAACCAAGCTCACTGTTATTTTTGCAACAGGACAGCGTGTTCCTCTCATTCCAAGGAGAAGTTAAGTATGAATGACAGGAGGGTATGTCGTGATTTTGTTGTGACCAGTTGTCCTCTACTGCATGACTATTGCAAAAGGTAACTAGTTCCATAATTCTTGTTTGCTGTGACAGTGTTAACTTCAGTGAGCTATAGGTTTAGTATTCTGATAAAATGAAACAGGATAATTTTATAAAGCTGGCCACCAATAGTCCTAATGGGCATGTTTTCAACTGAGGAAGGATGAGAAGACAAAAAAAACAAAACAAAACAAAACAAACAAACAAAAAAAACCAACCTACTGCTTCAATAGTATGCGTGGGATTTGGAAAAACTGTGCATTCATTAGGTTTAGCTTTTCTGCCAAGAAACTCCTTATGGTCTGTCCATGTTAAGGTTTTACTCCTCCCATTAACTGGATACTACAGAAAACAAAGTACACAATAAACAAATATATTGACCTTTCCCTTATACCTTACCAAATAACTGCAGCTGAATCTATTTAGACTGAACATTAAATAGAGATACCCAGTGGATTAATGACAGAAACAGAGAAACTATACATTGGTAGTCATCAATAGTGTGCTGATTGATTGGTAGCATGTGTAAATGATTGTGAACCATCTGAAGCATATTTTTATCATGCATCCTAGCTACAAATTATTTCTTTTCATCAAGAAAGACAATTTTGCAGTCTAAAACCCACCACGTCACCAGAATGTAAGCTCCAACCTTTGTTTGCCATGCTATCATGGTAGCAAAAAAGCTCTGCTTTAACGTTGGCTGTCTAGACTTAGGCAGATTTGTCTTAACTAAGAGAATTGTACTCTACGCCAAGGCAGTATCTAGTAGCACTGTTCATTCAGATGCATTAAATGAAGGCACTGGTCTGCTAGACTGAATACACTGGATTTGTCTGTCTCTGATAGCAATGTTAACATATAGTTGAGTGGCAGAGCGTTTCCATGCAACACCAAGCCCCATATGTTATCTCCTCTTAGAGTTTGTGTATTAATTCATTTAACATAAGTTTATGAATTCACATAAGTTCATTAATTCAGTTTGTATAACAATTCACTTTTCATGAATTGTAGATCTTATCAACTTATTTTAATAGCTAAATGAGTAAGTACCTGTTTCCATTTCAAACCATCTAATGAAATGTAGGGAACAAGACTGGAGTCAGTGCACTTTTCATTTAAAAATAAATAAAAAAATAAAATTTAAAAATAAATAAGTAAATTCAATGGAATTCAGCCACCAGAGAAATACTGCTGAGGATGTGATCTGTTTGACAATAAATTCCTTCACGTCTTATGGGGGCAACTTTTCGATAGAGAGAATGAGCAGAGCCAGATTGTTTTACGACAGTGTCATCTTCCACATTACGAATTGCCCGGTATCAGTGTCATTGTATTATCCATATGCTGAAAGAGAGATTGTAATCTGTAAGTTTACATCCTAGAGCTGTGCCCTGCACTTAATCAGTGTGAGAAAAATTGACTGACTCCATTA
The DNA here is from genome assembly GCA_013399115.1 of Anseranas semipalmata. NCBI lineage: Eukaryota > Metazoa > Chordata > Aves > Anseriformes > Anseranatidae > Anseranas > Anseranas semipalmata. The sequence goes on from VXAA01001683.1 coordinate 35,998, forward strand.
CATTTTCATGGCTGGGCGAAGTGACCATAGTACTTCTAGACCAGTCAGTATGTTTATTTCAGGATTACAGATCCCTGCTTCAGGGAAGACAGCTCTTTAACCTCATAAAAGCTTGTAAGGCATTTGTCACAGCAAAATTTTGCTACTGGGTGTCACAGAAAAACCTGTACCAGGTCCCTGTGCCCTACATAGTTTCTGAACATATTTCCAGCAGACTTTTCACCCTTAATTACCTCTTTAGCTCATACCCCCAGTGGCATGCAACACATACCAACATATCAAAAAATGCCATGAATATACTCTCTGATAGACTGCCTGTAGCTTTTACATCATTTCAGACATTCTGAGTAGAGAAAAAAATCATGTATACAATAATAATATCTTTGGACCATAGAGGCACTGCATGAGGCCAAAAAAGAACGCAGGGCCATGCACAGTGTGGATATATCCACTGTACCAAGTGACCCCAGAGCCACAGGATGGTCCCTGGTCCTGTTTTATTGAGCAATGTAGTTACGGCTTCCTTGTCATTGTTATTTAGCTGTAAAATAAAGAAAATCATAGTTGCTTACCTTGGAGTAGTATTGTAGGGTTCAATACAATGAAGATAGTAAAGTGTAGGGTACTGCAGGCATAATATAAAATAAGTGCAAATTCTGCTACATTTCTTTACGCAGCTACTACCTATATTTAAGGTTCAGTTTGTCTGAGATACACCCATTCTCATCACTATCCCATCTGATACGATCTGTCATTGACATGCTTCTAGACTAGATATAATTCCATTTTCCTCAAATGATTTTCCACATAATTCTTTCCTATCATGTTTTCTACTTCTTGTTTACTTAATAGAACTAAATTTTCCCAGGCACAAAACCCTGGATAGTCAAAGGCATTTTTCAGGATGGCCATCATTTATACTTCTCTTTTGTAACCAGTGAAAAATGTAAGGAAATGATGACAAAACCAACCATTCCTGCATATCATTTGGGATATAAATAATGTAATCTGTGTAGTTTGGCTAGTTATTTGCCATTTTAATGACAGCAAATGCAGACTTTGAGATAAAAATAATAAAACAATTACACAGTACTAAGGAATTACTAAAATTTAGCAGTAGTGAAAAAGCTTCATTCTATGCCTGCAGTTATTGCAAGTTGGAGCAGCTCTTAATGAAATTTTAACCAAAGGGTCTTGATTTCCCTTTGACTAAAATATTCTATTATGCAACAAGTGATTAATCAGGTAAGTGTCTTGTTAAATAATTTAAAGAGGAAGCACCAGATTCCATCTTAAACTACAGTGATGTAATTCCAGTGGAGTACTTTTCTCTCGGAGAGTCAGACAATCTGCAGTTGGAAGGATACCAAAGCTGAGGCTTGGTGCGGGTTCAAATGAAATGCAGAGCCAAAGAATGACCTTCCAAGGCTGGGAAGTGTACGTAGAGGAGAGGGAATGAAGCACACAGATGATAACCAACACCGAGGACCAATGACTTTGGGAGAACTGGCAAAGAAAATGGTAGTGAGGAATGTAGCTTTCACTTGGACCACATCTTGGACTCAGAGCAATTCTGGGAGCCAACAAGAACTGCCAAGGCAGAGCAATTGGGTAGATTGAGATTGGCATTGGAGAGCTCCCAGATGCAGGGAGCAGTGTGTAGCTGGAGAGAATGAAGAAGAAGTTTAATACTGGAGAGGGGCAAAGAAGGCAGAAAGTTAGAAAGAGCCATTCTAGACAGCTGTTGCCTCACAGTTTTATCAATAATGTAATAATAATATGGCACAGTAACTTGTTTTTAAGATCTTTAAAAAAAAAAAAAAAAAGTGGATTTGTGAATATTTTTCCCATTTCCTTTGAATTTTCCATTACATTTTTTCCCAAAGGTATTTGCTTATTTGCCTCTCTTAGAAAAGATGTGAGCACTAGATGGACATTTAATAAATTTGAAATTAAACACTGTTTCACTTCAATTCATCTACTTTAAGCTTTTTGAAAAGCAGAGAAATTAAGATACATCTTTTTGTGAAAACCATTTAGATGGCTAATGTAAATTTATGCCAGAGTCAAACTCACATCATGCAGAAATAATGATTTTGAAGCTATTTGGCCAATGCATTACTGCCCCTGTCATATGTTTCTATACCTTACAAACTCACCTCATCCAGGCCCCTACCAATCCAATCCTGCTTTAGTCCCGCCATGCCCTGGCAGTTCTGCCTGCTGCCGGCATCCCTGGGGAATCACGTTTACTTCTCTGCTGCTCCAGGACTGGACTTACCGCTTTGCTTCCTCTGGTGGAAGAAGCTGGTTCTTGGAGAAGGAGGAGAGAGCAGGTTAGTCACCCGTCTTTTTAACAGCTGCTTTTATGTACTTCAGCTGCAAATTAACAGATTAATTTGTTACCTTTTTTTTTTTTTACAAAATGAAGCTATCACTTTTGCCTCTGTGAAATTCCCCATTGATGAGTGTGTGCATCTCAGAAATCCTTCTTGTAGTGCCTGCTAAGTAGCACCCAGACTGGAAGTTGGGCAACTTCCAAAATCACATGCTTAAGCTAGCAAATATAAAATGGTTTTAATGAACTAATTCAGTAACTTTTTATTAATTACCTTAAAAGATGTAAATAAAGCTTGAGTACTTAATACTAATAATACTATAACTTCAATTCTACAGCTCTTTGGCAGAATTCTTAATCTTACTGTGATCCTATAAAGAAGTAATATTTAAAAGAACCAGGACTGTACTTCCAGTTTACATATGATTTTTTTCTTTTTCATCAAAGAAACTCTTTTAATAAGGCAATAGAGATGTTAGTCATAAAATAACTTAAATAGGTTTCCTGCATTTAATAGAGATTTTAACAATTCTGCAGGTTGCATACATTTTTAGAAAAATATTTCTTTAAATTCAGTAGTGTCATTAATGCATCAATAGAGTACTTGTGGTGCCATCAGAATGAATGACATATTCTGGTAGTTATTTTAAAATTAAGAACAGAACATATGTTCAGAAACAGCATTAAGAACAGCTCTGTTAAGTCCAGGAATCAGAGTAGATCATATGTTGCTGTGTACCTTAGGAACATTCAAAATAATTAAAAGCCAAACTAAAGCTTTTATCAATAAAAGAAGCATCAGATTAGTTGGATGCAGCTTGTTGAACCCTTATGACTTTTAAAATTGTTTTTACAACACTGCTTCCAGGGGCTAAGTGCAATGGAAAATGAAGGCACTAAGCACCCCACAGGCTTGAGCTCTCAGCTGCGCAGGAGCGTGCACACACTAAGTCACAGCAGTTAGTTAGAAATTAAACTGGTTGAGGATACCAGGCAGTATTTCTTCCTTGCAGAGAACAGACCCTGAGAGGTCTGGCTATGGCTACAGCATTACCAGTTGCTAAGGGGACAGAGCTTGTCCAGCACTTTCTTTTGTGGATGGGTACTGTCATCCTCGTCTAGAGACCAGCTTCTCCTCCTCTACGTGCCGAGCCGCTACACAAAAGCACTCCTGCAATCCAGCTAACCAGGTTATGGGTGGGAGGGCGGAGAAGCAAAGCAGAGGATCAGGGAGTGCACTGAGGGCAATCAGAGGGAGATGAAGGGTGAGAGTGAAGGAGGCTGGCTCGTGGCAACGGGAGGGACCTGGCCAAGGTTAGCCAAGAGCAGCAACCGTAGGTAGATGTGGCCACGGCTAGTCAATAAAACAGGACTTGCATGCCTTCTGGAAGCAGCTGACACCATAAAGCACTTTGTCATGCAGTAATCGTTTCCCCTTCCTTGGGAGGACACGCAGCTCCGTGCTGCCAGGGAAGCCTGTGGATGCACTGCTCGTACGAGCTACCTGGCCATGGGGCGCTGAACCTCTCCCACTGGCATGTTCTTGGTGCTGCTGGTGAGCAACCAGCTTCCACAGCACCCTGACAGAAAACCCGGTGTACCATTCAAAGCGATGCGAGATTAAATTGCTTTAGTTACCAGCACTGCAACAACTTTAACTCCACCTCTGTGTGTTACAGTTTCATGGCTTGACACAGCTCGGTCTCCAAGCAAACTGTTCGTAGCCTCTCCTTGTGCTATCAGATCAGGTCGCGAGAGCACAGTTATTCTGTGCTGGCGTGAACCAGAGCGGTACGCTCTGTTAGCATCCAGGACCTTCTTCTTTCTAAATAGAAATAGCCCTCCACGAGATCTGGATCATATCTTCCTGTCTCCTTTTTATATTTTAAGTATGAATAATGGGAACATAATTTTTTTGGTTTGTTCTATGTTATTACTTTTGATGGCTTTTTGAGGGAGAAGATTTATTCCATAAAAACAGACATGATTTTCTGAATAGCTGTCTGTTCATACTGTGTATCTGCCTCTTTCCACATCACTATTGTATGCTATGGTTTCTCTAATTAGAAGTCCACAGAACTGTTCTGTAAGAAAGTACCTTTGTTTCCATCCACTTACATGTTGAGAGATTTGTGAGTGATACCTGTCTTCAAAAAAGCAAGATTTTTCTGTTGTTGTTCACGTAAGATTTATATTAAATTGTACATATTATTGTGCTGTTGTAGCTGAATGGCTCATTTTTCCTATTTTGCTGGAGTTGTGTAGGCTGTTTGCTGGTCTTTGAAATTATTAGCCTGATTTCCCAAGCAAATGAGGCTTATGTGAACATGCTTGCTTTGTCAAATGCTTCTGCCTGTCAAAGCTGAGGGGAGCCTCAGCTTTGAAATGGTTGATCAAGTTCATCAAGATCCCAGAGATAATTAGGCTCCTTCTAGTTTCATGGAAATTAACTTCCATGTAGAGGAAAGAGAGAATGAAATTAGTGCCCCCATTGAAGAAAAGGCCAGGAGAATTAATCAATTATGACAGTTCATTGTTTATACTTTTTGTTCGGCATCTTCTTGACTGCCCAAACAGCACGTGCAAAGCTCTGGAGTAATTGCAGCATGTGCTGTTACCTCAGGGGATATAGCAGCGGATGTGATGGGGGTGAGCTAGTGATATCCCTCTGAGGAGAGAGGCAAGTGGTGAAGGTCTATGTCTGCAGGAAACCCACTTTGTTAGTTCTGCTTCTTGTGGCAAAAACTGGCATGTCCACATGGATTTTGGATTAATTTGGCACGCGATATTTTGGCACAGTTTTAGTTTATAGTTTCTGTCATTTGTAAGAGGCCATGTGTTCACTGATAGGCTAAATAATAAGCACCAAAATTCATATTTTTATTTATGTTTTTAGTTTTTATTTCTGTAGCAGATGCATTACCTATCCATTAGCAATGTGAAACTGAACAAAAATCTTTGTTTGCTCTTTGTCCCAGCTCACAGGACCCTTTCCAACTGTATCCGAGTTGAAAATCTGACCTCGCGGAGTCCTGTATTTGGCAGAAGTAATGTGCTGCTGGAAATATTCTTTCTGACTTTCTCAATCATTTATTCACAAATATGAAGTTACATGCTGAGTGGTATTTGTCCAGATCATTTGCTTCAAGAATCAGGTTTATGATCCTCATCCCACAATGGCAAACTTGAGAGTATCAGGTAGATCGCTCTTACCAAATGTAGCTAGGCAATTTCTGTCAGAGGGCCCAGGCTGTCTTTCATAGCCTGTTCTCAAAAAACGTGAGAAGCTAAGACTGACAGTTACAGAGTGTTTACTTAGTGCCAACAACCTGATAATGCAAACCTTGATATTAAAAGGTCAGGTATTTAATGTCCTAGTAAAGCACACTTTGTGTGAGAAACTAATTTGAATGGACTAAATCTGATTGGTAACGTACACAAAATTGCTGCTAAAAATTCTTAGGAAAAGATGTAAACTGATATCCCAGATCAATTAGGACAACAGCTCTGTATTACAATTCTTAGCCATCTTTTCAGCTGTTGGAGCAAGCATAGCTTTGAGAGCTATCTGTTGAAGATACCTCAGAGGTCAGGTTTTAACTTCAACGTTCTGGGTTAGGGCTTTGGGATTGTCTCATTTGTTTTGATGTTGCTGCACGAGATATTTTTACATTCCTGTAAATAATCAGCAAGGGTAGAATATCCTAGAATTGCACATCAATCTACTTCTTACTGGAACTTTATTAAGGTTGCTGGCTTAAAAAACAAACAAACAAAAAAAAAAAAAAAAACAGAAAAACAAACAAACCCAAACCCAAAACAAAACAAACAAAAAAAAAAAAACCAACAGAATTTCAGTTTTGTGGGAGTTTTCATCTATTCTTTCAAAATCTGTTTTCATTCCAGATTGGAAGACAACCAGACAAAAGGAACACACACAGCACACACGTGTATACACACAGAAACACATACTCCTGGAAGACACCATTAACTGAAATTTCAACAAAAGGTTGAATTTTCTAACAGAAAGAGTTTATTTTGATAAAATCAAGAAGGTTCATTTAAATTTCAATATTATGTAACAATATAATAAGAAGTAAAAAGACTTGAAACAAAAAGGTTTTTGAAACGAAATACCTTGCATATGCTCTTAATTTTGTCCATCCCAATGGTATTTCAGTGAAATCATCATATTTCTGCAAAGTACCTAGAAATCTGAATGAAATGGCAACATTCCACTGCAAAATTTACATCCAGCTTCTTGAAGCTTTCTTCCACTGTTTATTTAACGTTTTGTTCATGTCATGACAATTACAGATGGCATATCTGCCTGGCAGCTTAAATAGCAGATTATTAATCTAGGACCTCCACCTTTCTGGTTACGGATAGCCTATGTTTTCCAACCCTTCAGTTAGTTTTTTCATTCATACATGCTATTGTTTTTGTAAATTCTATGTCTTCATTAAGCATTGACTCATAGATATGAATAATATCTATTCTAACACTATAATGAGTGTAGCCAAGGTGGAGGAGAAAATCCGGATAGGTTTGGTGTGGATCTTGCCTTACATGTGCAAAGAATCCATTTATAACAGGGATCAGATAACTTAAAATTACAAGGTGATCTCCCATAAAAATATTCACTGGTTTTGAGAAACATCTTTGCAGAGTTCTACTCAGAAAAAGCAAATAATTGTAGGTAGTGAACACACAGAAATGTATGTAAAGGATGATACTAAGATATGTTAGACAGTCTTAAGATGCAATTGCATTGTACTATCATACTATGTAGATAAAACAATACTGTATCTCATATATACACTTATATAATATTGTATTACTGTCCTTGTTTTTGCAGTGACTGAGACCTTCATGATTTTTAATGTATTTATTCTCCTATGGCACTCATGCCAAAGTTTCCTGCAGCTTTCAATTTTAATCACCAAAGTGGCTTCACATCTGTGCAGTGGGAGAAGATTCTCCTGTGTAGGTAGCTTGTTGAAAGCTTTAGGGCTTATGGGATAAAACTCATCTATATGCATCAGTTAGTTGTATTATTGGGTTAAACTCGCTGTTGGCAAAATTGTTGTCACAACAGATGATATTCTTCCCTTTGATAGGAAACTATTGATAACCTGCGAATTTTCTGTACTCTCTACTGATTTATCAAGTATTTAAGGGCTTGCTTTGAGCTGTTTGTACACAGCTGTCTTTCTGTACAACAGGCAGATGAGTAGCATCACATGTAAGTGCCTTCAGCAAAAAGAGTTGCCCCCTGGATTTAGTAGAAAGCCTCCAACTCATTCAGAACTGATTGGCTGCGTTCCTTTTATGAGGGGAATGGATGAAGTTACAGCTTATGCTGTTGCAATTGTAATGTGGGAACAAAACCAAAACAGCTCTTTTTTAGAAGTTTGTCCAAGATTTGTCCTTCCTGCTAATGTCAAAAAAAATTAGACTTATGGTGGTGGGCAGGAGTATCTGATGTCCATTTATGCTTAGAAATTTTAAACATATCCTTATGAAAATAAAGTATTCCACAATGTTAATTGCAAACATGAATCACATAAATGTGACAGCTAGTGAGGGTCTCAAAAACTTTTAGATAACCCTTTAAACATCGTGCAAACTGCATCTTGGATTCTGTATGGGTGGGTGTCTGTGCCCTGGGATGTTTTGCTGACATCCATGACCAGCAGTTCCTTTATTCAGGGATGTTGCTAAAAGGGGAGGAAAAAAGGCTGGGAAAAAAAAAAAAAAAGTAGAGAAGAATAACTCTAACAACTCATACATACTTGATCCCACAGGAGTCTTCATTCCTGTGCTGAATACAGTAACGCTGTCAGAAAGATGGTGATCAAGACAAATTGTGCAGAAAACTTCAGGGCTGGAACACTTTCTAGGAAAGAATAGAAAATCATAGGGGTAATCTGAGGTAAATGTCAATGCTGGTGCAGGGAACTATATTTGCTTGTAAGCTTTGCTGATATTTTCTCTTTTAAAATCCTTTTTACAGTTGCTTTAATCTGGACAAACGTCTGTCATTTGGAACTCATGTTTTCCGAGATGGCCATTTTGCTCAGCCTGACTTTGCTTATCAGCTCCTAAGTTGCTTTTTCTAACTTTGGTGAGGAATGAAATTGAGAAAATGCATTGACTTTTCCATATGACAAAACATTTCTGAAGGCGGTTAGGCTGAAGGAGATTAATGTTTCCATGATTTGAACAGAGACTTAACATTTAGCAGAAGGATTATATTGGTACCAAAGATGCTCCTTCTGATGATCTTGTGAAGATTTTCCTGTTTGGTCAGGTCATGTGAGTCCAAAAAAGCTGTTCAGATATACGAACACATTCTTTTCCCTTACAGCTCCAAACACTAGCGGCATTGTACAAGCAGCTTTCCTACACAGCAAAGGAGTTTTATGTACATGCTGTTGTCTTTCATTATAATATCCATAACACAATCCTTCCGTTTGCTCTGTTAATCGTAGGAGCTCTTCATGTCCTGTCAGGACTTCCTTCTGGCTCCAAGCATCCTGTGCTAAATGCCACAGGGCCAGGGAGCAGAGAGACTGCATCCCCTTTGCTGCTTCTTTTATAGGGGACCTCTGGGGCGTGAGGAACAGAGGGCAGAAGCAAGGTATCCTGGGTGCTACAACCTCTGCAGACCCTTGGAGGCTGCTCCGAGTGCTGGAGGTGACAGAGATTGGAAGCAGCAATGAGGGAGCCGAAGGATAAAGTGCAGGAGGGAGCGGGAGGACCCAGGGCAGGTGGGACAGAGGAAAGAGCAAGCAGCAGGGCAGGAGCCAGGGGTGGGAGGGAGGAGTGAAGGGAGGGTGCGAGACACAGCAGAGGACCTCCATAGCCAGGTTTCCACTAGACAGCAACCTGCTCCCCCAAGAAACAGCTATGTAAAGTACCGCAGATCTGTTAACCCCTTCTAGTTTCTTCTAATCCCTTTTAGCATTAAATGTACCTCAAACATTAGTGGAAGATCATTATACATTTGAAGGTGTCAGGCTCCTCTGAAGATACATAGCATGCTTGTGAACATGGCTCCACATAACAGTGATAGTTCAGTTTTATGCCTCCAAAACTACAGGAAATTGGCCACTATGGTTACAGAATGTTAAAGTTGGAAATGAAGGCTACCAAACTTGAGATTTCTGGAATCTTTATTCACTACAGGATCCTGATTCACTCTCAGATGCCATCTGTCTCGTGCACCGAATCAGTCAGAGGTATGACGGGAGGGAGCAGCATCTGTGATCGTACAGAGGCACTGCATTGCGATGCATGGTGGAGCGAGTTAAGACCACATGGGTAATTTTAATTCTGACATTTCCTGTCTTTCAATGGCTTTACTAGGCAACAGTAGTTTTTGCTTGTTTGTTTGTTTGTTTGTTTTTTGTTTAGTTTTGTTTTTCCCCCAGCGTTTTTACTGGGATGTGCAGCTTTTCAGTGCATTTGCACCTGCACAAACAGAGAGGAGCTCTGCACACCTGACTCGGGTGTTGCGTTAGGGAAGTGTTTGGGAACCACTGTCTGACTGAAACTAACACTCAATGGTTTTGTTGTCTGGTTCAACAAATAGCTCTGGAAAAATAAAAAACAACAAACTAAAAATAAGAAAAGTGGTGAGATCTACTGTTTACAAATATCATCTTTTTCTCCCCAAACTTGGGAGGCGCTCAGGACCTCCAGGACCACCAGCTGTTGATGCCAGGGCAACAACGTTTCAAAACCCTTGCCTATCCCAACGGGGAAAAAACAACAACAACAAAAAAAAACAAAAAACAAAACACAAAAACGCCGTATCGGTCGGGAGAGGGAACCGACCTTTCCTCCCTTTTAACATTCAGTTGTGAGGGAAGAGGGACCCCCCCCGTCAAACCCCAGCGGGCGGGCGGGGCTTCAGCTC
>VXAA01001683.1:46942-60149 GCA_013399115.1 Anseranas semipalmata
GGGTGCGCGGCGGCCCCGCGGGGCCGGGGCTGTGCCCCCCGGGGCGGCTGGCGAGGGAGCGTCGCCGTGCCCGGGGGTTTGCAGGCAGAGGGTGCCCGCAGGCAACCCCGGCTCTGGACGTCGGTCGCGAGAACGTGCCCGGTATCAGCCGTCCTCCCCCGGGGGACTTTGTCGGCTGCTTCGAAACTAGTCGTCCCTTCTGGCCCCGAAGTCTGGGGAAACTCATTCCCCGCTCGAGGGAGGCTCCCTGCTCTCTCCCGGTTGCCCAGCTGTTGGGAGCTAGCAGGCTGCGCATCAGCGTGTGTCCTCTGTTCCTTCCACTCAGAAAAACAACAACAAAGGAGCGAGATGCGCTAGGCACTTGTTGGGTTTGTTTGGAGATGGTCGTCTCAAAAGGAAGGGCTCCTAAGCTTTGTTTTGAAACCTTCCTTCTCCATTCTGAGAGTAATTTTGCACCTGCTTAAAAATTCCTTAAAAAAACAACAACAAAAAATCCTAGAACTTTAATTCCAGGAAAATAAGGCTTTAAGGTATGCTGCTTCCTTCATTGTGGTGTTTGTTTCTGAAAGCCTCTGTTGTCATAACTTAAAGACTCTAGGAAAACAGTGAGGGGAAAAAACAAACAAACCGTTCTTGTTTGTTTTGCATGTGGGATGCTTCTGTGCTGTCAGTTTCCCTGAATTAGTAATTCAGGCCTCTGTAAGGAGAAGTTGCACTGCGCAGGCAAAGCTGCGTGTTCACCCTGCCTTGGAAGCTATGCGCACCAGGAGCCTGAGCTGGCCAGCTTTGAGTTGGCTAGCTTCTTTGCTGCTGAAAAGCCCTCTTAATATTAACAAGAAGATAGCAAATTTTTCTGCTGGGTCTGGACTTTTTACATAGCTCAAGCTCAGAAACACGATTGTCGGTTCTTCAAAATCTGTCTCTATTTCCATTTCAGGCTGCATTATTCCAGAAATTTGTGAGAACTTGTTAGATTGGAAAATATTCACAACAAAATTAAAATACAGATTTTATATTTTGAGAGGATTTAGGGTGTTACTTCTTAAAGGTTAAAGCACATGATCACGAATGAATTAAGCAATCTAGCCTGTGAAAAGAATCCAATGCTTCTCATTAGGGTCAAACTTCAGAAATAGCCCAGCCATCTTCTACAAATGTGAAATTGCCACAGTGGGACTTAAGCTCTGGAAGTGTTCAAGGCCAGGCTGGATGGGGCTTCGGGCAACCTGATCTGGCGGGAGGTGTCCCTGCCCACGGCAGGGGGTGGAACCGGATGGACTTCAGGGTCCCTTCCAGCCCAAGCCATTCAATGATTCTAAAATTTGGTCTGTAGTTTACAATTCAAGGTGAGGCAGGGTAAAAATATCCAATCATGAAACTGACCTGCTAGGTTTTTGTCCGAGTTCTCTTCCAGAAGACAGGAAACAAAATGCATTTTTCTGGTGTAGTCTGTAGCAGGAATGCGGCAACCTCTTTGTTTTCAATCGAATAGCTGATTCCTGTAGATTTGTTGGTAGGTGTTCCAATTTTTATTCCTCGTCTTGGTGAACTTCTCTTCCTCCTGTTTGTGTTGCAGTATCCTGCCTTGAGCAACACGATTGCCTGGTCAGCAGTGTTTAAAAATATGGGTTTGGTTTGGGTGAATAGTGACTCTTGAAGTCAGGATCAAACCCCAGGACATATAGTCCAAAGTGTCAAATACAGAATTTACATCATGTCCAAGTAAATTTGTAAATGTTTTTAATTAAGTAAACAGAGAAAATACTTTGCTTGGTTTTAAAGGCTTTGCAGTTGCACAGATTTTATTTTATTTGTTCTTGTGGGTGGTGGTGGTAAAGCCATATGCAATAAGCAAGACTAAAAACTTTTGACTGAAGAATAAATGTAAAATAGTTCAAAACTCCTTTGAAGCAAGATATATATAGTTATATGTGCAGAGTGCAGAAAATTTAAAAGAGCTCAAATTAAAATAGGGTTTGTTAACTGCAAGAAATTTAGTCTTTTGGCGGCTTTTAAAAATCCGTAAGTGCTGTTTCTACTGTCACTCTGTCAGCTTACAAGTTTACATCAGTTCTAATGCTAAAACTCTGTTTCTTTGTTTGTTTTTTTTGTTTATTGTTTTAAAAAGGCACTTTGTATCAAGTGGTATAGAGAACCAAGGAGCCATTGGCCATGGCCAGTGACCATTGCTGTTTTGGTCAGTGACAACACTTGGTTACTTTTTTGCATTATGGTTACTGCCAGACCTTTAAAAAACAAGTATTCTTCATGTGACCAAGCTTAAAGCCCTAAGTTAGTGATTGCAGGAGCAGTTAAGTCTTTCGTTTTAGAAAGTTAATGTCATGTGAAAAGATGTTTTTATTTGTGTTAGGTGTTTTGTTTTTTACAGGCATCAGGTATATAGTTCGCATAGTTCAGGCAATCTCAGATTTGCTGGGAAACAGCAGAGAGGAGCCTCATAGGAAAAGTTTTGGCTTAAATGGGATGAAAGAATTTTATTTACAGTTCTTATTTCTGGTATGTTTCTCTTCCTAAAAGAAATGTGTTAGTATTTAGTAGCAGCTCTTTTTTGAGATGCAAGGTTATTTCTGGTTTAATATTTCCACATAATGGCGAAGAACGCTAAATTCAGTCAATACGGAGAGTACCGGAACGGGGAGGGTGGCAACTATGGAGGAGAGCAGTCAGAGCAGCACGGTGGGCACTCTGGGGTTAAGGTCTTCTCGCCGGCAGCTGCCTGGGCCTGGGGTCTTGTGGCAGTTTGCTGGGACTGGGAAGAGCGAGAGTTGAGGAGCCATTTCTGAGAGTCCTTCAGCATCACCATGGCAATGTTCCTCGTGGCAGCGTTAATTTGGCTTCTTTATGCTGCTTTTCTTCTTCTGAGCAATAGCAAGACTTTGGCACCCGCCTGGAGAGTTTTGATTTGAGGTCTGGGTGAGGAGCTAGCAATGGAAATCATATTGCTGGGAGGAGGGAAAAGAAACATAAAGGTCACAACGGGAGGCTTTATAACCTGAGGCAGAATTGCATATCCTCATGGATCTGCTTCTGCCAGGTTTTTCGGCTGCACTTGAACATGCTGTACCATGGTATAGGCTATACAAAACTGTACGTTTCTCAAGGAAGGGAATGCATTTAGAGATGAACCGTTTCAGACTGAGTTATCTTGCATTGCGAGGAGTTTAGTGTTAGGAATTCAGAAGTAGTGTTAAAGAGAACAGTGAGTTGTACAGATAAAATGAATGTAGTGGAGAAGGAGAGAGAATTACAGCATAGTGCTGTCATTTATGAAATTATTGATTGACTAATGAGACCGATGAACCTAGCTTCCCGTATTTTCCCCCTGTAATCCCACCAGTGTAACACTTTCCCATCTGTTTATGGCTCCTCCTCACTGAGGTCCTCCTCATGTGTCTAGGCTTCTGAATGCCTCCTCTGGTCCCTGCATCTCCTGAGTGTCTCTGGAGTGTCCTCCGCTCTGATGTTTCTGACAAGGTTGTCCTCCCTTTCAATCCTCATCTGCCAGCTGTTTGACTGGCAGCAGGCAGATGCAGCTGTTTGCATGGATTTATCGGCTGGTTGGCTGTCCCTGGATTTGGTGAGGTTGGTGGCTGTTTTGTATTTGGCTGCTGGTTTTCATGAAACTTTGAATCCTGACAGTATAAAGTTCTGACAACTTTGTGTCAATTTTGGTGTAAGTTAGCCCATGAATTCATTGGCAGTAGACTGTTTAGTTATATAACCCTCGCTTCCTTGGGAAACAAAGCCAAAACTGCTAAATGAACCTACTTTTTATTTATGGCTATAAGAAGAGAGAGGAGTTAGAACACTGCTTCATATGGGCTACGTGAAAACTATGCCTAGTCGCAGACTTCATAATCCAGAGAAGAAACCAAGGAAAGAGGAATGAGCTGTGTACAGTGCCTAGGTGGGAGTATCAGACGTGTGGCCCATGGGTTGAATCTGGCCCAGGGAACAGTTTTATCTTGACTTCCAAGTTACCCGGGATGTTCAGGTGTTGCTGTAGCAGGCACTGTGAGGGTGTAAGATGACACAGAGATCTGGTTAACGCTGACCTGAATAGGCTGTAGTGCTTCTGCACCGCGCTGGTGCAGCCAGGGCGGGTGTCGAGGAGCAGCAGCAGCATTGAATAAAGCCCGAATGTAAGAAGCTGTATTTTGTACCTAGGCCCACTGTAAACACATTGGTGAAATGTGGGGTGGATCAAGTGTCACGGTATCAGATTTGATCAGCCACACAGAATCTGTTTAATGCTGTTTTATGCTCATTCACTGTCTGTAGTGGAAACTATTCAGCGAGTGTTATCTGGTATTATTTTTTTCATTGTCATTGTAAGTATGATTCCCTGCATTATTTGCTGATGACAGTAAAACCTTGCCATGTGCAAAATTAACAATTTCCTGGATAAAATTCTGTTACATCATCATCACTGTAGTGTTATGGATCTACTGAAATAAAAAAGCCATTAGTTCTCTGCCTACTTTAAGGTGATAGAGTGGGGTGCCTTTTAAAAAACAAATCTAACCTCTAATGCTCTACAGACATCTTTTTGACAAGCTCCCCATGGGCTGAGATGAAGTTATCATACTTCACGTAAGAAGAGGCGCTCTGTTCAGAGCGAAGCTCTGGAATCCAGTTCATTTTGAATGCTTAGCACTATTGCAAATTGGAACTCTTGGTGCTCAGGATGGGCGTGCAGGAAAGCAAACACCCAGGGCTACCTGATTAAAAGTGTTGGCTTATGTTGCCAACAAAATATCCTGCAACAAAATGCAGGAGATTTATAACTAAGAGGAAAGAGTCTTGCTGTTTCTGGAGAACTTTCAACAGCTGTAACTGTTGGGTCATATTTTCTCTTCACCATATTTGCAGACTGACTCACTAGACTTCTTCCAGCTTTTGTAATGAATGATGTGAGGGACCCACAGCTGACTCTCTCAGGCTTTTTCCTGAATATTGTCAATTCTCACACTGAAAAAGGCAAAGGTCTTATATTGTATGCCAAACTAAATGTGCACCTGGGGATCGGAGTGGGGATTTCAAGTCAGCTTTTAATCCTTGCACTTTCTAGTCTTTGAGTATTCAACTCTTGAAGGTGAGAGAAGCTTTCTGGGTAAACCCATCCCTGGAGTGAGATGGAGAAACTTTGGCATGGTTTTGAAAGTTATCTGTAAGAAGCAAATGAATGTTGAGTCTGTTGGCAAATATATCACATCCTGCAGAGTAACATGCTCTTCGATGTGAAAAATGATAGGTTCAATGGGATTGACACACATCTTACAAATATTTTTGTTTGGTAGTCTAAAATAAGCATTTTTCCTACTAACTGGGATCTTTTGAAATATAAATTCTTGTTATAATTTTTATTTGTATCACAAGCTTACTGTTTTATCTGAAATACGAGAAAGCTATTTACTCATGAGTGTATTTTTCTTGCAATTTCTTTCCTCATTTGCAGTGAGGGAACCATTCTTACTATAGCTGCTGGTTCTCTTAAAAAAAAATTGCTGCACAGGCTTTATATCAGGTCAGATTTAAACCATTTATATGTTTCTGTTGCTAGTTATATATACTGTATCTCTTCATTTCCACTAAGAAGACTTATTTGAGGAAGTTCTTGATTGAAAACACGGTAAAATTGTATTTCGGTTGTCAGAAGAGTGAGGAAAGATAAATGTCTTGTGATTCTGGGTAGAAAGGAACCTGAGGTAATATTTTCATGATGGGGGAAGAAGGTCCCTGAGAACCTCTCAACTTTATAACATAACCTGTTTATACAGTCTGTGCTACTTTATTTTTTTTGGGGGGGGCGTTCTATAACTCAGTGAAGATGCTCCATTTTATTTCATTGTAAATGGGATTAGACCCAAAATTTGTTTGAGAAAGAGAAACAGCTATGCTATTCTTGATTAATTGTCATTGATTGCTAATTCATTAGTCAGTGGCATTGGTGCAGTAGAATACAAATATAATTAAAAATGAAGTATTTTCTGTGTCAAAAAAGTTCTAATGTTTGTCACTACTTTTACGGTCAGATAACAAACAAAATATTCTTAAATTAAGTCAGGACAGATGGATGACCTTATCCATAGGCTAAGGAATTAATAGACACTAATCATTTTAAATGGTGCTAGCAGAGGAGACAGTCCTTACAGTAGAAGTTGGAAGTCAATGTTCTGTTTTTATAACATTAACTTACTGTTGAAAACTGTCTTGAACACATCTGCTGCTAATTTAATCAGATACTTATTTCTCTTATTAGTGGGTTAGACAGTGAATAATTCTTCTTTATTCACCTGTTTATGTCCACCATCTGTTGTGTCTTTTTTCCAGGTCCAAGACTCTTTGTCTGTTAAATCACTCTTCATATGAAAACCACTGTGTATTTTTATGGACTTTTTTTTTTTTTCCTTTCTCTGTGCCTTCTGTGGTTCTGTTTTATTCTTTGAGGTGGAGGGACAGACAGGAGACCCAAACCACACAAAATGCGTAGGATTTGGGTGCATAATAAGTTCATAAAGAATCAAATTAGATTTTTTTTAACTTGCTGTCAATTTACTGATAAATTCTAATGTTGTTTGCTTTTTAGTTTTCTTTTTGACTACTACTGAGCATGCAACTGAAAACATTTAATTTTTTTACATATGCAATTTTATTTACAGACTAAAATTGTAACAAGCGTGCTGCAGGAATACAGAGGTCATTTCACACCAAGGGTGAGGATGGGCTGATGAGTGTCTGTAACCTTTTAAGGAAAAATGCCATACTGCTACTGGCGATAGAGTTGCTGTTCTGTGAAAGTGTTTTCAGCTTAGTTTGTTTTCTTTTAGTTAGCTGTCCATTCATCTAAAATCAGATTCTTCCTTAAGATCGGTTCATAATATGAGACAATTTTTCAAGCAGTAGATTTGTTGGTATGCATAAGCCAGAACACTCTCGTTATAGTTGCGTTTTAGAATAAATTTGGTATATGTTATATGAGACAGCTTAGCGTAATTCTCGTAAGAATGGATTTCCTAAGTATCTTGCATTCATAGCCAAAGCATTGGTATTTTCCACATGCATCAGGCATGTTAGCCTGTTATAGAGTTGGTCAGTCTTTTTCACTTGTATCCCGTTTTACACTTCTGCACCACAAGTCCTCTACTGCACGTGTTTGCTGCACAGCGCTGTTGTTTCCATGTCGTTGGACAATCCTGCACACCCAGGCAGGTGGCTGGCTTTACCTGCCGTCCGTGGATCCACCGTGCCCGTGCCTGCCGCGGGGTCGCGGAGCAGGAGCGAAGGAGCTCTGCCGAAGCGCAGGGTCCTTGCCAGGCGGGCTCCCGTGGGTCGTGACGCTGCCACTTGCCCTCTTCGTGCTGTTCTGCACGCTTGGTGTTGGCATTCTCTACGGAGATTTCTTGGGTTAGTCAAGGGAAACAATAGCTGTCTAACGCTGATCCAAATGTTGAGTGAATGTTTGTTGAATGCAGTCCAGACTTATGAAAATGCTAATTAAAATACAAACCTCAGTAGGAAAGTAATTCATCACATAAAAAGTGTGCCCCCCAACTTGCACCTGGTGACAAAGACTTCAGCAATGTGGTGTAACATTCTGCTGCAAGTACTAACGTGGGGATTTGCTGCTAAACTGAAGAAGAATGTGTTGTGTACACAGTGCCCCAGGTTGCACCATGGTACTGATTCTGGAACCAAGACTTTGTCAGGGTGACAGCAGGAGCAGTTTGTGTGCAGGAGGGCAGGGCTGCTATCGGGCAGGTGCTCAGCAAGCTGAAAGAATGGGCTGATGGGAACCGTGTGAACTTCAGGGAGGACAAATGGTAAGTCCTGCACCAGGGGTGGCGAGCCCACGCAGCACTGCAGGCTTGGGACAGGCTGGCAGGAGCACCTCTGTGCAACTTTTTGTCTTTACGGTGCAATAGATTGTGATAGTCATCTTCATAAATAGAAACTCAGTGTACAAAATCTCTATTTTAAATTAAGGAAATTTAACTTCATCAAATGTTTCAGCTGGCTTTTGTTGTAGGTAAAGCCTCTGGCTGTTCAGTTTGTGCTAGATGTTTGAATGATTTGGATTTTTAGGGCCGCTAGATGGTCAGTCTTGCTCAAGAAAATTAAAATGTTTGGTTGAATGTGTAATTCTAAAATTAATTCATATTTCATTATTTTTCATTTTATTTTCATTATCTGAAAAATTATGAAAGGCTCTATATTCCCATTTTTTTCATATTCTTAGATTTTATTCTTCAGCATTTTGGACACAGTATCGTGTGGTTTTATATGCAAAATTGCTTACAACTTTAAACTGTTAAATAGAAGATAATGTTCACAGTCGAGATGAAGTGGAATTAATAATTTGTATCAAAATCAGACTATTAGCTATAAAAGTGTGGTGACACACCGCTGTATTGAAATCAATTACTTTAACATTTAAAGACTGTAAAATTTAAGAGGGTCATACCAATGAACCTTTGGGATTTGTGGGCTAACCGACACAAAACCAGTCTTTTCAGACTGCTGGAATCCTGGATTAGCGGTTGCCATCTTGCTCTCATGCAAAATGTTTTCATATTTACAGTGTAGTTTCTTTCGATGACTAGGTTATTCAGAGCTGAGAACCTTCTCGGGATCTGGAAAGACAGGAATACTTGTGTTCATTTGTTAAACTGTGAGTAAAAGCAAGGTGTCAAAAGTGTATTAGTTCCGCAATTTTGAAGAGCCCTAGGGAAAAGAAAAATCTGCCTGAGTCACTTGAGGATAATATTTTGTGTTTAATAAATTGGTTAAATATCAAAGATGCTTTCTTCAACTTTATTTTCAAAACATGTAGGTCACAATGTATTTCTATTTAACAGTCAGTTTCCATTGAAAAGCAGTTTGGAAAAAGAGTAAAAGATTAATTACCTGTTAAATAAGACATATCATTCGGGAGTTTCCAGGACAATAAAAAGTCAAAATTAAAATCCTGAATGAATGCAAGTTAAATTGTGTAAATTTGCTAGTTGATTAAAAAATAGTACAAGGCTTAATGTAAAGGGTTTATTTAGTGGAACATCATCATATCTTAGATATCTTTTTCAATCATTTACATGCTTTCTTTAGAAAACAAAAGATACCAATGCAAAATGCAAAACTAACTTTAATATTTTATAATGAGATTTCATGCTTAATGAATTCAGTGAGTGCAATATACAATTAAAATCTAATGCAGCTCACTGGTCTTCTCACAGCCATTTCCAGGTGAATCTGTATTTTTAACTGCCTAGCATTTGTGGAATGAAAAAATAGTTTTTTCACCATTTTTTTCTTCTCTTCTGAATTTAAGTCTATTGGGAGGAGAAAATCTAGAGAGAACTGTTTCAGTCACTCAAAGTTTCTCTTTTGTAGCTTAGAGATGACTGCAATGACTTGTAACAAGACTGTAATCTTCTCCCCAAATTTGATTTTTTTAATGCCTTTTTGTCACAAAACCAGATTCTTTTAAGCCTAGTTTTTCTTCTTCAGAAAAGATTTTGAAATGAAAACATAAGAATGATACTGGTCAGTTCCTAGATGACACTGAAAAGAGAGCACTCTTAAATTGCCATCTGAGCTGTGTTTTGTAATGGTGATGACTGTACAAAACTCATGGGGTCATCAGGCTCATTGGTTTTTGATTTCCCATTCAAGAGTATCTTTAAGGCTTGTGTTTCACACAAGCTGAGTATTAAAAAAATAAAAAGTATGTTCAAATAAAGGATGCTTTCTGACTTCATACCTCATAGGCATTTAATTTTATTGTAGCAGTTATGTTTTATTCCACTTATTTGATCCCTTTTATCCTTCTTTCTCTAATATGTGCATTTCCTACAATTATTTCTTTAGAATGTAAATTTCACTACAAATACATGCACCTTCTTAAAACTTTTGTAACAGCAGCTGGCAATGTTATCAATTATGAGTTTTAATTATTAGCTGATATTATACCATAACATCCTTTATTATATGTCATAATTCCTTTATTATGGAAAGCAGGAGAGTAGTAAGATTTTTATAACACGTTTCCATATTTTTTTGACATGGAAAGAATTTTGTTATCTGGAGTTTGTTTTAGAGTGTTGTGAAGCATTTGGAATCCTGCAGGGATTGATGTATATGGTTTGTGGGTTTTTGGAACAGCTTCATATTTTCATGAGGTTTCAGAGCACTGTGTCTGATAACCTCGGTGAACAGAACCCTTCAGTTCTGTACTGGTGCCGGTGCGGTCCTTTGTTGCCAGTGGAAAATGGCTTAGTGGACATTAGGGTTTGGTTAAGGTAGGCTCCAGCTTGGTATTGCTTAAGGTTTGACTGTGGGGAATATCATTCCCAAATATTTTTAAATGAAAAGAGAATAAGATCATCAATGCTGTAAATGTGTTCAATATAAAGTAATAATAATGAAAATCAACTCTTTCAACAGTTTCTTAATAGCATTAAAAGAATCTCTTCAACAATTTGTAGCTGCCTGTTCCTCTGCCTGCAGGGCTTAGTAGTAGGTCCCTTCAGGTCCCCTACCAGTATCCCACCTTCCTCCTACAACTTAATTGACTGACTGTATTCATCTTCCATTGTGGTTCCTTCGGTGTCCTTACGAGGTATATTATGTGTTAGTCTTTTCTTCACTAGCTGTAATTCTAACATTAAAATGTTTTTCTCTTGAAATTTAAACTAAAGCATAATATTTGCAGCAACAACTTTGTTATTCCCTTATAAATTTCTCAAATTCTGTACAGCTGTTTAAAAGAAAAGTTTAAACAAAAACAAACCCAACAACAAAACTTTGAGATAAATTCCAGGTAAACACAGCCCTTAGTTACAGGCTTTCTTTATTTCCTTTTTTGCCATGCAAGATACTCATAACGTTTTTTTGGTGTTCTATTGTTTTACCAGCATTTCTGATGTTCTGTAGATGGTGGTTCCCTCAGAACAGGAAATCAAGCTTTATACTTGAAAAATAGTTTTAGTATGGTTTCAGTTAATTTGCATTTGTAATTTTATCAGTACAAATTCTCTGTAAAACTCTTCAAACTGCACTATTGTTAGCCACGTTAAGCCAAAGATACATTTATCGATTTAACAAGTTTTCAACTTATACAGGATATCCTTTGCAGAAAACAGTCTTCTGCATTTTTATTAAATGATATGTTTTGCAGCTTTTTTTTTTTAACTTTTTTTTGGCTTCTTTTTAAGAAGCCAAATACATATTATTTCTTAATATTTTCTAATTTCCTATTTTTATTTCCAAATAGGTGGAGAGCGAACTTGTGGTGTACATGAATTAATCTGCATTAGAAAAGGTAAGCAATGATTTGTGAAAGTTGACTTTTTAGCTTGTGAATAGTACTAGTTAATGTTCATGTCTTGCATTTTCTGGATTTTAATGTTGCATGTTTGTATTGCAAAATCTTTTGATGCTGACACCGTCAATTAAAAACAATCATGTTATAAATTGAAAACTTGAAATTTGCGGAATAAAATTTGAATTTTCATGAAAAGGAAAACTTTTCTTCCAATATTAACTGTGTTGCATGGAAGTTGTTAACGTTGTTCAGCTGTGATAGGAAACCACAAACTGCATAAACTTTGATCTTTGCCCTATACTTTCAGATTTTTGTAGGTTGATTTGATTTCAAGTAGTGGTTGAATGTTGTGAGGATATTTTGAATAAGTGATATAGGGGACTGGCAATTTCTTCCTGTGTTTTCTTGAGATCCTCATGACTCAAACTTCTTTGAAAACAACTGTATCAGTAATGACACCAGTCATGGATAGAGTATGAAACAGAAGTGTGCACAAGAGAGGGCTTTCATAGGTTTAAAGCTGAGTTACAATGACTGAAGTTGCAGTCTGATGGTACAGCTCAGGTGATACAATGACAAGATATGGTTCTGTTTTCTGCCCTCTCCCTTTGCCAGCCCTACACTTCTCTGCTTCCCTGGCAGCGGCGTTGCTGCTGAGTCTCTGTGTTCTGATCTGAAAGCTAATCTTAAAAATAAATAAATAAAATAAAGTTTCTTCAAGGATTAGTTCCTTAAATTGACTCACCATTAGGTCAGAAGAGCGTTCAGTGCTTTCAAAAAGTAAAGAGTAAGAAGGTGTGGCAGGAGAGGAGGAGGAGGAGGGCTGGGAGACGTGACAAGAGCTGTAAGATTGGTTCAATGGTATTGTCAAACCACATCCTACGTGGTAGGAAGAAGTTTTGTTTGGCCTGTGAATAGAGTTTAGTTCCCGTTGGAATCACTTAAAGGTTTATGTGTGTGTATATATATATATTGCTGATATATATATATATATAAAACAGCAAAATTAAGTCTACTGGTTGAGGTAAAAAATAGCTTTATGGCCACAAGTTGTCTTTTCCAAATAACTTATTGAAAGAATAACTGAGAGTTGTATGCGATGTGATAGTATTGTAATTAAAAACACTTCTGCTTTTTTAAGCTCTAAATCATTCCATTCTTGCTTTTCTATAACTTCTCTCTCATTTGAGGGGGAGGTTGTTCTTTCTTTTTTATGTTTTTTTTTTTTTAAACTTCTTTATTGCTGTCTCTGTCTTTCTCTTGATGGATAAGTCAGTGCCCACAGCGCTCTGTATTCCTTCTCTGTAGGCTCTGTTTTTCTTTACAAATTATGAAACTCATTGAACTAGAAAGTTCAGGAAGCCTAATGGTGAAGTTGCAAAGCCCATTAATCTTGCTAGTCCCTATTTATTTTAGGGTATTTTACTGAGCGTAAGAAAAAAGTTTTCTGCGTTCTTGGAGGCAGCGCTTTGTTTTTTATTGTTGTTGCTGGGAAGCTGAATTGAGGAGAGGTGCATCTTTTCTTTTTAAGGTTCTGTGTTATGTTTGAACATTGGAATCTAAGCTCCTGTTGTTGTTGATCAGATATTATAAATCAATTTTTAGTAACAGATGCATGGAGCGTGTTTTAGCATTGGTAGTTATAAGTTAGCCTGGGGATAAGTGTGATTGAAAGAGAAGTATCCTCTTAGTGCTATTTATACCAGTAGTATGTTGGGTTCCTTTTTTCTTTAGATGAGTTTCCATGTGTATTCCTGTAACTTTGTGTGCCCCATACGCCCAGCCATGTCACTGACAAATTTCTCCTAGTAGTGTGTGGAGCAGGTGACTTCACATCATCTGATGCACATTCAAGATGTTTTT
>VXAA01001690.1:0-30272 GCA_013399115.1 Anseranas semipalmata
TTAAAGAATCTGCATTGCATCAACAAATTTTTTGTTTGAATTTGGTCTTCACTTTGGTGAGAGATATGTTTATAGGTGACCGATGATGTGAAATAACAGATGGTAAGTGGGTTTGGTAAAAAGTTTTTTGGAAGCACTGTTTTTCTCTCAGAAAACATTTCGAAATGAAATGTAGGAAAGTTACTACCAAAAGATAAGCTTCACTAGTGCAAGCAGATTTAAAGGTAAAATACGAATTTATGTTTTGCATGATCTATAGAGGAAAGAAAACTAAAGTAGTGGAGTATTTCTTTCTCATTCATACCTTGGAAAAACTTATGCGTATTTTTACATTGAAAGCGAGATAATATAGAGGAAATGAATATACTTTTCCTTCCCCCTGGATTGAAAGAGTAAAGAAAAATTTCAGTTGGACCCAAAGCAATGTTTCTTCAGCTCACTAAAACCCTCTGCTCCTTACTCCCACCTGTCAGCTGGGATGCTATTGTGATGCACCAAGTGTGCACCCCACAATGTGCCTACTACCTTCGCCTTCCTGTGCAGGCATCCCTGGGGTTTCCTTCCAGCCTTATGGCCTCGGGGAAGCTCTGTGCAGCGTGTCAGAGGGCTGTGCCTGGCCCCTGGGTTTCTCCACCCTGAGGGCTGCATCCAGTGATTCATGTCTTGCTTGGGGCTTGGGGACAGGTACTGGAAAGTTGCTCTGTCCTGAGGTGGACATTGCAAATTTGGTGCAGATCATTACCTGAGAAGTGGCAACTGCCAGGGACTCAGGTTGGTCGTGGGGGCTATCAAATATTCAGCACATATCTAATGAGATCATGTAGAAAAGTATTTCTCTGACTTTGTGACATTTGTGCACAAAGATGAAACATGAAATACCTATGACAATGAATAAATATACTATAAATTCAATTGAGAAGTGAAAGAAGAGGGTAACGATTATGTGGTAATGAAAACCAGAAGACATAGTTTGGTACAGAACATTTATTTGGAAGGAGACAGCTTTTCTACAATTTTGGAACAAAATTGTACAGAATATAAAGATTATCTTTCTGGGGGTTCACTGGGGCTCTGGCTTTTCACCAGGATCAAAGTGATGCAGTCTATTAAAAAATGTTTTTTCTCCCTCAGCGCAGTTGCTGTGTGCAATTTCTAGCATCCTAAGTCACCTCTCTAAAATCAGTGTCAATAACGTAACTGGAATAAAACAAAGCACAACGTAAGCAGATGACTAAACTGGAAAGCCAGAGGATAACAAACCTAAACTAAAGGCGAAATGAGAAAATGCACACATGAGCCCGCCTTTCACAGGTGCTGAGCATTTGCAGCTCGCATTCTCTTCAGCTGGCGCCAGACGACACCCAGCACTTGGGCTCCTGCCTGTCAGCTCCACCCTCAATTTGCAGCTCGAGTTTCCCTGACTACTTTAAATTGCTCCGCGCGCAGGGGCTCTGAGCTCAGTACGTCCACCGTTTCCCAGAGCGGTATGAATTGCATGGATGTGTCCATTGGGAAGAATAAGTGTAGGAGTATTTTGGAGCGCACCGAGGCTCGGGACGTGCGATGACCTGCGGGGTGAGTTTCTCAACCGCTGCCTCCAGCCTCCCTGTGGCATCTGCTGGCAGGGCTGCCGCAGCGGGGGGCTCTGGCAGGGCTACCTCGGAGGGCTCCGAGGCTCCCACCACGGTTTGCTGTGGGTACGTGGTGAGGATGGGCCCCGGGAAGGTGACGACGACGGGCGGCGGGTATATAATGACCCGGGAGTCGCCGCAGGCCACCACGCAGGGCTCGTTGCTGCTGGTGGCCAGGGGCTGGGGACACTTCACCTCGCAGGGATTGGTGCACGCCAGCTGCTCGGAAGCCATCGCCTGGCTGTGGAGGGGATTTCCTGCAATTTAATTGTAGAATTAGAGGGGGGAAGAAAAAGGAGAGAAAAAAAAAAGNGCTTGCCTCTGAGAGATCTTAAGACAGATAACTTGGATAAAGACACCAGTTCAGCTCCTCTCCCTGTCTCTACAACATTTTAGTTAGCCTCCACCTATTTATCTTTTCTAATTTGCTGCTTTAATCTTGCTCCCTTGTCTTCCTCCAGGAGCAAAAATCCTCACCATCCCCTGCGTGCCACCTCCCAGACTAACATCTGCTCTAAAAGCTCCCAGTCCTTTGTGATGTCTCCTGGAGACAAGTTCGATCTTGTTTCCACAGCGTCTCTTTTCCTCCCACATGCAGCCTCTCAGGGCAGCGCCTGCAGTTTGTGTTTTACAAGGGGGTGCAAGGGGGGAGGGAAGGAACCAGATTTTCAATAGATTTGAGTCGCAAGTGATCTGTTTAGCAGCCTGCTTAATTTCTTCTATTATTTTCCATGCAAATTTTTGTTATTACCAGGCACTGTTCCATTAAAACACAGAAAAATTAAAGGCTAAGAATAAAAGGGGGACTAAAAATACAGATTTAATAAGCAAAACGCATTACTTACAATATTTATATTGTGGATGAGTGGTTTTCTCAGCCCAAATGAGAAACTTGCAGCTTCAGGTTGGGTACAGACAAATTTAATTATGGTTATTTCTTTCTTCACATAAAATAAAATTCTTTCTCTACATACAAGCTAGTTCTCCATGGTATAGCATGACACTAGTCTTTAAACTTGTAAATCAAAGATATGTTATAGTGATGAATAAGGAAAAAGTATTATTTTATTCTCGGTTAAGTCCTGTGTGCTGCAGTGTACTAAATTATTGTCCTTAAACGCTTGAAGATGAGGAGTAGGGGATATGGCAGCTTTTAAAGCACTCCTTATAATAAGCAAATACAGAATGCTTCTAAGGTAGATAGAGGATAATTTGGAGCTAATCTATAAAATCAGTATGTCTTATCTATACAGAAGTGATATACAGGATCCTAAAGTATGTAGCCAGAAACACTTTCTAATGAACTATTATACTGCAAAGCATAAAGTAAAAGTATCTTAAAAGCTACTTTCCCTGACTTCAGGAGCTTGGTGCTGCCTTGTACCAGGTTCTAGCACAAGGTGTAAGTAGGGCAGTGAGCTCTTATCTATTTACTTGTCCCAGCCGTATTCAGAGCAAAGCAAAAGTATCCTCAAATGCATCATTCTGCAGGAAGGGGGGAAGCATGCCTAGCATTTTTCCCCAAATACCCTTAGGTTAGAACTTGGCATTGACCTGAAAAATACTCAACTCCACCTCTGTAAGAACACATTAAAATGCTAGCGAAGTCATGTTTTAGTAGTTAAAAGTGAAAGCTTATTTCCACAGTTACATTAAGTAATATCTAACCAGCACCCGCTTTAACTTGTTGGGTCTACAACTAAATTAGCTAAGGATGGACAGAATAAAAGCAATGTTGCATTTCTATAGCTACACAGAACTAACTTCAGGCAATGAGGTTTTACTTCAACAGTCATCTATGAAATTCCCCCACTTAACAACAGATAAATCTCCTATGCATGGCATATATGCAAAAACAGAGCTAAAATCTATTTTCAGTGCTCTTCTGAGAAATTTTTTCCAAATTGAGAGTTTAAAATTCCTAATTCTCCCATAAAATTAGCAGCCCGAAGGAGTCTTGAAAAACTCTTGCTTTTATTTTACAGCCTTTATCCAGCAGATAAAAAAAAAAAAAACCATCTGTAATAGGATGCTTGCTATTGTTTCTGATAGAGTATTTATGCAGGATTTAGTCCCAATTTTAACAAAACTAACACTAAAATAAGATTAAACTCAAGATTTTTATAGTTGTCAAATCAGACTTACTCAGTGTACCGCAGAGAACAAGTCAAGAGAAGTAGTGAGAAGAGCCTTGCATGGAAAGTGTATTTATATCCTTTCTCGTTTTGCCTGGAGGATCTGAGACGCCCTTTGTGTAAAGGGCTTTAATTGCTTATGAGGCAAACTTTGTTGCATGCATTACTCCTGTACTTGCTGTAATTGTTTTGCTCACTGTTTATGATTATCTAAGCCGAGTTGAGTAATAATTCAACATGCAGACTATAACCTGTAAGTTCCTTTAATCTTGAAATTTCCTTGTTTTACTATACTGATTTCATTAGGAATTAAAAGTACATGAATGAATAGGTTTCTGGTGACTTATCTTTGCTAAAAACATGACAGCACAGGGAGTTCCAGAAATGTCAGTGGCACAGTGTCAGCACACGCAAGATTTATATTCCATATTGGAAATACAGGTAATGTCTACTATTCTCCATGCCTAGATAAATCTCTAGAAGCACAGGACTTCTTTCTCATCTGATTTAATGTTAATGAAGTTGACGGATGTGTTCTTACCAAAGCCAGAGGAATTATCTGGTACAAAAACTTGAAAGAGCAAAACTATCTTTTAAATAAAAATGAAGTCATCTCTGATTATGAAGCCTAAAATGAGAAGCTGATTAAATGTTTTACACTTTTCATTCTGTATGAGGTCAGAGCAGTCTAAATCCACTAGGATATTATTACTATTAACATAATTTCCAAGTATGGCATACTAACATGGTTGTGAAGTACTTTGAAATCTTGTTTCCCAATGTCTCCAGAAGATTCCTGATAAGCTCTACAGCCTGGGGGATGTTTAGGGGTGCCTTATTAAATAAGAATAATTCATGTCATAAACACCATGATCGTGGTTTTCATTCATTTAAATGTGCTTGGCGTTTTTATGCATGAAGCTTCCCTCCAGAGGGAATAGTAAGTGCAGTGAACCGATTTCTGGGAAAATGGGTGTCCCACATGCACCTATCACTGTGGTTTGTTCCCCCCTGGAGGCCTCTGCCACCAGAGGGAGCCTCCATGTGCTCCCATCATGCACTGCTCCTCTGTGCATGGGGGCAGAGTTAAGGGTAATGAGACTGCTGGGGCAGTGTTTGGGCTGTGGGTACATGCCATGGTGGAGGTGGCTTCAGGTTTTCATGGTTTGGTCCTAGTGAGGCGGTATGAATATAGTATGCATCAAAGGAACTCACAATACAACTGCAAATAGTCTTTTTTCCTCTTCCCTAAGTTTTTATGGTCTCCTGGTTCTAACTTTTGCATAACTTGTAGCTAGAAGACTGCTGCCCTCTGAAGCTGCTATTTCAAAGCATGGCTTTTAAAGCATGTGTAACAGGAATGAAATTCATCCCAATAAAAGTATTGTAGCTAAGCATACAGGATTCTTGTTTCATCTCCATGGCATTTGGGAGGTACACATGAGTATAAGATATACATAGGAATTGAATCCTGGCTGTCATATTAAGATGTAGTCCCTTAGCTACAAGAGAATGAACTCTTCAGGATTTCCTCATAATTTAGCAATATTCTACACAATTTTGTTGTTTTTTTCCCTTTTCATTGTACTCTGGAGTGACTAATCAATGCAATAAAGGGTAAAAGAGTAAGGCAGACTGCATGTGCCACAATATACAATGTTAATGTTGTGAGTGCCTATTAATTTTAAATCATTTTAGAAAATTATATCCTTGTGTAAGGCAGGGACAGCATTAATAATAGCTGTTGCCTAGCTAAGATATGATCTATGTGGTCAAACCTGTTCTGTTCAACTTCAGAGCACAGAAGTCTTGTTTGTAAAGCTGAGTCAGGAGCACTTGCTAATGAAGAAATAACCAAAGGAAAAGGCTTGTGGATGGATACTCTGCTGATGTAGATCTGCAACATTCATTCTCTGGGCTTCAAAGAAGCTCTACGTGCTTACATCATCTGTAAACATTGTATCAGCAAAAATTCTGCCCATTAGGCAAGTATGAACTGAAAGTCCAGATCTTAGCAAAATTTAATCAAATATGTATTAATGTATAGATCTGATGTTTCTTACACTAGCAGAACCTCTGGCTTTCTGGTTTTACACAAACTACAGGTGAAAGTTGAATAATTCAAAATTTGAGGCAGTGCATCACAGTCTAATTAGGACAGTGCCAGAAATGACCTTGATACCTCTCCTTTAAGGTGATACTATTGCCCAACACTAGGCGTCACCTACAGCTATTATTGTTATACAACTATTTGCATAGACCACATCTTGATGTTTGTGAACCATTTGCAGTCCTCAGCATTCCCATGATGTTTAACTGCACAGGGTGTTTCCAGAAACACCTCTTAAATCCTAATGTATGGCAGAAGGAATACAATTCAACAGAGCTGCACAGCTACTGGAAGAGGGGAGAAGTCCATCAGCCTGGGTGTTACACAGGGTTAGGGATAGTCTTTTCCAAGTTTTGCAGTGTTTGCCAGTTGAACAAAATGGCCCCTTTTCTGAAGGTCTTTCAATAACATTAGTGGATTAAAAAAGGGGAAAATTTTCTTGCATAATGGCCTTGTGACATGTGCAGTTGCTGACTGACTCTTTGCTTTCCAGGCTTGTTAGCACCAATGACATGGGGCTGGGGCTCCATGGATATTTTGTCTTTACCACCTCATTTCTAGGGTTTAACAGCCCAGGAAACATGGTAGGAGAAGCAAGGACTTGTACTTCTTGTTCCCTTCTAAGTGGGATTAAACCAGGTTTTGAATATTGGAAAAACAATGAAGAATTGCCAACAAATTTAAAGTTTGCATGACAAGCTTAGAGGAAGTAGGTGTTCAAGGAACACAGGAAGGAGCGAAGGGAGCAGGGCAGATGAGGCACCTCCCTCACCGCAAGATAACCAGAGCAGCACTGAAATGTATTGTAATACAAGAAAGTCTTGTTGGGAGCAGGAAAGCAAAAGAAATTATTTAAATGATGTAAAATGTGTTTGGAGTATATGTAGGTTGTGTGTTTCTCCTGATTCTGCCATGATTTTTTTTCCTGCTAATCCTGTTTTTTAGTATGTAGATAGAAACCAGAGTCCTGCAGACAGGTATAGAAGACACTTGGCTAACCCTGAACTATGTGGCCTCCACAGCTCCCTCTAGTAGTCCCATGTGGCACTACACAACCTGCCTCAGTTTCCCTTTGTTTGGAGTTTTCTTTATTTTTCTCACCTGCTTCCCAAATGCCTGCCCCCAGCTCCTCCTTGTACAGTGCCAGGCAGCAGCACAGGTGGTACCTAGCACATAAGTAGCAAACTGCTTTCCTTCTGCCATGTGTAAAGAACAGGGCTGTGCACATAAGTAATTTGTTATCTATCTTCAACATGAGTATAACTATGGATGCTGAAGACGCTGGTTGGTTTCCTAGGGTTAGGGAAGGAGGAGGCCAGATTAAGCTGTAATGGTGTACATCCAACTTTCATTGCCTGTAATGTCACAATCAAGATGAAGCCTGTGTTGTGTTGACTATGAAATAGCAACGTAAGGGACAGTCTCTGGATGGGATCGTATCTTGGATCATCAGTCTGGCCTGCCAAAAGGTGGAGAAGGAGCTACTGTAGCTATGTATTTGTCACTCTAGATGAGCAGGTGCATAAAAGTAAAAGGTTGAACTGTCATTCTGGGTGAGCGTGAGTTATGGAGAAGGTGGAGCCAGGCCCTTTATGGAGGTGCATCACAGGAGTATGAGAAGCAATAGGTATAAGCTGAAGTGAGAGAGGTTTGGATTGACATATGGAGGAAAAAAAAAAAACAAACACAACATTTCCTCATGAAAGAACAAGAGTTTGGATGAGAGACCTAAGAAAATCTTCAATTAGCTAATGATTAGATCCTTGTTGGTACACATTGGCTTTGTCAAGCTCTGACATCCCTCTGTCATTCTGAATGATGTTATCTAAAATGTTGTGCAGTTCTGAAACATTTGTTTAAAGCACAGTTATTTCTCAATGAAAGTTAATTAGGTAGAGAATATACAGAATTGGTTTTGGCATATAAGGAAAGTTTTCAGTCTTGTGGTATCAGAGCTTACTGAAATACTGATTATTTGTATACTGTAGTGTGGTGTGTACAGAAGATACTGTAGAGCCTTCACAAAATTCTTTGAAAGTATTTGCTGTCAGCATTCAGCAGGGTATGTTTAACAAGTGAATTTTCCCCCAGGGGGATCCCACATGTTGACCTCAAAATTTAAGGACAGTTTATGGCATGGAAACCTGAAGTTATTTAATCAGGATCAAACCACAGGAATGTAAACAATTTATACCAGAGAACGAAGAAAGTATTTTTAGCAATCTGTGGGTGTAGCAGCTTAATGCGATGCGAGTCATCTTATATCCTCCCTGGCAGACCTTGGAGTTGGGATGGTTACAGGGTGAGAAATGCTGTCCAGCATGCAGACCTCTGCTCCCACAATGTCCCACAAAAGTGCCTGGGGGGGGACTGACCTTTACTGGAAGCTGAAGTACTCAAAGCTCGGGAGCTGGAACTGATGACTATGTTAGCAAAGTGTCATGAATTAAGTTTGTATGCATAATTTAAAGTGATGTTTTTACTTGATATTTGTGTGCTGAGTCTGATAAGATATAGTTCAATTTGTTTTGTTCCTGTGTTTTGTGCAGAAAAAGTAAAAATGAGTTTGAGATGAGAATTTTGAAGTTGTTTCTTCTAAAATAGCCATAGGTAGGTGTTATTACTTAACAGTTCCTTTAGAGGGCAGACCAGAAATTAGGGATAAGGAAATAAGAAAAAACAAGAACACAAATAATAAGAGTAGGCTGTTCTGGCCTTGCACATAGAAGTTCTCTGAAATGAGAGAGGAGCAGAAGAGAATGTTAGGGAGAATCAGGAACATAGTCTGCCTAATGGGAAAGTTTGAAGCGATGAACAATGCTTTTGCATGTTCAAGGTTTATTATCAAATGCATCTGATCCAGATAAATATCTACTTTTCAGTAAAGATCTGATTCCAGGACATCTAAGTTGAGTTACATGACATTAACTTTATAATAGGCACTTTGCCTATGTAAATAAGGAATTATTTTGAAACTTTCCCTGAGAGCATTTGGAGTTTTCCCAGGGAACAATTTTGCCTCTGCGACCCTCAGGCACCTCCTGTGCTGGAGGCATTTTGGAGTATAAATCTGATTAAATGAAAGCCAAGGTTGTGCAGGAATAGAAACAGGCTTCTAGTACACAAGCTGGCCCCCAGCAGTCTTCCTTCCTGCAGAGTGTAGCTGCATGGAGCTTCCTGGTGCTGGTACTAGTGCTGTGCACATCTGCCCTCCATTATGGGATGGCTGTTCAAGGGTTGGGGCCATGTAGCAGCTGACTGCATCAGCAGCAAAATTACACATATGCCAGGTCATTTATGGGTCTGTTGACCAACACAAGTCTTGCACAGATCCTTGGGGAAGGAAGAACAAAACATATACGCTTTCCCCTTGTTGTGGGCTTTGGCCTGAAGGAACAGGGATCCTTCATTGCCAGTGCTAGGACAAGTGTCACAGCTAAATCTGTAGGACAGGTGTGGAGGTGGCAGCCAGTGGGGTGGCTTTGATGCAGGTGAGCAGTAGCTCCTAGTGCCTGACTAGTTGATCTGCTATGAAGTGGACCATTACGTGAGATATGATCATGGGGCTGGACTGTTGCAGGGCACTGATATTCAAAATACATGAATATTTTGTATTCATGCCCAATGCAAACTGAGTGTAATGCATACTGGGTTGCTGAAGGGAAGAGAGGAGGGAGATGTCTGGATTCCACTGTCTTGGGGTTTGTCCCATGCACTTCAAAAAGCCTTAGGGTATGTAAGAAGCAGTTTATTTAAAATGGGGGGAAAAAAAGCCTTGTTTTCATGGAAAAAACGTAAAATAATGATCTCGCCTGCAAAATGCTGCTTGG
This sequence comes from Anseranas semipalmata, assembly GCA_013399115.1. Taxonomy (NCBI): domain Eukaryota; kingdom Metazoa; phylum Chordata; class Aves; order Anseriformes; family Anseranatidae; genus Anseranas; species Anseranas semipalmata. The sequence goes on from VXAA01001690.1 coordinate 9,707, forward strand.
AATCCTCACGCACATTGTGGATGTTACTCAACATCTGGATGTCTAAATCTGAAGGCATATGCTTAGTTTTGCAATGCTGCATGTGTACGAACATAATTAATGTTTATGAAACAATCTGGAAACTTCAGAGATGCGTGCTACTACTGCGAGGATCACGTAGGATCCATCAGAAGTGGGTCTAATTTATGGAAATAGAAGCTGCAGGTTTAATTTGCAGACTCCAAGAGCTTGAGTAGATTAGTATGGAGAAGATGTCCTGGGGGCCGGGGAAGGCTGTTGGAAATAGTCCTCTGGAAATTACAACGGGGGAAGAAGGTCTCCACTTTAAAATCTTGTGAGGCAGTAGCATTTGTCTCTGACTTCGGGGTACAAATATTGATGTTCATTTCCATGGTTTTACTGCTATAGGCCTAGCTCCAAATCATCTGCTTATGCTTTTTTAAAATATTTTGGAAGCACAGGATAATGGGGTAGGGGAGAAGTAGTTGATCCTTCCTAGTCACTGAACATAGACAGTTAAAAGCAGAATTACTCCCCTGCTTGGCCTCTTCAGTGCCCTAATGCTTAGCCTAATAGCTCATTAGTTCTAGCTGTTATTGTGTGTTGGCCAACTGATATTTGCTTTGCGTTAAGTTGCATGTATCCAGGTTGCAGTCTCTTTTTGCGCAAGTTATCCCAACAAAGTGGCCCAGAGAGAGTGTCACAGTGCCATGCTGCTGCCTGCAAGCACTCAGTTGATGATTTTATCCTATTTTTGGGAATAGACTTGTGAGTTGGCTGGGAAACTCATAGTAGTACTCAAGACAATAATCTGAAAATCTGCATCTGTTGTGTCTGTGCTCCTAACAACCTGGGAAGGAGCCTGGAGGATATCTCATGGTGCTCTGAGCTGCCGCAGCTGCATGACTTCCTGTGAACCTCTTTGGTGCTGCACAGGGCACAGCACCCTCCGCAGACAGCAGCATTTTTCTTCCACGCAAAAATGCAGTTTGGATGGATGCTTTAAAAAAAAAAAAAGCAAAGGTTTATACATCAGGTGGTGATTTAGTTAATGCTGGTGTGGGTGTTGCACCTCAGGCAGGTGACGGCACCACTTGTGGTGGCACTTGTAAGGGTTCAAAAATAAAGTGTAGGGGGGAAAAAAAGAAAAACAAAGTGCATGCTGCACGATAATGTTTAATGCGAATAAAAAGCTGAATATACATGCATAAAATGAGATGGATAGGATATAATCAGAAAAGTTCCAGGACTTCATGAGGGTCTACAATGAATCTCCAGTTACATAGTTCTGCATAGGTTGTTCTTTTTTTTTTTTTTNAAGTATTTTACAGTGAGATCTGGTGTTACAATTGCTTGAAGTTTTTTTTTTTTTTGCCCTGGTTTGCATCAGATATAGGCAGAAAAATAAGCTGGTAAACCATTACATGATGGGTCTAAGCAGGGGGGAAAAAAGCACAGGGAAGACTTACAAATGCCTAAGAGCTGATTCTTTTTTTTCTTGTGGTAAATGCTGGTTCAGCAAAGTATACAAGTGAATGTCAATTTTGATAAAATTTCATTTTGGAACCCAAGATTTTCAGTCATAATTTTAAGAAATTATGCTTTTTCAAGAGGAATTGATAATAAAAAGTCAATGTTGGCATAAAAACTTTAATTTATTCGTACAGTTTTGTCAAACCAAAAATATATTTTTGAAAATCTTGTTCCTTGGAGAATTCTTTTTCATTTCATCCTAATTTTGAATAAGATCAATAGTAAAATTTCAATTTTTTGTAGTTTGGAAATTTTAGTCCTCATGCAGGTCTAGTGCCAGGAAGCCATGCTTTTATCGACTCCACTGGGAACTGTGGGAGCTCAGCACTTCTACAACCCATTATCCGTAAACTTAGTCATCTGTCTTACTCTTCAGTTCTGGTTTTCACTTAATCCAGCACGGATATCCATGGATTTAGGCTGGCCTGCAAGTTCTATAACAAAATGGCTTGGAGAAGTGAGGAGACAACGTATTACAGTTTCCAGTATCAAAAAATGATAATCCTGAGTTACATGCTGTCCCAGAACCACACATGCCCCCGAACCCAAGAGATCCCCTGGAACCAAGTAAGTTCCCAATATCGAACAACGCAGTAGATCCCACTATGGTTTGCTGAGGGAAAGTGGTGAGAGTTGGGCCTGGATAGATCATAGAATATGGTGGCGAGTCAGGGTCCACTATGTCCACTATTGTGTCAGGGTATTTTATGACACAGGTCTCATTGGAGGTGAGGGCAAATGGCTCGGGGCATACCACCCCCGGTGGCAGGCAGCACTCGTTGTAGGGAGACATGTGATGGATCCAGACCTGAAACATAGGAGGAGGGGAGGGGAGAAAAGGCAGTTGTTAGTCTGGCAAAAAGTTTATATATTGGATGTCAAGGTTTTGGGAAGACAGGGTTGCGTGCTAGATATCGCGATTGCTGGCACAAGGGAGAATTACAAGGTGCAAGTATTTTAGGTGACTGATAGATGTTTGTCCAGTTTCCTTCTTCCATCCTGCAAGTCTTCTCCTTAAAAGTAACCCTTTTGAACTTCATTGTTTCAATATCTGATGGTATTTTCTAAATCATCACTATTTTCAGCCTAAAATGTTCTTGTCCTGTTGCTTCTCTCCCCTGTCTCAGAATTTTTAACCTGTTGCACTGCTCTGTCTCCCTCTTCCTACTGCCTGTTCAAACCTTCCTGAAAGCCATAACCCAAACTCAGCTCCATGTTAAAACTCCAATTTTAATCCTCAGTGCTGGCAAAGCCAAAACACAGGGATGAAGCAAGTTACCTCACCTCACCTGGTTAGAATTGGAACAGTAAGAACTGGGATGGAGATCCACCCATCTTTTATTAGTCTCATTATTTATCACCCAGATTACAGTATCTTATATTTGAAATCACACAGCTCTTTAAAACTGTACCTGATATCAAGGCCAGTTTTTTGGGCATTGTTTAATTACAGATTGACAGGCAGTCCTTGCCCTGAATTGTGCCCACACTAATTAGGTGAGGCAAACACAGTGAGGGAGAAGTGATAATTTTCTTCACTTTATCAGTCTGAAACTGAAATGGAAGAGATTGAGGGTTGGCAGAAAGGGTGGGCCTAAACTGATTTCCCAGATGAGTCCCAATTTACTCCATGAGTCTGCCATTCAGGGCAGATTTCTTGGGCCTCCATCTAAATGTCTTGTTTCAGCCACACGCCTTGTCCTCTCCTATCCTCAGGGCTGCATCCTCAGCTTTTGCCAATTGACCCTATACCTTTGTCTTGAAAGTAAGACAAAGGCAGCAACAGAATATTTTGTCAGCTGAAGTGCTGGATCTGGAATGGTTAGTTTCGCTTTTGACTGAGGAAAGAATTGCTGCTGCAGATCAGCCCAAGGGCAGGGATCCTCATGTGGTGCGATGTGGACCAGCAGCTTGTGGAAGCTCATCCTAGAACCCCTGAAGAAGGAGCATTTGTATGTTCCTTCTAGATTTGTAATTCAGCACTGTTTAAAATATATTTTAAATGAAAACAGCAGGAAAGTGACTTTTTAATAGGAAAACGTAAGCTCCAGTCTCCATAGGCTTTTGAAAATATCTAGGGCAAAATCTTCAACTGTTAAAAGACACTACCTGCTGTGAAGACAGCTGAAGGAGAGAACATCACACAAAAATATTTTTTCAATGATAATTTGTTTAATGTGCCATAGTCTTTATAGTATGAAAAGAATGCTTGCCAGTATGAAGTTATTGAGACTTTCTAGAGTCCTGGGGGAATTTTATATACCATTCCTAGTCTAAATGAACTGTCGTCCTGAACACTAACGTAGTTTGCAAATGCCAGGTTTAACCTCTGAAGTGTAAAACTTCAATTGACTTAAAACTAAAGGACAATAGAAAGTATATTTCTGGAAGAATACCCCCTTACCATTTCTTAAGTTTAACCTATCATTTGATAATATTTAGATAGCAATAAGTAATTGATTCAAAATTGACTTACCCGGATCACCAAGGAGAAGAGTTTAAGAAAAGTGATTAGAAGAGTTCTACGTAGCAAATGCTTTTATACACTTAGTCAAATTGCCTGGGGGATGTGACACCCTTTTTGCATGAAGTCTTAATTAGTTGCAAAACAAAGTTTGCTGCATGCATAACTTCATGCAAGTAATGAAACTGTTTTGCTCGCTGTTTGTGTTTGCTAGCTATTGGATCTTCACGTAGTGTGCTAACGTGCTACTACACCCTGCAGGCAGGATTCACTAACATTTCATGGGTCAAAAAGAACTAGATATAACTGACGTGTGGTTAATGAAGTATATCATAAATTGATCAAGCATTCATTTATTGGCTTCTTCCCCCCCCACATCTTCAAATTCAATCTGTGAAAGATTCAAGGGAGCGTCAGCAGTACCACTTTCTGGCAGGGAACAGGATTTTGATTTTGTTTTCCTAGTCTGTGCTGTTGTGCAGTATGGAAGTTTACCTCTGAAATTCATTACAGGGAGCTTAACATGAAGCTGTTATGCCTCTCAGTGAATACTCATGGATAAGGAGAAGAACTAAATAAATCCGTAGCCATTTTCCTCATGAGACTGACTTAAAATAGGATTGATTTCTAGGGAAAGACCTCTGTTATTTAACATCCACTTTAGTCTTTACAAATAGTGCTCGCATATCATTGAAGTGGAGCATGTAGACTTGTTTCAGCTTTCTTTGCAGGGTTTCACCATGTTGCAATTAAAGACAGGCAGATGTCACTTGTGTTTTCTTGCTACTGACTCAAAGTGAAGTCACAGAGCACCATGGTACTATGTTTTTTTTTTTTTTGACTGGGTTGAAAAGGGCAATACTACAGAAAAGGGAAGATTGCAACAGGCTGGACTCTGAAACTGGTGTTTCCAGCCTTTGTTTTTTTCAATGACAGTACCAAGGTGATGACTGGAAAAAATGTACACAAGAAATAGCTCTATCCTGATGAGAAATTAATTTAACACAAGAGACATAAGCTTAACATATGACTACTGAAGAATCTGAGAAAATGAGGGCTGTCAGTTTGTCAAGATTTTTATGAATGAGACAAAGATGTGGAATAAAAATGTTTTTCTAGTCACTTTAGAGAGCAAATCAGTATGACTGAAACATCATATTAAATGAGGCGAAGGAAACCAGGATTCACTTGGGAACAGGCTTCTGGAGAAGTTAGTGTAGATGGGAGTTTTTCTGTGTCAGTCACCTGATACAGCAGCTCATAAATCAGAAAGTTTTGTGTTTTTTAAATATAAATGCATACAAGCTCTTAATTAAAATCTCCTTGCAATACCAAGGATGCAGATCACTGACATGTTTGGAAGCATACTTGGGTAGTACAATAGAACTCGCTGTGTCGCATTAGCATACCTGATGCACAATGATTTATCTGCATAAATGACTGGGAATTGGTCTGAAATCTTTTGTTCTGTTCATGAGTCCCTGTAAATGCGTTTGCCTTAGCACCCCTGTGAATATCCTCCCAAGCTACAGATAGCTTATGATATGAAGGAAAATTTTGAGTAAATAATAATTACAAACAAAAGAATCCTTCATCCAACTTTGCAAGGCAAGGAAGGCAGGCAGGCATGTCATCTTCCTAGCACCACGCAATTGTACCCCTTCACTTGGAATATAAATCTTGTGAAAGGGAAATGATAGGTTTGATAGCACGGTCTTTACCATGGGGTTCCATAGCCTGAGGGCTGCTTTAGAACAGTGAAGTTTAGTATGGGACTAAAGCTTTTTGGGACTGGAGTAACTACGAAAAGCGACCCAGCTGAGAGGACTCTAGGGAAGACCTTCCTCATTCAGGATGAAAGGTGGCATCACCATGTTATCGAGATACAGGGTCAACCTTTGAGAGAAAGAGATGCACCAGCCATGCTGGAGACAGTAAAGTTCTAAAGCTGAAATACATTATTTCATTAGCACTTCACAGTCCTGAAGAAGGACTGAAGTCAAGGCTGATGACTGGACGCTGCAAGTTTGCATAGTACAGTGTATTTACTTGTAGCTGATTTTTCCATGTTTGGTCTCCTTTTGCCTCCTTTTTCATCCTGGAAAGGAAAACTGAAGCTCAGACTGACTCCCTGCCAGATATGTTGTGCTCGTGCCTGGGCATCAGCATGCCTTCAGCCCTTGTGGAGATTACTAGAGCATTTGCCCTGATTTGTCTAAAATATTTCAAAATCAAATGTCTGCTTGAAGCTATAGGGGAAAAAAAAATTGCATATTCCTTCTGCATAACATATATAAGATATAGCTTCTATTCACCGAAGGCAAATTTTTATTGTACAGATTAAGAGCTATGTTTCTTGATAGTCTTGTGTTGATCTTTAGTATGTTGAATAGATGTCTGTGGGGGAATGCCACTGAGTGAAGCGGGTGCTTCCTTTCTGCCAGAAGGTGGCAAGTCTGGAGTAAAAAGGTGGATTTGTGTTTAACCCTTAGAGCTGTCCTGACTTTTTTTTCCCCTCCCCAGCCAAATGTTGTTACCTCTTAGCCAGGTTGTTTTTTAGGACCGTAATAAGAAATGGGGAAAATCAGTTTTATGATTAAAAGTAGGATTTCTGAGCATGCCAGGCAAGAGGGGAGTAAAGGCAGGTGGGAATGCCTGAAATCTACCTGTATAATTAATCTGCCTAAGCACTGCTTTGTGGTGAGGGACTACATAATGTTACAGCTTTGCATTGGGATTCATTCAGCTGAAGAGCTGCAGGTATAGAATCACACACGTGTGTATGGATATCCATATATATTTAGTAGATTCATTCAAAATTCTTTTAATAAAATTTGACCACAGAGAGAGAATGATTGGTCGTACCAATATAAAATTTACACAATGTGCTTCTCATAAGCCAAGTCAGGATAAACCTGAAAAACTTGTAGGTTTAAAAAAAAAAGCCAGTTTTTAACCAACTATAACACACCACTGGTGCTGTTCTTAGCAAGGAAAGCTATTGTATGCAGAAGATCCCTTAGTTACTGGAAGTGCCCATTTGCTTAGTTTTATAGGTAGAGAACAAGAATCCTGTGATGGCCCAGGCATGGAACCCTGCAGTGGGAGAGACCCATGGGGTTGGCATGCAGGCGCTCTGGAGCAGCAGTGGCTGCTCCTTCCCCAGGGTTGGGGCACTGGGTGTCCCTGGACATTGCCTCGACCAGGGCAATGCCCTATGGAGGCTTTGCTGCAAGCGCTTCAGGCAAACTGGATAAGGTTTTTAGCAAACGGCACAGGAGGATAACTGGAAATGTCTGGAGAAAAACAACAACAACAACAAAAAAAAACACACACACAAAAAACACCTTAGTTGCTAACTATGCTCATCTTCTGTGGTTTCAGCATTTTGTGACATTAATCCTGGCTTAGCGTAACCACTGGTCCTCTTATACATCTTCTCTTTTCTGAACACTGTCCCAGAGACTGGTCAGTGCTTTGTGCTCGTTGCATTTTTTTTTTTTTTTTTTCCAGCCCCTTGCCCCACATTACATCATGGGGCTCCCCAAGACTTTTTTCTTCGCAGTTTTGGGCACTATATTGAATGCTACCTCACACTTCCCTTGCAGCTTAATTTTTCATTGCCTTGAGCAAATTTTAATTCTAGTTATTATCTAGGTTTAATAAAGTGAAGCACAGAGGCTAAGTGAATCACCAGAGGTCACTTGGTGAGCAAATGGAACAGCCTGGAGTAAAACAGGCTTTCCTCATTGGCGTTTATCTTATTATTTGAATTCAAGCAACTGAAGTCTTAACTGAGATTGCATTGTATCGGGCAAACAGAGGACAAGTCCCTGCACTGAACAACAAGCATTCGAACTGATTAGACCTGAGAAACAAAAGAGAAGGGATTATTATCTCTTTTACAAATGCAATGTTAATGCACAGGGATTAAGGGAGGGGCTGTCAGCAGAGAAGAGCACAGTGAGCAATTTTTGACATGTCCTGAAATGACATAGGAAATCTGTGGCAGTCAGGAAGTAAACACAGACCTGAGTTTTAGTAAATGATTGAACTCCGAGTACCCATTATGGTCGTGTTCTCCCAGTGCTGTTTCCACAATAAAACTGAGGATTGGGTGCAAAAGCTCAGTCCCTAAGATGCTGGAATTGTGTGTGACCATGACTAGACCAGTGGTTTGGATAATGCAGCATCCTCTTTGGGATAACTATTTCTAGAGAAAAGAGACCTGAAATTGAATCTGAAGGAAAAAGCATCCAAAGGGATTAATAAATCCTAGCCTTGTGAAGGTATACTTGGTCTGAACAAAGTGTAATATTTCAATAAGTCTGGAGACTCAAACTGTGCTTTTTTTCCTTGCTTGGAATGAATAATGAGCATTAATTGTTTTCATCAAAAAGTATCAAGTTTTTCAAAGCTGTCTAAAGTATTTAAATTACCATCCCTAGTTAAAATCCATGGCTTCCTTTATGTTTTTTGAAACCTGAGCTGTCATTTAAGAAATCTGCAATTACAAATGCCTGCAAATTAAAGACTATGGAATAATGATCTTTATTAAAAAGAAATCCCCTTAAAGAAAAAAATACATTCAAAATCATCCTTTAGGTAATAGTTGGTTACCAAGGAACAACTTTTTGTAAGGTGGATTTATCTGCTTTTCTGAAGAGAATAGTTAAAAGAGAAACAAATAAAGAAAACAAATAAAGGAAAGAGTAAGTAGAGAAATAGGAAGCCTGTGTTGTGGGAACTTTCTTAAACTGATTGAAGGATTACAGAAGTTTTTGTGTGTGAGGTCCTATTTATCTACCCAGATTTTTATTTCCATGCGTAAGCTCTTCATACTGTTTGCATGTGCCAGACTGGCCTGATAAGCACATTTTCTGGCCTTCATATTCTGTCTGTAGGTTTCTTTCATTAGAAATGTAGAAGAGTCTAAGCCATTGCTCAAATCATTCTCCTGACTCTGAAAACAGCCTCTGGAATTGAAGGGTGTTTATTTTGTTTTATTTTTTTGAATTGAAGGGTGTTTTTTTTATGAGTTATATGAACGTTTCAGGTCTTTCTGAGCCCCCTCCCCTAAATGCAAACAAAGCTAAATAAGATGTGCAGATCCAACATTCTTACACAGTTACTATTCTTCCTTGTTTACACATACATAGAGAGCAAGCAAGCAGGTGCTCATTTGTGTAATTTGAGAACATGATTTTGTATGGGAAGGCTCAGGATTTCTTTGCAACAAGTTTTTTTTTTCAGTTGTGTATTTTGAGAAACCTGACAGCAGTGCAAAGCTACTTTTCAAATGAAAATCAAACAAAAATGCATATGATGCAAACACCTTAATACGTAACTAGAGAATGTATATTAATAACCTTGACACATTTCAGGGTGACTTTGTAACTCTTTTAAAACACTGCAATCATGCTGGATACTTAAAATATGATAATAAGTGTTTTGCGTGTATAAATCATTAATGAGGATTTGCAAAGTGCTTTGAAAGCCTTTAATATGAAACTTCCGCAGGCTGTTTCCAATGACTGTCATTGCTTTGGGACCTTTACAAAGACATCTACTTTATAGGAATACTTGAGAAGATGAAGACCACAGATTGAATGAATTATTTAGGGGAAAAAAAAAAAAAAAGGAAAATTGTAGCAACTAAGAAAATTAAATGTTTTTTAGAGAAAGGTGGTGGAGCATAAACACTTTCTATGCTGAAATCTTCTCATCTTTCATGAGATAAGATGGTAACCCAGCCATCTTCCCTTCAGCATCTTGTCCAAAGGGACTTACTCATATAGTTCAGGAATTTGTACATTAAACTTGCCAAGAGAGTTTTTCACACCCAACTACAAATGTAATCCCAGCATTATGAGAGAGAGAATCCTCTTTGCTCATCAACCTCGTCCAAGCAGCTGACTGCTAAGACTGTCTGTTACCGAATTATATCGCTGGTCTGAGGGTAGGAGCCAGTTCTCTTGGAGTATAGGAGTACTAAAATTAGGGAGCAAAGAAAATATATGTTTTTTTTCTCCCTATATATCACATCCTGTGCACTCGCTCTCCCTAAGCATACAGGTTCCCTGGGCATGGCTGATGACAGAGGGCATTAAAGTAATAGCCATGATCTTCAGTATTGTTTCTTACAGAGCCCAGTGATCCCCTGTAATCTGTCCTCTGAGATCCCCACAGGTCTGGCTTTGAAGCTGGATAAAAGCTGTGAGAGACATCCAGGGAGACAGAATGGAAAAGAAGTCACCCAAACCACTCCTGCCTTACAGCGAAAGCTAATGTTCACTCCCACAGAAAAATGATCAGAGGTTTTGGTTGCCAAAGCCACAACGCCCCAAACAACACAGATTTTTAGAAGTCATTTGCCTTGAAAACAAGACATCTCTGAGCAGCTCCAAATTTAAATCCAGAAGTCACTAGTCACTGTGATGCTCTGTTTATGCTTTCCAAGCAGTGCACTCCAGCTCCCAGCCCATCTGTCTGCTGTCCTTATGAGTACCACAGCTAAATGTGAGTTTAAGGGAGTGGTGACTGGAGAACAAGAGCATTGGACTGATGACAGGCAGCCCACTAAATATACCAGCAATTGTGCCATTGATAAGGGACCGGTCCTTCAAATACACTTACAAAAAGGGAAAATAATCTGTCACTGATATGACTTTTATCCTGAGACAAAATAATTAAAATTATTATTTCTATCCTTGGTAAAAATCATTGCAATGACAGAAATCTATGGAATGGAGTTTATTTGCATCTACTGGGGTCACCTGAGACTCTTTAAGGTGTGAGTGGGATCTAGCATGAATGCAGTGTAGGAAAAAAATTGCATTATAAGGCAAGAAATCCTGACCTGGTTAAGACCTGATTGGTGGTATGACATATGTGACTGATCTGTTTATCTTAGAGGGATGTTATTACTCAATTCATGGGTGTCTGAAGCCAGTACCACACTTTAAGTATAATAACACAGCAGTTTGCACGTATAAATCATTAATGAACACTTGTGATAGGACATTTGATCCAAGGAGGCCACAGAGCTTCCTGATAAGAGTTACTGCCCCAGGGATCCCTCTAACACACCTTATAATTTAGAAGGATTTTACAGAGAAAAAAATTTACCACTCTATTAGAGAAGCAAACAAGTAGCAGGTAAACAACTCCAGATAGGAAATCTGTCTGTAGGGAAGGGCAGAGGCACTTTCCCTGATGAGCTTGTTCTGTGGGCTGTCAGCTTCTGACACAACAGCCCAAAGATGAGCTATACAGGAACATGAAAAAACTTTGTCATCCTTCATGGCTGCAGCTTTTCACCCTGATTCCGACCGACAGACCCTTTAATCAGGATCCAAAATAGGCATCCAAATAATCAGGATCCCAAATAAGCATTCCAGGGGCTAACCAAAGCTTGAGCACAAAATGACACTTTATCAGAAAGGGTGAGGGAGGCCGGAACGGTCCTTTTCTAAAAAAAGTAAAAAACTAAAGTACCAATTTCTGTCTAGACAACACACTAAAATAGAAGCAATTACAATGTACCAGCCTGTTCAGTGTCATGGCAAGTCTCAAATCCTCCTTTATCTAACCTGAAGAAGCCCACTTGTCATGGGATCACTGGGTATGAATTTTCACTATGAATCTGGAGCAGATGTGTGGCTCTAGCTCTGCAGGTAAACACCTTCATTTGTCTTCTCTTAGTAGACCTGAGAAAATAATTTTTCACTGAGATGGGCATGCTGGTGAAAGATAAAGGGAGAGAAGCAGTAAGTCACAGAATTTGTATAAAATGCAAATTTTTGCAGTAACGACAGGAACAGACACAGAAGTTGTGGCAGCAGGCTAGTGCTTGGGAAAGTGGGTGGTTTGTGTTGGTGATTTCAAAAAAAAAAAACATATTCCAGCTCTATTTTGTTGCCTGGTGCTGCTGCATTATATAGTCATAAGAATTTAGAGTAGCTGAAGATCTGCTCCAGAAGTTTTACAAAAGGTTACTATTATGACACACACAAAACTACTTTTTAAATGAAAAAATTAATAACCCTGGTTTCTGAAGCATTTAAATATTGTCTGCTTAGGGAGTAACTATGACTCTCAAATTTAAAGTGATGTTATTATCCAAGTGACATACCTGTTTAAATTTTGTCATATACTTGGAATATTTGCATAGTATATACACTTTGTATGTCTCAACCATTAATGAATATTTGGGACTAACTTTGAAGTTCTGTCCTTCAAAGAAGCCAAAGGAGAAGCTTCAATATTGTTGTACAGCCCTAGGGATCTGCAGACAGACACACCTCAGTGGCTTCTAAATATATAATGGAGGTAAATGAAAGATCAAGATGGTGATATTGCTAGCTAGAAAACTTTATTTTAAGTGAAATATACTTTTGTAGAATTAAATAATATTTTATAAAAACATTTCCATCAATCCTGTAATTGATCACTTATTTCATCACTATGGGATGCATTCCCAAGGACTTTGGTCTTGTTTCTCGGTCACAGTATAAAATATCTTTTGGGGATGATAGTGAGCTTGACTCATGCTCTAATGAGGACAGAGAAATAAGTACTGAACTCATAGAATAACAATCATAGAATAACAAAACTGGATGTGATGTTTTGTAGGAACACTGCTAGGTAGATAGTTTGATCCCTTCCTAGTCAGTTGAATTCTTGTTTTGCTGTAGTCATGATGCATTAGGCACCATTTTAATGAACAAAATTAAACATTTCTCAGAAATGTTTCATGCAATGGTGAAAAAATTCAAGCTTCAGACTGTTAATTTTTCTTCATTTGGTTAGCCAAAATTACCAACTCAAATTATTTGAATCTAAGTGATTGTTTGGTACACCACCTCAATGAAGCATTTGGTTTTTTGTGTTTTGATATGGTAATAAATCAACAGAAAGTATGTGCCCAAGCAATTACATGGATGCCATCTTCTCATGATGTCAATTGGTTTAATTTCTTTCCTACAGGAGAGGCGTCTGAATACCTTAAGTGGAGGTTCTGGATACAAAATTGTTATTCCAGTACATAAAAGCTTAGCGTATTACATCCCTAACTAGACCAGGGAAACAACTGGTTCAATAGCCCATATCAAACAATATCCAACGCCAGATACTTAACAGTATTTTTCCACCAAGAAATGCTTTGTAGAATAATTTTGGATTGCTTTAAAACACAGCTGATTTGCTGTGCTAAATTCCTAAGTCAGCATCTCTTAACAGGAGCAACACTTTGTCCACTGAGTTTCATCTCAAATATTTAATGAGATAGTTTTGTTTCTTGTACTGTCGTGGTCTCCACTGTGGTTAGTACATGGTTAATTCAAAGTCCTGTTGTGAGAAGAGTTTTGTCTGTATTTCACAGGTGTCTGGACTGTCTGATGTTGCACAATGGATTGTGATTGGTATCTTGAATGTGCAGTTCACTCTCTGGCCAGGAAGAAACAGCTGAACTGTTGTCCCTTCATTGTCCTTGAACAGTTTGAACAAGAGTCCATAAAGTCTGAAAGTTTTTGGTCTCAGCTTGTTTAGACAATTCTCACTCTGACTGGTATCAGGAAAGGATTCAGACATCTAACTACTAGTGGCTCCTTTTTCTGACTCCATGCAAAAATATGAGATTTCCTCCAAGATACCTTGGCTTAATGTTGGAAGACAGGAAAAAAAAAAAAGGAAAAAATGCTCCTTGAGATGTTTTACAGAAACTGCTCTGCAGATCAGAGGGGCAAATTATTTCAGAAAATGGATTGAAGTTTTAAGTTGCATTGGAGAATGTATATTTTAAACATTTATACATGAAGTTACCATGCTGCATATGGGGAATTAAAAGTAGTTATATTCTACAAAACTAGAAGGTAATCACACAATAAACTATAAACGATGATATGATTTCTGAAATAAAATGGTTAATTTGACAAGCACAATAAAAGTTCGAATTATGCAGGGGATGTGACATAGTTACACTTTTGCTAAAAAGAAAAATCACAAATATATTTTAAGGACATACTCAAAATTGATTTGTGCAACAATTCTAAGAAATAGAGAAAACACCTGGAATATTATTTGTGCAAATAATGCAAATATTCTGCTTATATATCTGTTTAGGATGAGTCTGGCATCATTCTAATTTCTAAATGGCCCTGTGAAAGACAAGACAATGAATAAATTGACAGAGAGGGGAGGAAAAGCAAATTGCTTTCAAAGCTGAGTACCATAAATGTCTAAATTACCTGAATAAAGGGTACTGTGCATAAAATTCATTTGATCTCCAATTGTGATGCAAAAGACAAGGATCTGAGGTGGAAGAGACATGTCATTGGCAAGGAAATGAAGTGGGAGCATTGCAAGGACCAGAACCAAAGACTATGTCACTGGTAGGGAGTGCTTTGCATGCATGATGAGCTTGTTGGTACACAAATTACATACACATGGGGTGCCTCTGGGCCTGGGGCAGTCTGTGCCAGTATAAAAGCCCAACCGAGAGCAGGCTCCCTCATCCACTTCTCTTGCCGCCTTCTCCTTGGTGAACAAGGTGAGCTGCAATCGCCTTCTCTCTCCTCTTTCTCTTCTTCCCCTCTTGGTCTCCTGGCCTCAACCGAGTCTTTGCCTCCTCCGCATAGGTCTTGGTGTGAGCCTTGCTCCTTGATTCTGCTCCCTCCAACGCTGTTCTGCTTGCCCGTGTGGGGGGAGGTGGGAGAAGGCCTTGGGCTGTCTGTGGAGGGGCCCTTGGGGAGCTGGGCTCACAAGCCTCTCTCTGTCCTCGCGCATGCTGTCCGTGCTCCCCAGCCTACGCCTTCTCTCTTGCCGAGCAGGCTGTCGGGCTGCTGCTCACACGCTGCCTGTGCTTTCCGTGCCCTCTCTCCCAGGTGCACCTCCATCCCACAGCCATGTCCTGCTACGATCTGTGCCGTCCCTGTGGCCCAACCCCGCTTGCCAACAGCTGCAACGAGCCCTGTGTCCGGCAGTGCCAGGACTCCCGTGTGGTGATTGAACCATCTCCCGTGGTGGTGACCCTGCCCGGCCCCATCCTCAGCTCCTTCCCCCAGAACACCGCTGTGGGATCTTCAGCATCTGCTGCTGTTGGCAGCATCCTGAGTGCTGAGGGAGTGCCCATCTCCTCCGGTGGGGGCTTTGGCCTGTCTGGCTTTGGTGGCCGGTACTATGGCAGAAGGTGCCTGCCCTGCTAAAGCCGAGGTGGACGTCCAGTGAGCGCATCGACCAGGAAGCCCGAAGCCAGGTGCTGGACTGAGGACGGAGCTGCTGGCCAGGGTTTCCAGATGGGCTGAGCACCCTCGTTCGTGCCCTCCTGCAGAGCAGAGAGGGAAGCCAGGGTGCCAGCCTGTGGTGTCTGGAAACACGGCCAACGGATGTCGTCTTCTGCTGCTGCTTTCTTCTCTGCATCACCAGTCCTTGTTGTCTCCTGCTGTCCTGTGCCACGGGTTCATCCTGAAGCAAGTCAGGAGTGTCCTGTTTCTTCTCCCTCTTGCCATGTGGGGGAGGAAGATGTGCATCCCATTGTGGTGAAGGGGTGTCTGACTGCCAGCTGCCCTTGTGGCAGCCTGGACCGGATCCCTTCCAGCATGTGCTGCTTTGATTCCTTCTTCAGACTCATTAAAGTTTATGCTGCATTGTAATCTGCGTCTCCTCCTGTTCCTTCCCTGTTGGGATTCCCAGGCAAGCTGTCCACTGGGAAATGTGAAGTTATATGTTGTAAAGGGGTGGTCAGGAGGGTTTGGTAGACCTTTTATTTCCCTGGAAGACTGTGGTGTAATTGGCACATACTGAAATGGTCACCTGGAATGGACTGTCTTTGACATGTGATGAAGGTTTCCCAAACTTATCCACACATATCCATTTGTCCTGAATACTGGCCTTGATGATTCTCCCCACAAACCTCTTCTATGCTTTCTGTGGCTCTAACGTGTTCCTGTGATGTGACAGCTCCCTGAAGGAGTCACCTGCCTTCAGTTCAGCCCCCACATTGTCTCCCTGTGCCTACACACCCCTTTCTGAAGCACTCAACCACTCTGGCACAGCTGCATTGTCTCTGCTTGTGTGTTTGCCCGAGCATTGTCCTGCGGCATTGAAGTGAGGGCTTTTGGCAAGTCCCTGTGTGACCCTTGCCCACCTGAGCATGGAGAGAAAGAAATCCTGCTGGATGTGCAGCCATTGTGCCTTTCTGCCCCAACCCGCAAGACCTTTGGCATCAGGGAGGGAAGCAACATGGCTTGTGTGTGGAGTTGGCACGTGCTTGTTGTGTGCTAGTCCACCAGGCTGTGGAGATTGCTCCTGCCACGGGGGATGCAGGAGAACACAAGCTACATAGCCCTTCTTCCCATATGCTCTAGTCCTCCACAGGAGATGCTTTTGTCTGTGTCACCCACTCCTGCTGGAGGTAGAGCGAGGGGCAGCTCTCATGCTGTCCCATATGCTGAGGGAAAGCCTACAGTGCCTTTCACCATAGCTAAAGGCCTGCGTTCCCTGACCGATGGCTGGTGTTAGCAAAAGCCCTGAGCCTTGCTGTGCAGGAAGACCCTCAGGAAATGCACTCTTTGTCAAGAGTCATGAGCCATCCTGAGCTGAGAGCAGGAGCAAAGTGCAGTGACAAGAAGATGGTGCCAGGGAGGGAAGGCAACATCTGCAGCACGTGATCGGGGAGAGCAGGGTGCTGCAGGGCACTGGAGCTTTTGGGCAGACCAGCATTCTGCAGACTCACTGCTGGACTACCACAGGCCAGTGGGAAACTGCACGTGTGAGCATGCTGAGACGCATGGGGAGAGGAAATTGAGGGAAGTGATCGTTTTGCTCTGCTGTGCGCTGGTTAGGCCTTACATTGAGTGCTGTATGCAGTTTTGGGTGCTACAATGTAAGGATATCAAACTATTAGGGAATGTCAAAAGGAGGGCTATAAGGTAGTGAAGGATCTGGAGGAGGAGTTATGTGAGTAGCAGCTGACATCACTTGATTTGTTCAGCCCAGAGGAGAGGGGACTAAGGTGAGGCCTCATGGCGGCCTACAGCTTCCTCATGAGGGGAGTGGAGGGGCAGGCGTTGATCTCTTCTGTCTGTTGACATCGACAGGACCCAAGGCAACGGCATGGAGCTGTGACAAGGGAAGTTCAGGATGGGTGTTGGGAAAAGTTTCTTCACTGAGAAGGCGGTCGGGCACTGGAACAGGCACCCCCCCATAGTGGTCACGGCACCAAGCCTGCTGGAGTTCAAGAAGTGGTTGGACAACGCTCTCAGACATATGGTCTGATTTTTGGGTGGTCCTGTGTGGAGCCAGGAGTTGGACTCGATGATCCTTGTGGGTCCCTTCCAACTCAGGGTATTCTATGATTCTAGGATTCTATGAAACAGAGGTCCTGATGTCTACTTTCCTGTATAGACATGCTGCTGATGTTCTCAGGCCACGCTAACTTGTGATGAGTTTTCACATTGCATGGAAAGCTTTCCAAGCATTTTGCAGTGGTGGTTATTGAATTAGCATGTAGTTTCAAAGCAGAAGTTGTTGGAAGCCTTGAGGAGGAAGAATGAACAGTTGTGAAGCCACTACACCGTTACACTGACCTTTGGTGGTGTGAGGGGAATAGACTTACCATGTGTTGGAAATGAGTGTCTTTCCTCTTCAAACATCCTTCTTCTGTCGACTGGGGCTACAGGAGGCTGCCCAGGTAAAGGAGGGAAGGGCAAAGAACATGTGAATTTCTCCTGATGGTAGACTGCAGACAATCTAAAACCCAGAAGGGTATCCAGCCTGACTGGCAAGTTTATACCTACCTTGGACAGAGTTACATATTATGTGAAGCACTGGTGGTGGCCAATCCTGTCATAAGAAAGAGTTTTTAAGTCTTGCCTTGTATATTAGGATGGAAAGTAGATGTGTGTTAAGCATTTTAAAATCCTCAAAGCAATGCCGCTTAGGATATGAGGCTGTCATCAAATCCTGTATTTGGATAAGCCTTATTGCAGGATGCATCATTTTCCTGTACTGATGTACCCTTTCCAATGGAAATATTTCGGTCTCCAATCCTGTCACTTGAAAGGCGCATGTGTGGCACAATAGGCATGTCATGAATAGGGAAATGAAAAGGTAGCATTACTGGGAACAAAAACGAGTGTCACCATTTACTTAATTTAAATGTTTTGCATACAAGATGAACTTGTTGGTAAACACATTCCAAGTGCAAAGAGAGCCTCTGGGCCTCGGGCAGTCTGTGCCAGTATAAAAACCTGACCAACAGCAGGCTCCCTCATCCACTTCTCTTGCCTTCTCCTCCCTGGTGAACAAGGTGAGCTGCAATCGCCTTCTCCTCTCTCTCCTCTTTTTCTCTTCTTCCCCTCTTGGTCTCCTGGCCTTGACTGAGTCTTTGCCTCCTCCGTGTAGGTCTTGGTGTGAGCCTTGTTCCTTGATTCTGCTCCGTCCATCACTGTTCTGCTTGCCACTGTGGGGGGAGGTGGGAAAAGGCCTTGGGCTGTCTTTGGAGGGGCCCTTGGGGAGCTGGGCTCACAAGCCTCTCTCTGTCCTCGCACATGCTGTCCGTGCTCCCCAGCCTTCTCTCTTGCCAGCAGGCTGTCGGGCTGCTGCTCACACGCTGCCTGTGCTTTCCGTGCCCTCTCTCCCAGGTGCCCCTCCATCCCACAGCCATGTCCTGCTACGATCTGTGCCGTCCCTGTGGCCCAACCCCGCTTGCCAACAGCTGCAACGAGCCCTGTGTCCGGCAGTGCCAGGACTCCCGTGTGGTGATTGAACCATCTCCCGTGGTGGTGACCCTGCCCGGCCCCATCCTCAGCTCCTTCCCCCAGAACACCGCTGTGGGATCTTCAGCATCTGCTGCTGTTGGCAGCATCCTGAGTGCTGAGGGAGTGCCCATCTCCTCCGGTGGGGGCTTTGGCCTGTCTGGCTTTGGTGGCCGGTACTATGGCAGAAGGTGCCTGCCCTGCTAAAGCCGAGGTGGACGTCCAGTGAGCGCATCGACCAGGAAGCCCGAAGCCAGGTGCCGGACTGAGGACGGAGCTGCTGGCCAGGGTTTCCAGATGGGCTGAGCACCCTTGTTCGTGCCCTCCTGCAGAGCAGAGAGGGAAGCCAGGGTGCCAGCCTGTGGTGTCTGGAAACACGGCCAACCGATGTCGTCTTCTGCTGCTGCTTTCTTCTCTGCATCACCAGTCCTTGTTGTCTCCTGCTGTCCTGTGCCACGGGTTCATCCTGAAGCAAGTCAGGAGTGTCCTGTTTCTTCTCCCTCTTGCCATGTGGGGGAGGAAGATGTGCATCCCATTGTGGTGAAGGGGTGTCTGACTGCCAGCTGCCCTTGTGGCAGCCTGGACCGGATCCCTTCCAGCATGTGCTGCTTTGATTCCTTCTTCAGACTCATTAAAGTTTATGCTGCATTGTATTCTGCGTCTCCTCCTGTTCCTTCCCTGTTGGGATGCCCAGCCACACTCTGCAGGGGGAAATATGATGTCTTGGAGTGGAAAAGAGTGGGTGGAAATGGTCCTAACGTGCACCTCCTCCCTGCCTGGAGGAGTTGGCTGCCCTCAAGGGAGATGGTTATTGGGGGAGACATGGAGAGGTGGAGGGGTGTGTGGTGTTGGCAAGGTATAGTATGAATGTCCAGTAACTGCTCCTAGAGACATGCCACCACCAAGCAGGGTTTGCTGCTCTCTTCCAGTTGATGAGGTGGACGTTTGGGTTGCTGGAAGGTGTGTTTGTTCAGGCCAGTGCCCAGCTGGATGAAGCTCTGATGGTATATTGCCACTCAAAACGTATTGTTGTGCCCATCCCTCCTCCAAGCGCATCTGCCAAACCCTGAAAGTGGAGAGAGTCCCAAAGGAGTCAAAGGGACAAGTGGCAGCCAGGGCAGCTTATTAGATGGTGATGTGGGCTCCTATTTTTAGTTCTTTTCTCAGTCCCTGCCCCCTCTGCTCTATTTCTCCAAGGGCAATCCCTTGTTCCTGGCCCTATAGTCATGATTCAGGTAGAGTGAGAGGCTGCTCTTGTGCTTTACCCTCTGTAAGAAAGAATAATTTTGCACCAGACGGCTACCATCTTATCTTCTATTAAAGACAGCAAGCATCCAAAAGATCCATGCATCTCTCTTTGCTAGGAGCCCCTCTAAAAATATACTGCGCTCCATGTTTTTAAGGCATCCTGTGCCCTTTGCAGAATACAGGTCTTGTTAAAAGATTCAACTGGGGACAGAAGGCTGCATCCTCAGTATGTGTTCTGAGAGAGCAGTGTATTTCAAGATGCTTGAGGTCTTGTGTAGACCCTTAGTATGTGGTTCTGAGTTGGGGAATATGGAGATATGGTAGAAAACTGCTTTTTTGCATGCAATGTTTTCTTTGTGAAGGGTTTTTAAATAGAAGCACCATGGATAGAAAACTGGTGTCCTGTATAGTTTAAGGATGATTAAAATTCCTTTATGTATGAAGAAGATCCTTACTTTCTATGAAGGGATGCTGTATTGAAGTCACACTGTGGATTTATTCTGCATGCAGATTTGCTTAGATGAACATGCTCTGTCACCCTAAAAGCTCCCTTCATCTTCTTAAA
>VXAA01001691.1:0-43642 GCA_013399115.1 Anseranas semipalmata
TCAAGCACGTGCGCCTGATGCTTTCAGGGTTTCCCGCTTTCCCTTCAAAGTGAAGGCGAGGAGAGCAAATAAGAAGGCACGCGACACGTGCTGTGCCCACGGCGTAACAGCATTACCCGGGAAAACTCTGGCCGAGAGCGGGAACGGCTAATTTAGAGAAGAAACGAACGAAGAGAGAGACATGCAGCTCAGCAGGAATCAACAAGCCCCGATTTCACCCCCCTTTTGCATATTGCAGGATCAAGGGATACCCGATGAAATTGGAAGGAAGCAGATTTCAAATGGTGCAAGGAAATGTTTGTACCACGTGTAATTAACACACGGCGTTCGTTACCACAAGGTTTCGTTGAAGCTAGGAGATTAGCATCATTCAGAAAAGGATTAGACATTTATATGGATACTGAGAACATTCACAGCCAAGTTAGACGGGATATAAATAAATTTGAGAAGGGCTATAAGCCATCAGGCTTCAGGGCACAACATAACCATGAGCTGATGGCGAGGGATTAGGGAGAAACTTCCCTTGTGGGCAGGTTGTTCTGCAACTGCCCACCACGGGGGTCTCGCATCTTTCTTTGAAGCATCCAATGGTGGCAAGATTTGGAGGGCCACGGGGCTGTTCTGGCGAGGCAGATCTGGGGCAGGGGCTGCAGAAGTGGGGCAGCAAGGGGGACGAGCAGCATCGCGTGCACCCGTGGTACAGGAGGTACCTCGGACCTCGTTCTCTGCTGCAGATTTCACAGCTGCAGCATAGGCTTCCCAGCCCTCCACGCCAAGGTGTTTGGCAAAATTGTGTGCTACTTAATCAGTTCGTTATTTACCCAAGTACAACATTTGTGTCTGTTTTCCCCAGAACTACTTAAACTTTTGATTTAGTAATTTATTTTGTACAGGAGGCCATATGTTACACTGAAATCCTGACTCTGTTGCAAGGCGCGACGACTCCAAGACTTGATATTGAGCAAGGAAGTATCTGATCTCGCATGTACTGTAGCTGCCTGCAAGGCATTGAAGCAGCTCCAGCTATAATACGGTAATTGCCGAAGAGGAGAGTGCAGGCTGACTTACAGTACTTTAACAACACACAGGATCACTACAAAATACCAGAAACCTTGGAGCGACAAATCCTCAGGCACAGTTTCCTTTGGGCCAGCCACAGAGCTCTGCAGCATTACTTGCTGTGTAAATAAATGCCCGATTCTCCCACAGAACAGGCTTTTTTTGTCCTGTTGCCATGTAAGGGGAGTTTATGTTGCATTTGCTCTCTCCCTGACATTCCTCCCTGAATTCCTGCAGCGCCCAGCCGTGGCTTATCTTACTGCTGCATCTTTGCTTGTTCTTGACACTGGGTCAAACAGCTTTGTAGTATCCCCACTCTCTATCCCATTAAGAATTTCGTGAACCTTAATGAAGTCTCCTAATCTCTCGTTTTGTCCAAAGGGCTACAGTCCTACTTTTTCCCTAAATTTTTTTTTGAATTAATTTGGCTCCCTCTATCGTCCCTATTATTTCTGTCAGGCTGTGTTTTCTCTGATATTGTTCTTTTTATGCAAGGATGCTGGGAGCTGCCCAAGATCACATTGCCAGATTCTTGAACTGTTTTTAAAGCACTTCCCTGGGTTTATTATTCAGGCACAACAATCTCTGCTCTCTGACTGCTGTTCAACAGAAGGCAAAGACCTGGTGAGTACAATACAGCTTTCCCTCCTCTTTAATAAATATCTCCATTCACAAATCCATGGGCTTCTCCCCTTCTATGCCACTTTTGGTTGAGTTTCCTGTTCATAACCTAACAAAACAGCATACTCTGAACACCATCCTTTCCTAGTATGCTATATTCTTCCTCTCAACCATTATTTTTCTCGGCTATTGGCGAGACGTCATCTACTTACTGATTATTCAGCTCAATATCCAGCCCTGGCTGCTCACTTCCCTCCATACATACTCTCCTCCTCTATCTCCCATGCCTTTTCTCTTCCTTTCCTTTTCCAACCAGGCTGTAAGTTGAGTACTTGTACCACGTACAGCCTTTCTGTGAGGCTGATGGTCCAAATGAAAGACTTATGTTTTTGTTGTTTAAGACCATCTCTGGGTTTCTGAGCTTGTTTCCTTAAGAAAAATGTCAAATTGCAAGTGCCAAAACCAATCAAAAAAATGTTGCAGGAGATGCAGGGACCGAATGTCCCCATCCCTGTGGGACTAAACCTGTCACCTGGAAGCAAAAAGAAGGGAGAAATGCTTTCCACTTCTTCCAGAAAGACCTGAAATATGTGCCTAATTTGGCAAAGGTGAAATGTAAAATTTGGTTAATGACAGGTAGATCTCTTGTAGCCTGCCTCTGGAAGAGAATGGATTACTGACAGTATGGGTCAGTTCCAATGTGGCTGAAGTGACATTAGTGTTAATAAGGATCTCTTTTTTAAAAAAACAACAACAACAACAACAAAACTTCCTGGCATTTCCATGTGACAGCTTTAAGCTAAAGCCCCACTGAATAGGTTTCTACAACCTAGGTACAGGAAGACCTGCAGTCTTCCCTCACAAGGACTCAAAAGCACTTGCAGAAGGACCAGGCAAACCTCAGACCCTATTCTGACCAGGAGCACATTCCCAGAAGCTCCAGGTGTTCATAATTTGGGGGAAACAATGCAAGAATAGATCACACCCAACATTCCTTCAAAGCAGGGCTCTTGCAATTTTCTGTGAGAATGGCTTCAGTCCCGGTCTCTAGCACCTCTGAATTTTATTGCTCCCTTGCTTGTACTGACCTCAATAGTCTAGCACCTTGGCTTCTTTCGGCTCTCTGAGTTACGAGGTAGAAGACACTTTTGATTTAGTCTCCTCCTTTCACCCCAAGCTGCTTCTACCTTCTAGGACTCTTCCCATTTTGATCTATCTTCAAGTTCCTCGTTCCCTCTTCAAGGCCTCTTGAGCTAAGGGATCTTGTGGTTTATGTAACACAATTGCAAAGCCTTCCTGAGCAGAGCAAAGACTGCAGCTGAAGGGGGGCACTTAGCAGCAGGGGTCTGGCTTTTATCCCTTGATCTGACCCAGAGAGCAACTCAAGGAGACCGAGGCACGCACGGTGAAAATGAGGGCATGGGTTTTCCTGGGTATAGTGGTGGGGCTAGGGTCACAAGAGGCAGCTGGAGGGATCACAGAAAAGGTGTGAAAGCAGATGAGAAACTTTGCCTCCTGTAACTAAAGCAGGAGAGGAGAGAGAAGGCAACCATGCTGGGTTTCTTATTTCTTATTTTAAGCCACTGTGATTTCATGGGTAGGGACAGCAGTGGCACACAGGAGGCTGGGATAAGATGCATGAAAGCCAAGGGAAGGGGAGCAGTGGTAAATGCTGCGAGAGGTGGGACGTGGGGAAGGGGTCTCTGTGCCTGCTGCCCAGTTAGGAGGGAGCATGGCAATTTGTGGTCACAAACACTCGGGGGTTGGAAGGAGCGGGAACGCTGTGAGGAAGAAAAGGAAAGAGCAGGGAGCTGCTGAAGGAGGTGGGTGATGCCCGGACGGAGACGCTGAACAGATTGAAGGGCAGAAACGCACGGTGAAGGCGAGGCCAAGCAGGAGGCTGCTGGGGTGAGTGGGCTGCTGCGGGGCTGAACGCGGCGAGAGGAGGAAGGTACTCAACGTGAGGTCTGAGCAGCCAGCAGCGGGAACCTTTAAGTCACCAGGAGACAGAGGAGGGAGTCAGCACCGGGGAGAGCCAGGTGGCAGGGCAGAGGATGGATGGGGAAGAGCG
Source organism: Anseranas semipalmata (assembly GCA_013399115.1). Lineage (NCBI taxonomy): Eukaryota > Metazoa > Chordata > Aves > Anseriformes > Anseranatidae > Anseranas > Anseranas semipalmata. The sequence goes on from VXAA01001691.1 coordinate 3,752, forward strand.
GGGCGGGCGCAGACAGCGGCACAAAACTGTGGGAGACGGCAGCAGGATAGGTGCCAGAGAAACCTGGCGTTGTCACTTACTCGGCACAGTGTTGCAGGAAACCAGCCTGCACGTGGTCTGTTGCTGACATGGGGTGCACGCTGTCAGCTGCATTTCAGCTTTAGCTTGCAAACCGGGCTGCAGACTGAGCTGGGACACAACTATTTCTTCCCGGCTTTGAGTCATCAGGAGGCTGTGCGTGATCCCTGCAGCCTGTGGGGCTGGCAGCGTGGGTTTGGGGCTCATTGCAGGCACCACTCGCTCGGGCAGAACGCATTCACCAGCTTCCAAAGCACGGACCTGAGCTGCTATGCTGCATGGAGATAAGTTGCAAAAGTGTGGCACAATGTTTGTGTTGTTTCCTGGGCGTGCATGTTCAACCTGCTCCATTTAACAAGTCAATGTGAAGGCAGTCACTCCTGCGAACCTGACCCAGCCTCTGAAAAAGTGACCGATGCTCCTTGTAGTGTCCCAGACACTTCACAACACGCCAGCAATATTTTTGGCTAAGCAAACCATTGCAAAGCAGGAGCAATACCACTTGTTACTGAAGAGCAGCCACCCTTTCCATGGAGAATTACAGCAGACACACACATCACCATAGGCTTAAGCAGAAAATTAGCAGCATCGTGCCACTTTCGGCTTACATTGTCTCTCTTAGGTAGTTGAAAAGCATCCGCTTGCTGGGAATTTGGCCAGCACTGATGTGGCAAAGCATCCTCAATCAAGGCTGCTCTCCTGTACGCTTTGCCGAGCTGCATATCAAACCCAGGGATCTAAGCCTTAGGTCTCAACAGATTTTCTGCTCTTAATCCATTGGGGCTGAAAACCACAGGTTGTAACTTGATGTTTTGTCCCCTGGAGAGCAATCAACAGGCACGTGATAATCTGTGGCAATGGATTTAAGGCTGGGGAACCCGGATCTTTCCGGACCTTCCCCCAAGAGCAGCGCTGAGGGGGCCCCATCCGTGTTCATTTGTGGTCGGCCGGGTGCACAGCTGCTGTGGGGGGCCCGTACGCACATCTGGCAAAGGGACGAGCCGGGCGCCGGCTGCTCCCATGGCCACAGAGTGAGATGGGGAGCAGTCTGCAGCTATTCCACAGGCAGCGGTGCTACAGCACGGACAGATATTTGGATCGCAGTTGGCAATGGCGCTGGTTCCTACAGCCGGCCAGCAAGAGGCTCGCAGGCACAGCAGGCAGGCACGAAGAGGAGCCCCAGGATGAGGCGCAGAGGATGCTTCACGGAGCTCCACGTGGAGGAGCTCCCCATCGCTCACTGCAGGAGAGAAAGTCTGCGTTCCTTTAGGGGCATTAAAGGAACAGTTTGCTTGTGACCTGCACCATTGGGTTCTCTGTTTCAGCACCTTCTTAGATGGGGATTTGAGTTATCAAAGTGTTGCTGAAATTTCCTTTGTTACAACGAGTCTTCTCTAGTCAGGACCTAAAGATGCACTACGAAGGAAAGCTTGATTTCTTATCTAAGCCAGCTATCTCAGAGCTACTAAAGGTTTTGCTCGGTACCTACCTGTGCAAAGTGAGAGGGCTCCCATTCAGACCCGGTGTCACAGATGTGGAGGTTTCGGGGGCCAGATCCAGTGTTGATATAACCTACTAAGGCCATGCAGACTAAAAGAGGGGGCAGGCACCTGAAAAGCTATTGCTGCAACCATTGTGGAGGCTGGAAGGGCAGGACCCGGGATGGTTTAAGCCAAGCCATCCCTCTCCAACACTACACCTGGTGCCCACCCGTCAGCCGCTTTTCCTGTTTCACTACTTCTGTGGTGAGCGCTACTCCTGAATGCCAAGTTGCTGCGACTTCACCCGCATCCATCTCTAACGTCACCGGTACCTCTGCTTGTTGCTACTGAATTTAGCTAGGGAGATAATTAAGTCCCACTCCTTCCATAGCAGTCAACAGAAATTAAAAGTAATTTATTTCTAAATCCTGCTAAGAATGGGATACAAGGTTACACTGTCTAGAAATAAGGCAGAGCCTCGCGGAGGACAGAGCAGCCATCCAAACATGGGCAGTGCTGAGCTGCGATTCCAGCTCTTTCACTGAATTGCTCTGTGCCTTGGAGTAAATCAATTCAGATAGATTTTCCCCATCTATAAAATGGGAACCATCGTATTTAGATACCTCAGGGAAGTTGCAAGGCTTAATTAGTTAATGTTAGTGCCTTGTCAGCTCTCATTACCATGGTATCTTAGCGTTTATTGCTTTGAAATTATAATATGCTACTTACGTGCTAAACATTATTATTCTAGGTAAGATGGAGAGATTTAATCCCGTTTCTCTGTAAATACCAAAGGCACAGAGCTGACGTTCCCAGTAATGGCATTGGTATGAAGCCTGTCCCACTTGGAGAAAAGTTTCCCTGGCATATAACAAAATTGATTTATTGCCAGATCCCTAATGTTGATGCTCTTGAACCAGTTTAAGCTGCACTTTTACTGGTTTGCTCAACTCAGTACATGCAATTAAACTCACCCAGCATAAACACAGCTGAAACTGGAGCACCTGTGTCTGGTGAGGGGGGGGCATGCCTGGGGGGTGCAGGGCAGTGTGCCTGCATCCATTACACGTGCTGCAGTGAACGGGGCGAGCTGAGCAGTGCCAACAGCCACGTGGGGTGCTGCCGTCTCCCTAGACCCCCTTGCTCACCCCTCCTCTCAGCACAGTGTGTTGTGCGTGCATCTGCCATCTAATGCTAAATCCAGGGTGCTCAGGCCACTGGCGAGGTTTTGTGTGCGTTCCTGCGAGGTTCTGGCTCCAATAGCCACAAAAGCCAATGTTGTGATGCTGCCAAGGGATCACACCCTGGACACGATTGGCATGGCTGTGGCCTCCTTGATGGTGAAGTGACTGCCTCCTGGCAAGTAGCCCTGCCCGCAAGCCTCCTCCACCGCAGCTCTTCTGCTCGGGAGCTTCCAGAGGTGCGGGCTTTGGCCATGCAACGTATTCAACGCAGACCACACAACAACGCCTCCTGGTCACCTCTCTTGGTCACCGGCCCAGTTCAAACCAGCAGCGTGGGGATGGAAAGGACAGACCTGCCTGTGCCATTAGAGCCACCGTGATCCATCAACGCTTCCGGCTGGCTTCCCTTTGCCACCTCTCATCAGGCACTTGAGGCTCAGCTCCAGGGCTCCCCGCGCTAACAGGACGTCGCTGCACGCTGCCGGCACTCCTGGCAGCCAGCGAGGCTTTGGTTTGCACATCCAGGCAAAGCCTCATGGGGATCTACGGTGCGGAAACGAAAAACATTATGCTTTACAATAAGAGAGGGGAAAAAGGCTTGGGTGTTAAAATATGAAGTGGTCAAGCTTCTTTAATTTAGAAGCGATGGTCACTGTATTACAGGGCACGTCTCCTTCCTCCTCAGAAGGACTTAGAAGATGATACTGGTCTGCTACGTGAACAAGCAATAAAGCATAACTAATCCTGCTCTGAAAATACAATCAAATACTGGCAGTGGGTCACAGGGAGCCCGAGGGGGTTCAGGAGCTCGAATCGGAGTTGGGCAAACAGCCACCCCAGCACCGAACTAGGGCTGTCCTCGTGGGGGACGGGAAGCGTGCCACCCTGCACACCCAGGGCCAGCAGCCCTCCCGCTGCACCCACCGCGGGGCAGGCGTGCCTTTGGGGAGGGAGGTGGGACCAAGCTTCCAGAAATCCTGTCTTTCAAGGAGTAATGCTGTAGATAGGTGCCAGCCAGCCCCGGTGGTTAGAAACCCCCTGGCATGGCTTGGGGGCTTTGCAACCTGAGCAATCGCATTTTGCTGGGCTTAAAACAATTCCAGGCTGCTTCACTTGGAGGAGAAACTAATCTTCCCCTTCCCTGGTGAAGTGTGCCCCACTGTGCTTGGTCTATGCTAGCGGCAGCCATACCGGCAGGAAGAGGAGAAACGTCTTGTTAGTACATACTGTGGAGATGCTTCTGAGTGAAATGTGTCACACGCTTGCTCGGTGGCCAGAGTGGGCAGGGAAAAGTCTCAGAGCTGACAGACGGGTCCTGCAGCCCACATGCAGGGAAGCAGCAGCACACAGCTCTGATGTCCCGAGAGGGGTGGATGGGGCAGATCATCTCGTCCCGGCCCACTTGGCTTCCAGCGCTGAACACTGCTCTCCACCAAGTGCACTGCTTGGGCTCATGTGCTCTGTGCAGCCATCAGGTGGGAGAAAACCCCTGACAGCGCAAGGGAGACGCAGCAGAGAACCTTACTTCTCACCTCCGCCAGGAGATTAATGGTGCACAGCCTGTGCACCACGAGACCCTCCCATCCTGCTGCTCCTCTGGGCACAGCTCCACCTACAGCCGGGAAACAAAAGCCACCCTTCTCTTTGTGGAGCATCACCTGCCGAGAGGCACTGCCAGCTGCCAGCCACAGGGGGTGTGGAAGACCACCGAGCTTTGATCTGGGGGCTGAGAAGAGGCAGGAGCCGGGCGGGCATTATGGGGGACACAGATTGAGCTGTGTCCCGTTCAGGCAGCTCAGGCACTGCTCCCAGTTACCTGCTGGTGGTAGGGGTGCAGGTGAAGCAGGACGGGGAGCCAGCACCTGGGGAGCAGCAGTGAAGGGGCTGCAGCAGCACAGGCCTCAGCACCAACTGGACCAGCCCACTTGAGTGTGAGCTTGGTCTGCCAGTGACATGCACCCTCACTCCTGTCACTACTTGGCTAATAAGCTTGCAACTAGTCTGGGCATGCCTGCCCTCACAGTCTCTCCACTTGGCAGTGTAGGCACACCTGACACCAGCGGTCTCCAGTCTTCACCGACCCAAGGGCATGAGCAACACCGAATATATGCTGCAGGCAGCACTGTGCTGCGCCATGTTGGAAACCCGAGCGGTGCCAGCAGAGCACCTCATTTCAGGCAGCTGAAGAGCTGGCCGACTCAAAGAGCTTTTTGGTTGCGATGACCCTGTACAATCTTTTGGGCATTCTCTAATCGAAGCTTCCAAGCAGCCACCGCGTCTCTCAGGAACCAGCCCTCTTCCCAGCTCATCTCCTCCCCTGCTCCATCGGCCGGTCCGCTGGCGGATAACATTCGACTGCCTTGTGCTCTGCTGTCAGCCCCGTGGCTGCCCGTGAGCTGCAGGCTGAGGCGACCACCTAAATGATTTCTGCTCTTGTGCGCTCAGCTTTCCAAGGCCTCAGAAAGGGGCCCCATGGGAGGCCACTGTTTCCTGGGGAGCCTCTTTGGTTAGAGAGGCAGAGCTGCACTTCTTTTGCTTTTCTTACCCTCCCCTCTCTTTCTGATGTAAATAGAGTTTCTAAATACCCATCACAACTCTACCCTCACCTTTCCAGAGCAAGCGCTTTTCTCAACTAATTTTTCTTTCCCCATGAGAGACAGGTACCATTGTTGTGAAGCAGCATTACAGGAGTCAGGTTAAAAGCAAAAACAAGCAAAAATCCATTTAGCAAAACATTCAGATACCATTATAACATTGATATTAAATATAAACCAAACTGACAGTCAGAATTCCCCCGCAGCCTTCCCAACCCAGACTTTGAAGACCATGCTAGGGAAGACTAACAAGCAGAAAGAAAAGGCAGGATGACTTGAAATAAAACAGAACCAGCCAAATTAATTCCTTTGATCCAGCTGAGAAAAAATGCAAGAGGGAAAGAGCTAGTGTAAGAACTAACCCCTTTTTTAATGCTGTCGGTTTATATAGTCCAAACTGTTAGTACAAGTGATCTCTGTGCTCCAAGACCACTGTCTGTGAAATGAAGATATTAACATTAGCTATAGGCACACGCAGTTTTATTAACAGGTCTGTGTTAAACATCCTTAGCTGCTGCAGGTAGACTACAGACAGAAGCAACACGTGCTGTGACAAACTGCCAGGTATGCCACCGTCCGCTACAATGTGTGCTTCGATGCGTGCTGTGGATCCATACCTCTAATAGCCATGCTTTGGCAGAGGGATGAACTTGCTGTCTATTTTGACAGCCAGCATGGTTAGGATAGGCAGGAAATTCATATAGTGTTATTAATGCAAGGAGACCCATGTGTGCATGAGCACGCATTATGTGTGGATGCGCACGTAGCCAATATAGACCACCCCATTCCAACCTTTCTGGTTAGCAAATGGCATGGAAATGCCAAAGCTGCTGAGGAAGGAGCTATCGAGCAGGTCAGGCCAACTGCCGGGCCCTTTGCCCGAAGCGTCACGGCTGAGGTTTGGGGAGGCACGCTTTGCTTGTTGGCTCTACCCAGTAGGCTGCCAGGGAGCTGGGGCTGATGGCTGCCATCCGGTGACATCCATTCCCGACATCTCCGTGTTGGTGATCGGTGCCTGGTGAGAGATGGACCTGAGGAAAAGAGTCTGGGAGCAGTTGTTAGGGGGTCACTGGAAGTCAGTGGTTCCTTGCTGGAGCACTTCCAGCCAGTGGTGCACAGTAGTGCATCCCACCCTGGGGAACTCAGGGGCATCTCCCAGGCTCTTCAGCCCCCATTGCAAAGGATGAAGGGGGGGCAGAACAGCATGCATTTGGTATTCCCAGTATAACTGCCAGTCCTGGGATGGGTCTCTTCCATGCCAGGCCCTACCACTGCCTTCCTCCTCCCCATCTTCCTCCTGCCTGCAGGCTGGGGGGCACAGAGGCAGGCAGCACTCCACTGCAGCCCCAAGAACTGGGAAGCCTCATGAGGGATTTTAAGCCCTCTCCATCCTTTCCCTGCTACTGGCTGCTGCAGCTGCCATGCCCCATGCTGTGTCTTTGTACCAGGGAGCAGGGACAGGGCGCGCAGCAGTGCTTTTAGCACTCGCTGCCATTCAGCACTCTTCACCACCTCCAGTCTGCAGCCACAGGAGTTGCTGCTGTTCCTCTCCCGTCCTTTCCCAGATGGATGCCTTCTATGGTTTAGCACCGATTTCCTAAAAACAATAATGACCTTTACCGGATGAGGAACCATATGCTTGTTTCTACTCTCCTACTTTCCCTGCCTGTCCATTTTGAATCAATCTCGTGCACAAATACCTTTACTTAAAGGCTACAAGCTGTCTGAGGCAGTGATTGATTCGTCCCACATGTATGTGCAGCACCCCGCACCCTGGGCTCAGCTGGAAGCACCTGATCTGAGAGAAGCTGTGGCACAGAGAGAGAGAAATGCTTGTGTGATAGCACAGGGAATAGTTTTGGTGCTTGCTCACCCCTTGTGACCTAACATTAACAAAAATGTATCTAAGAATTTTTCATTAAGCCAGGAGCCGGCTCTGCTTTGCGATCTGAAGTTACAGCTACAAACCATCCGATCAGCACTAAGCCTAAGTCTGCCACCATGGCTGTCCCCATGGTGCCAGAGCCTCCCTCTGTTCATGTGCAGAAACACTCTGAGATGCTGAAATCGCAGCACTGTGCTTTGCACTGCTCTAACACATCTCTCCCCTTCCCAAAGCTCCCCCCCAAATCCACAGCCAGGGACGCTCCCCAGGGAGATGGTGCTCACCGTGCCGACAGCCCTCCCAGCACAGCCGCTGCCAAAGGCACCCTGCTTCAGGACCTGGCTGCCTGGACAGACAGCCACAGCACAGACATGCCTCCCGCCTATTTATTCTGGAGCCATGTGGGGGTTAATGCTCCGCAGTTGCAGAGTGACCCAGGTGGGGCTAATGAGCGCTTGCCTTGCTTAGCTAATTAGAGGCACTGAGAGCAGCAGACTGCACTTCCAGGCGTGGGGCACTTGCAGAGGGAATATAGTGTGTGGGTTTTATTTCCAGCTTTTTTTTTTTTTTCTTTGGTCGAATAAAAACCTCTGGCAGGAGTAGCACCGGACAGATGGGAAAGAGCAATGAGACGAGGCTCCACAGCACCCTTCTCTCCCTCCCTCTCCTAATCCGCATTGTTCTGGGTTTCAGGAGGAGGCAGGAGCAAAAGATTAGGAAGGCTGGGCCATTTGTTCCCGTTCAACGTTAGATTTGCGGTATCTGATCCAAATGAGCACAATCCTTTGGAGTCTAGCCAAAGTCTCCCCGCTCCCCAGACTCGCCCCTTTTATCACCTCCGCAGTGTCTGGCCGAGCTGCCCCGCTGTCACCTCTGCCAGCTGGTGGCCGCCCCCTCTGCAGCCTCTGTGCCCAGAGGCACCCCAAGCTCAGGCTTTGCTTACGGGTCCCAAAGCGCAGGCAGGCCAGGAGGAGCTTCACCCACCCACCCTGCCTGTGGTGCAGCTGCCCACCAGCCACAGGGGGATGCTTCCTACCTGTGAAAGCAGAGCCTGCCTCCCAAAAACGGAGGGAGATAGATACCCAGCAAGCCCTGATACGGCTGCTGGGATCTGCAGCCCTGCCCCAGCTCTCTCCCGCTTGCAGACCCCCCGGGCAGACAGACAGACAGACACACATGTACCCGCAGCTGGTGGGCCTGTCCTGCAGGCCTGGGCTGGGCGTCAATAAGCTGTGGTCTGGGCTCTCCTTCCTGGCCTGCCCAGCCCCATGCGCACAAACTGGAGTCCAAACCAGCTGCTGCTGAAAGGTGCTTGTTTTGGTTCTGTCTCGCACGAGCTGCATTGCCCTCGCCTCATTCTCGCTGGTATTTAGTTCCCTTTGCGTTGTTTTCCCTGGGCTTTTCCTTTGTTTCTCGCCCAGGGAAGCACACATCGTTACGGCCGCTCTTTCTCCAGAGCTCTCCTCACCGAGGTCATTACTTGGCTGGCGAGCCCCAGCGAGGCTGCTGTTTGTCTGGGCGCGAGCCCTGGAAAGAAGCAGCTAATCAATTCAGCAAATCATCCGGGTGGCAACCCCACTGTCAGCTTATTTTCTTCCCTTCCACTTAGACATCAAACCAGCTGAAGAGGGCTCTGGGGACCATGGTGCGCATGGAGAGCCGCTCCTCCGCAGGCACATCTGTGCCTTTCATCAGCGGGGCTCAGGGAATACCACTCGCCGGAGCGGGAAGAGCTCTTTGGAGCCGAGAGGCTCGCAGCCTCCGTCCTCACCATCTGCAGAGCCTCTACCCAGCGGGGAAGCGAGCGTGTGAAAGTGGCCCGCGCGCTAACGTCCTTTGGCAGAAGCCGTCACGTTACGTGCGGAGCTGGGGAGACAGGGACGCAGCGCGGCACGGAGGCGGTGTCGGAATATCCCCAAGGCAGCGAGCAGAACCCGGCTGCAAAAACAGCTCACGGTGGCTACGTGGGGTGGCAACTGGTGATGTGCAAATGGTCTTCTGCCGAATGAACTCACTGGTGACTGCCCTTTGCTTTCACCCGCTCTTCTTCTGCTCTATGCCTTCGGGGAGCGCGCCGGCCCAGCGCACGCTCAGAGCAGCAAAGCTTTACAGCCAGCTCTAGCAATCGGAGGTGTGGATGTGCAGCACCTCCTGTGCTGGGACGCGGTGGTGTCACGACTCCTTCAGAGAAGTTAAGTCACATCTGAAAGCCATTCCCTGTCACCAGCTATCCCTTTGAAGGGTGGGGGCGGGGGCGTGCCTGCGTCCTACCCGTGGATTCGGCCAGCAGTCTGGAAAATGTCAAGGTTAGGAAAGGCTGAGCTTCATTTGCTTTTCACAGATCTGAGTAATGAATTTTTCATTTTAAAGTATTGTTCTCGCCTGAAAAGCGAGTCTGTAGCACTGGCATCCTGGGGTTCCACATCTGCCTCTCAGTTACTCCGGACCATATTTCCTTAATTTTTGTGTTTTGCAACCCTGCAAAATAAACAGGAGGCCTGAGGCTTTAGTGGGGTTTTCCTCTTCACATGCCTTTATCAGTGTGGCAGATTTTGCTAGCCACCCCTTCATATTAATCTCCTACACTGGTGTTGCTTTTGCAAGGGAGACCAGGCGAAACTGAGGTGCGGGAAGGGGGAAAGCATCAGGAACTTACCTTTGTCACTAGACGGAGTACTTTTAATTCTGAATACAAATAGGAAGCAGAACCGTGCAGTAAAAACAAAGGCATTTTCCTCCCCAGCCATAGTTCCATCAAAGTCCCTCCTTTGTGGCTGCAGTTTGATAAAACTCCATAAAAGAATGAGTAGCTTGAAAAGATTCATTGAAAACTCTTGCATTGTGTGAAATCCAGAGATGCTCAATTATGTTAGAAATAGTACCAGAACAATAAAAGGCAACACTCTTTCACACTGTTCTCACTTTGCCCATGGATCTTGCTTCTCCCGTGTGTGATGGAGACTGAGAGTCTTAGCAGGATTCAGAAAACACTTTTACAGACAATATTAAAAGCTATAATTAAAGCAACAAAAGCTTCTAGTGAGGGAAGCCCTGCTTAGCAAAGCTGTGGATTTGGGGCAGTGTTTCTTTAGCAGGCGTATTTCCTTGCTCCTACCTGCAGGAAGCTTTCCTGTCCCTGCCTGTGATGCTGACCTCTGGCAAAAACAAAGTGCTAGAGGAGAGGAAGAGTCAGTGTGATCCAACCCAAAGCCATTCATCTGCTTCTACTTAAAATGCTAAGTATGGAGTATGCCCACTGTAATCCGGAGCTGGCCTCCGTGGCAGTGCGGGGTGACGCAAGGCCGAGGAAGGGCTCCAGGGTGATGCCCCAGAGGTGATGCCCCAGGGGTGCTTGCTCTGCAAGGGCTCCTGCTGGGTGCTCATGAAAAGGTGCAAAACATCCCTTGCCCTAAATGAATGCCTGGGGGCAGCAACTTCCACAGGAAGGAGGACGCAGGTGAAGGGGCACCCCAACGGGTGTGTCGGTAGCTGCTCATGCAGAGCTAACGAAGAACCAATGTGGCCAGCGGTATTGATCTGTTTCATGCCTTGCTGCTTTTAATGTGGCAGGGAAATACCACGTGGAGCTTTAATTTGTCCAAATGGCTTTAGACAAGGTTAATACAACTCATCGATAATGCCACTTTTTATTAAGTTTCAGTTACAATATCATCTCAACAGGCTGGACTGGTCCCACCTCCTCAGAGTAGGCAGCGGGCTTTTTGCTTCAGGTGTGGCTCCTTGAGCTTCACCGACTAATTTCCATCATGGACCTAGGAGCTGGCACGCAGCTGGAGAGCCCGATGGTCCCCGGTGTATCCCCGTTGGCCCTAGTCCCTGTGCTGGCAATTGGAGCTCAAATCGTTGAACTTCTCACCCTACTGTCCCTCCTATGTCCCTGCCTTCATACATCTTCACCTTGGCCCTAGAGAAGAATCCAGAAAGGCAACTGGTGGCTGCTCACCCATCTTCTACTCAGAGAATGACCGAGAATAAGCTGAATGCTGTTTAACCTTCCTGCCATCTCCCAAAGGTGGGTTTTGAACATCTGAGAGAGGTGCAGAGAGCATCTGGTCCTGGTCCAGCTCACAATAGGCAGAATAAACAGAAACTGTCAGAATCATGGGAGTCAGATAAAAGTTCAGCTTGGTTTATAGTGAAATCAGGAACACTGTTTTAGCATAAGGAGGAGCACGTGTGCATATGCTAGGGCTAAAGCACAGTTCCTTGCTATGTACCATGCTGCTTTCTGTCCCCAGCACTGCTGCAAAACTTTGCTAAAACACGGATATTTTTATGCTGTTGCCAACTTCTCTGCTCACTCTCTTTTTCTACAGCAACTTTCCATTCTAGTGAGATCTGTAGAGCAGCGGGGAACCTCACTGCTACAGAAGGCGCAGTAGTGAGGTTGCAAGGCTACAGTCCATCCCTCCCTCCACTGCCCTCTGCCTTCAGGAGAAGACAGGCAAGTGGCATCAGTGGTACCCAGCCTTTATCTCTGCCTTGCACAAAGGGGCAGGGCAACTAGGGCTCTAAGCTGCAAAAAGCCCGCAGACATGGAAAAGAAATGACAGCCAGCTTTAAATGGCACCTACTCCCAGATCAAAAACAAGAGGATAAAAAATCAGAAGCAAGGCTTGGTGAAACCACAGTTCCCAGTTCTTGCTGCATGGCTTGCCTCAGGCTGCATTGCAGCAGTGTCCAGTGCTGTTCAGGAAAGCAGAGCCGAAGAGGAGGGTTCTGGGCACACCCTGATTACAGCACGGGCTCATCCCAGCCAGGCAGTGAGCCACTGCTGGAGCACGGATGAGGGGTGTTTTGTAAGGGGCATTTTCTTAAAAATGCCCATTGCTGCCATCATGGGCATTTGTGGTGATGTGGTGCTTGGGTCTGGAGACTGTCAGCAGATACACGAATTCCTGGCATCTATACCTGCCCCGAGCAGGAGGGCACAGCATGGCAGCAAGTGGCAGGGCCCCAAGGGCATCCCCTGGGGGCTCAGCTCACTGGGCTTGGGGCTGGCCTAGGTAATGGTGCAGGTGTCTGGTGCTGAAGAGAGCTCTTCAAGAAGGCTCTGTCCAAAAGCCCCACTGAGGGCCTGTCCTGCTGCTCGCTTCCAAGCTGAGGGTCTCAGCTTGGTCCCCGCCTGAGCTACGTTGCAGCTGTGCTGCAGCCATGCCTGCGCCATGGACCCTGCCTGTGCAGAGCTTGGCCTGTGGATGTGAACCCCTGACCTGACCTCGTATCCACCTTGTCATTGCGGACGTGCCTGGCAATGACTGCACTCTTGGCTGAGGCTGGCTGCAGTCACCAGACCTGTTCTGCTGTTCTTCCTCGGGTTTTGTGGGACTCTGCCTTCATCCGCCTGGCCACCGCCCTGGGCCTGCCTCGGTGTCGCCCTCAGCCTCAGGGAGCCGGAGGGAGGTAGGGCTGTCCCCCCGCAGGTCTGTCTGTCAGGTAGAATACATAGGAAGCTGCTCTCGCATATCGTAATGCATATGGTAATGGCTCCCCAGAGCTCCTACCACATCCCTCTGGAGGGGCTATGCTAGATGTGGAGTGGGGTGCCAGGATAAGCCAGAGGGATCGGTCCCTGCAGCCACGCGTCCTGCAGCTGATGATCCAGGGCACACAGCAGACCTTGTAGCAGCACAATCGCGGTGCTGTCGTACAGTGTGTTCCTCGGACGGGAGCCATCCTGAGAGCTGACAGCGAGATTCCCAGGGATCCATTTCCAGGGTGGAGAGAGACCTGGCAGTATCCCCATGCCTACCAGAAGGCACAGGCTGTTTGAAGACCTTGCGAGATGTGCCCTTGAAGCCTCTCTCTGTGCTTTATTTTGTGAGGTCAGTGATCGTATCGAATCCTGTTGCTAAGGGGCTTCCAAAAGCGACTCTCACTGGAGGCTTCGTGCCCTTCTTGTCACCTAGGTCGGGACGGGCGCATCGAGGACTTCTCTGCTCGCTGTGGTGATGCAGGCAGTGCTGTAGTGCTTCAGTGGAAGAGGATTACACCTATCGCTACCTGCAGGACAGGGCTGGGAGGTGCCAGGGCTAAGAAGCAAAGTGCTATGAGCTGGGCCACAATGCCTCTGAAGAACAGGACGAACAAGTGTAGGCATGCGGGAAATGCTCTGAGCTTTTTCTGGCACTGATCCCGAGTGGCGGGGCCAGCGTGTGCCCTGCACAGGTGACGGCTGTTGTGGTGAGCACCCCTCGCCTTGCTTGGAGCTCTGGTGCTCAGGTGCTGCTGTTCAAGACATCCCTGTGCGGTGCAGCCCTGCCTGGGAAGCTGGGTAAGTGCCTGGGGGATGATGTTTTACACCGGTGCTGCTAGCACTGGCTGGCTTGAGGCCAGTGTCTGCATTTGCTGTGATGGTACATGGACGTACTTCCAAAGGGAACAAGGCAGAAGCCTTGTTTTGATATTTCAAAGCTTTAATAAAGTTTGGGGGATTGCCTAGGCATGATGAAGCTTGGCTACAAGACAGATACTTTGGGCAGAGCAGTCAGGCTTTAACTCAGGTGCTCCTCACTGCTGGTAATTTTGCAGTATAAACCTGCTCTAAATGTGGTCTTGCTTGCCTCACATACAGGACGAAAAGAAACCACATATGATGGGGTGATTGCTGAAGGGTGAAGGATGGGTGCAGCTGCAGGTGTGCTCCCCAGCCTTTGCTATCCTCTCTCCCAGAGCATTTCTGGAGCCTTAGAGAATGCAATAGGACCATAGGCTTGGGTTGCAGTGTAGGGTACGTGTCTTTTGGTGGGACTTCTATGAGAGCCAAGGGTGAGAGTGTGACAGACCACGGTGCTGTGACATGGTCAAGGCCTTGTGTTTCTTACTGATCAGGCTTGGAGTCCACGTGACAGTGGAGCAACCCGGGGGATGTGGATGCAGAGGAATGGACAGCCAGTGAGGTGGGGAGATGCTTCAGGTTGTTGATGTGAGGGGGAGGCAGAGAAGAGAGCAGGCCCTGGTTTGGGAAGCCAGGTGGATGGAGTAGGAGGCAGGGAGTGAGGGGATGTTTAGAAGGACTGTGGCTTTTAGGAAGATAATTTTGCCCTGCATGTTATTCTAGGGCTAGCCCCCTCAAAACCAAGCTGATCCATGGGAGACAACACAGCCTGGTGATGGACAGACACCCCAAGGCAGGCAGGAAAGCTGGTGTGGCTAATGGAGAAAGCAAGAAAACACTTCCACAATGGCACTGGGCTTTTTCCCTCCCTGAAGTCATTCCCTAAAGAGGGGGAGTCAGGTATTCTTGGTAACCCAAGATGTTTCCATTGCTTGGTCTGCACTCATTTTTGCTCCTAATAGGTAGGAGAGGGAGAGAATCCAAATAACAGACTCAAGGCTCTGCAAATATTCTCTGGGAGCCTTTGCACAGAAACCTTGGAGGTGATTTGGGACCCACCCCACATGGCACTGAGCGTCTTTCCCAAATACCCGGGTCTCTCAGCTCCTGCCTCTGGGAGCCCTCAACAGCCCACGGTTCGGTCCCGCAGCACTGGGGTGCTGACATGCACTGCCTGGCTTGGCTGTGTCCTTCCCCGTGCTCCAGTGCGGGGTGGCAGCAGCAGGGAGCAGCCCCGGGGCGGGGAGCAGAAGAAGCAATGCCGTTTGATTTATTTATTGGGGAACCCAGCTCAGCAGCAGCACAGTGCCGGGCTGGCCTTTGTGCAGGCTGCTGTGGGTGAGCGCTGCTTGCTAGCATCGATAAAGCCACCGGGCTCCTGGAGATGCGAGACCTGCTCTTGTAAGCAAGAGCTGAATTTTTGTGCCTGTGCTGGGAATAGCCCAAAGCACCTCGTCTCAGTCGCTGGTCAGAGGAATTCACGGCTATTCTATCTGGGAGCCAGGCAATGATTACAAATCAATGACTCCACTCCCCACGTGATTCATCGCTGACCTGGGAGCTTAGCTCTTTCCCTGGCTCTCTCCATTACCGTATCCAGTTCTTGTGGCATCTTGGGAGTTTTATTCATTTTAAATCATCAGATAGCTGTGGATGTAGCTGAGGAGGAAGGAAGGGCAGATGGACGGGGGCATGGCTGGACAGCTAAGGGGAGGGTGAGTTTCTGAGCGTGGATGAGGCACCTCGCGGGTGAGCCGAGCTTGGCTGTAGGCTGGGGAGCAACGCTGCCAGCATGACCCACAGCAGCCTGGCTTCCCCTCTGCAGCAGGTCTCCAACTGACCTCCTCGCTTGGCTGGTAAATGGCCCATATTTTTGCCTGGCTGGGCACAAAGGGGGAAAAAAAAGGCAAGTAAAAAAAAAATACCAACCTGTGCCCAGCCAGACCAAAGCTGAGGTTATTTAGCAGGCCAGTGGGGAGGTTTTAATCATCCCAAACAATCTGGGCTGTTCCATTCTTAATAACAATTTATAGCACTTAGCACTTTTGCATGTCGCAGAGCATTCACAGGCATCAGCTGGGGGCTGGAGGCTGCGTGCCGGGGAGCAGGGCCTGTCCCGTGGGCTCTCCCAGCCCTAGCAGGGAGGTGGGGGTACCAGCAGCAGGCTCTCCACAGGCTGCCCCCATTCAGCGCTCACACATGGCCATCTTCCACCTCCTCGTCCCGCCACATGGTTTTCACTCGAAATTACAGGATGCCCATCGTGTGTACTGTCTTTAAAACTGCAGTCGCCTGGCCACCGGCTCTGGGAGTGTAGCTATTTCACTGGCAGATAAGGTAAATAATCAGCGCTGTGATCAAGCAGGGAAGCTAGGGAGGTGATTGCTCCCATTTTACAAATGAGGCAGCTGGCACAGAAAGGATATCTAACTGGAGAGCTGGGAGCGCATCTCCCAGCTCCAACCTCCTCTCCCTGGCCTTATGGTGATATTTCCAGCACACAGCTTCGGTGTCAGCATGCTCGGGAAGGCTAAGGAGCTGCACGGCACCCTGACCCTTTGGGCTATCAGACGTGCTCCCTGGTTTGGATCTGGCTTGCGCAAAACACGTTGCCCACACAGGAAACAGCTGCGTCTGCACTGCCCCTGGTCCACTCCTTGGCTGGATTTGTCACTAGTGTAGCTTTTGCAATCATCTAAACACACCACAGGGCCTTAATTTGGGGCTGGTGTCTGCGGTGGCACACAGCAAGCAGAAGGGTGGACTTTGCAGGATGCTGCAAGGCACCGCGTGATGTGCTGAGCTGGAAGATGGAGCGAGAAACAAGCCCACGAGCTCAACGCTGCTGTCACCCCTCTGGACCTTCCCCTCTTCCTGCACCCTGCTGCTGTGCCCCAGCTGGTGCAAGGATCTGAAGGGTGGGAGCAGGCACCCAGATGTGCAAACAGCTGGAAGGTGCAGGAGGGAGCGATGGGGAGACATGGAGGAGGAGAGCATCAAAGACGCTCAGAAGGTTTAAAAGAAACTGGTTGGCGTACGGAACTGAAACTGAACCAAGGAGAACTCACCGCGAGCACTGCGTGGTGGCCCCCAGCTATTTAAAGCCCCGCAGGCACCTGATGTGCAGCTGGGCATTAAGGAGGAGCGAGCCTGCAGCTTGCACTGGCAGGCATTTCTAAGACCACAGCCCAGCTATCAACCGCGGCTTGAGGCCCTTCGCATGGTGTTTTAGCCCCTCTCCATGCTCTTCCCCTGCAACCTGTCTCCAGCGCCTGCTTTCTCACCGCAGACAGCTTTCCAACCGCCTAGCCTGAATTTAGTTTTATGGGCCCAACTCCAGGCTTTACTGCTCTGAGATAATTCGAGCAATTCCCTTCCTTCCTTTATATTGTTCCTCTAAGGCATTTATAGGCAGAAGGCTCGTCCCCGCCGAACCATCCCTTTCCGCTCCCCGTGCTTTGCCCTGCCCTCTCTCCCCATACCTCACCCTTGGGTTGTTGAAATCAGCTGATGGTGGCTGCAGAGCATCATGTGGTTGGGCCGTCTTGCTGCTCCTCTGATCTCCCTTGGAGAGCAGCAGCATCTCTGGACTCCAGAAAAACCCTGTCCTGCAGGAGGGGGTGCCCCACAGCCACCCTCCGGACATGCTGAAAATCCAACTGCATAGATGGAAGCAGGCAACCCTGTTTTTTTTTACCACCAGGAACGATGTTGGTGACAGCAAAGGGTGAGAGGATCAGAAGAGGCAGGCAGAGCTCATGGGCATCCCATGGTTCAATCTCTTGCAGTGGTGCCAGCTGATGAAATTGCCCATGTTATTGACCAGATTCAACTTTTTATGCTTTGGAAGTGGTCTCTGCGATTGCTGCAGGTTGTTTCCAATAGCTCTTGACTTACAAGATCTTTCTTTTATTATTAAAAAAAATTAAAATCGTTAAAATTTGGATTAAACCAAGTGGACTTTGTTCTCCACTGGAAGCTGTTTATGTAACATCTGTTTTAAATAACTTTAAAGCTCAGTCCATTCAACTGTGCAAAATAAAATGGTGAAATCACAATATTTGTTGCAATTTTTCAAAAAAATCAGAGCGTACCCCCCCACACCTGACGTAGTCCCCCAGCCCTGCGTGCCAAATGCAGCCGGGGTGAGTCCGGTGGGGCTGGGGCCAGCCTGCTTTGCACAGCCTGCAGAGAGCAGGCAAAATCATTTAAAGCTGCCTTTACAGATAACTATTTTTGTTCAGATAAGGGAGGTATTAAGCACAGCTCGCGGTGCTGTTGGCATGACACGTGTGGCGCTCCGTGCCAGGTTGGACAAGCCAAGCTTGGGCGTATTCCTGGGACAGCCCAAGGCAGGCTGAGGGATATCCCTGTGTCGGGAACGGGCACCCAAGCGTTTCTTCGAGGATATTTAAAAGCCGCGCAGGCATTTCATGGCTGCCCAGACCAGCCCCGATCGCATTGCAGGGAGGGGTTAACGAGCCCCCCTCTGCCGGAGCTGGAGGGGCTTGATGGGCGACCCCGCTGCCTCAGCCCCCCGCACGCCTGCGCCCCGCTTTCTGCTGGCCTCCTCCTCCTCTTTATATATTCATGAAGCAGCGGGGAGACGGCGGGTGGGGCGCGGATAAATAAGAGCTGAGCAGGCTGAAACTGCAGTACAGGAAGAGGAACTTTCCGCGTGGTGCCTCGCCGGGACACAGCCCGCTGCTTATCTCGGCCGCACCGCTGAGAAGATAACCCTGCCCTGCTGCCTGGGAGCGAGTCAGCCTGCCCGGGGATAAGGTAGCGCCTTTTGGGATGTCTCTCGCTCTCGGTTCAGAGCCAGGCCCGAGGTGGGGCTGTTTCCAGCAGATTTCTGCCCCAGCACCACGGGACTGAGGCATCCCAGTGGGAGCAGGCTGGAGGAGAGGCTGGGAGCAGGGGGCACGCGTGCAAGCGGGGAGATAACGTGGGATACATGCAGAACTGCTCCAAAACATTGAGTCTTTCTCCGGCCCGCTTTGGTCTGGAGGGATGTGTGTGGAGGGGTCACTGAAGCCTGGCATTGAAGGATTATGTTGCAGCTGTGCTTTTTTGGGAAGCGCAGAGTTCTCCAAGTTCACATGTGCCTGTCTCCTGTGATCTCTTACTGCTCCCATATGCTCCCTCTGGGGCTGCAAGGAAGGGACATGCCTCTGTGGCTGCAGTGGAGCTTTCTGCCTGCAAATTAACCCCTCTGATAGCTGGAATATACTATAAGGGTGCAACAAGGTCTTCTCTCAGTTGCAGCGAATAAGGATATATATGATCAGCTCTGCAGTTTTTGCACTTCATGTGATCAGGGAATCACCTCAGTACTGTGGCCCCCTGCTTCCCCTCACCAGGCACTGGCAGTGATGCTAACACCCAGCCACCAGCACCCCTTGTTCCAAGGGGCTCCATCCCGGTTTGCAAGCCGGGGTTCTGACCCCAGCAATCCCCAGCTCCAGGGCTAGGCCTTCCCCACACTGCAGGTCTGCATGATGTGCTGCCAGCCTGATCCAGGGACCAGCATCTCCTCTCCACCCTGCCCACAACCTCGCTACGTGCAAACAGCATCATGGGGTGTGAATGCAGGCCCTGTGTATAGGGGGACATCGCTACCAGATACTCCCCCAGTTGAGCATCCAGGTACCCACTTCTGCAGGACAGGCCAGCAGTTTAATGCCCCAGTGGGTCACTGGGAATGTATCACCTCCTGACTTATGCTAACACTGGTTTCCCCCACCCACACCAGGTGCAGCTCTAACATGAAGCCTCCGTCTGGGCAAGGCATAAGGCTCGCATGCCTTCTCCTGAATTTGACTTCCCTCTGCCTTCCAACCCCGCTCTGGGAGGAGCGGGACTCCCTAATGCAGGAGGAGAAAGCGCACCAGACAGGTGGCAATTTGGTGCTGAGCAAGCAGGAGCAGCAGCTCAGTACAAAGCTCATCAGCCTCAAGAAGAAGGAGGTTGCAGCAGCCATGGACACGGGGCAGTTCCCTCCAAGCATGCACTTCTTTCGGGCAAAAAGCCTCATTGACCAGAGCACAGTGTTCAGCATCTTGAAGCACATGCCAAAAGGTAGGCTTTGGCTTAATGGTTGCTCATCCTCCTCTTGCCTGTTGCTTTCTGTGCCAGAGCTAGGACAGAGGGAGATGCAGCAGACCTTTGGTTGCAGGCAAGCTTATGAGAGCTGGGAATAGTGCTGGCTGTGTTGCAGGAAGAGCCCTGCCTCTCAGCTGGGGGCTGGGGGAGAGGAAGAGGGGTGTGGGCTGGATGAATGCACATTTCCAGCAATTGTAGCATGTAGTGTGGCTTGCTATATGGATCTTTCAGCCTTTGAAAGGTGGGGAAGGGCAGAGGAGGTGAAGACAAGATGACATCACAGACATCCATGTTGTTCAGCATGTTCTAGCCAGTGCCTTTCCTTTATCCACACATACCACAGACATGCTACCGACCTTACCTTATTCCACATCTCAGCTGGAAGCGCCATATATCCCAACATGTTTTTCTGCAGGTGGTTCTGTACACACCTGGAAGTCTGCTGGAAAGTCTGGGGGCACTAGAGGAGGAAGGTGCTGCCTCTAATACTGCATAATTTTTACTTGTTGAATGCAAGTCAAAGCCTGTGTTACGTGACCCATAGAATACAATACAAAAGCTATTGTATTCTCTTAGTCTTTCTTAACCAGGCTCAGTTCTGTGCACTTACAGGAGATCTCTGCTTATAAAGGCAGACGTTCATCCTGTTGTCTTCAGTTTTGAGACCTTGCCAAGGTGACCCTCCCCCAACACTCAGCGTAATATGTGCTAATGGGCTGCCATGCTTTATACCAAAAGGGTCTCTTTGTACTCTGCAGCACACACCAGTTTTAAAGGCATTTTGGAACAGCTTACCTTAGATAACAGCATGAGATTGTCCAATACCTTCCCCATGTTGTCCTGTGCATCCTCTGACAGGCGGCCTGGGTCATGGCAGCATTTGAAGGCTCAGTTCTCTGGGTTGCAATGGAAAATGGGAGAGGATATTTTAGCCAGGTGGAAATCCAAACCACCTAAGCTGGGTAGCAGTAAGCTCGATGTCTCCATGTCTCTGAGCTGCTGATGGTTCAGTGGAGAGGTTGAGGTGATTACTGGAGAAATTCATCGACTCCTAACTGGCTGCTTTCTCCCTCTGCATCTCTGGTTCAGAAGAAAGCATTGAGCTAGGTGCCTTCTTTAACTAAAGGTAAGAGACAGTTGCAGTGAAAGTTGTCCATACCTCCATGACTCTGAACAATATATCCACCTTTCCAGATGGTCCCTTTTTAGATGTAGAATCCCATGGCCTTGCCTACATGGCTGCCTGGAAACAGGTTGGCGACTCGCTTGGAAAGATTTGGCAGTCAGCTTTGCCACGTAAGAGTTTTTCATTTGCCAGACTGTGACACTGCTGCATGGATAAGAGCTATCCTGCTCACCAGCCTGCTTCTCCCTCCCACTCGCTAGTGGGAGTTGAGGCTCCCTGACTTGCAGCATCCTGAGCAACTACCATAAGTGATTGAGATGTCAGAGTTGCCTGTATCCATTCACTGGTGCATTGAGTAGTAAGGAATTTAAAATTAAGCCCCTCTTTACCTCAGATAGGTTATCTTTGATACCAAGGAGGAATCAAAACAAAAATTTAACACCTTTCAACCCAGGATACGGTAAAATAGGTTCTCAGAATCTCTGCAATAACTGTAGGCCTTTAGGGCCAAGATCACATCCTTATAATTGCTTGAGTAGGATCTCAGTCTTGATCGGAGTCCCTAGGGATTACTGTTGTTTCAAGTGCTATTGCCATTTCTATTGCTCCTCACAAAGGAAAAAGGGCAGTATTGCAAGTGGCAGGAGGATCCAGACAACTGTGGCATGCACGTTCTGCCACTCCTGCTCTGGTGAGAGCAGTAGCGCAGTTGTTCAGCATCTTAGCTGTCAGACCCTCTGTAGTGAGAGATTATAGACGCTATAATATATATTAGATTAGTCTACCGTAGATTAGAGTCTTGAAATTTCAGTTTGTCTAATGTCACATGCATATCAGCATTTTGTTTTGTTCCTGCTACGCATGTTCTCCCTTTACTCCTAAGAGCAAAGCTATTTGGACTATGACATCTCCCCTAGAATAATAAAGCACATATCTGTAAGACTTCAGCTCTCAACTTCTTCCCTTTACAAAGGAGAAGTTTAGTTCAAGCACCAATAGCATAAGAAGTCCCTGAAGGGGGAAAAAAAAAAATAAAAATAAAAATAAATAAAAGTATACCACCAAAACAAAAGGATGGTCTGAGGAAGGTGAGCATGCAGAAGCTCCTATGCCAGGAAGAGAACACACCGCACAATAACAGAGCATCCAAAAAGCCCATGGCACTGGCCAGCAACAGATGTACAATGTAAGTGAGTGTGCATTTGATAAGAGAGAGAGAGGTGGATGCTACTTATCCGTCTGACTGCAATTCCCCACTGTTTCAGAGAGATGAAGGAAGAGACAGACTAGATGAAAGAATCGAGGCTGGGAACAAACCAGCTAAGATTCAGAGGCTTGCCCCAGGCCCACCTTGTAAACTACTGCCCGCTGCAAGAGCTCCTCTTTAAATCAGCGGGGCGTGAGCCAGCTCTGGGTGAAGTCGGTCTGAAAGAGCATTTTCCATCCCAGCGGGATGGAAATAGGATGGAAGTCGCAGAGTTCCCTATTGATCCCCCTGCCCCTCGTTCCCGGGGAGCCATCACGCTCTGCCTGCCCCACACTTCGTGCGGAGGGGCTGCAGCCCCAGTGCAGGAGGCAGAGCAGCGCTGTCTCTGCTGGGAGAGGTCAGTCACAGCCACCTGGAACCGTTTCCAGATGCCCCTGGATGGGGTAACTCAAGCACTCATCACATTAAACCTCCTTTCCTCTGCTCCAGCTGCTTTGTCTCATTAGGATTGCTTGTCCTCTCCCCAGGTGCTGTCTTACACCTGCACGACTATGCCATGCTGAGTGTGGACTGGCTGGTGCACAATGCCACCTACCTCCCGGACTGCTACGTGTGCTTCACCCGCACGGGCACTGTTCAGTTTCGGTTTTCCAGGCCTCACCCTCCTCATCCAGTGCCGGCCCAGTGCTCCAAGTGGGTTTTGCTAGAGACTTACCGAAAACAGCTACATAACGTGACCGAGTTTGATAACAGGTGAGCAAGCAAGAGGTGTGAGCCTGCCAGTACTTCATGGTAGCATTGCCTGGCCAACAGGATTGTTCTGGCCCAAATTCCCCATTTGTTTGCTGCTCTGGAAGCAGGGAACACCATTTAAAGATGTGCACACAGAACAAGCAAATAGCGGTACAAGAACTTGAAGGTTGTGGCATTCAGTACACCAGCACACCCGCCTGCTGACAGAGCGTCTCTCCTTGCAGGGCAGGCCTCCTGTAGCCGCCTAGGAGCTCACAGCCCAGACCAATCCCCAGGGCATCGCTCACCATCTTGTAAGAGCTCCCTCTCTGCAGGCAGCCCCTACCTTGGCTGCCGGCAGCCTTTTATCAGGGCCAGGTGTTAGCTGGCTGCCCAGCAGCCACCTAGCATTTAATTACTTACAGGTGGGTGGGAAAAGCCTGGCTCCCCCTCCAGACGGTGGTGACAGGAAGACCAAGCCCTATCTCCCCATCCAGGGGCCATTCATCCTGTGACAAAGCCCTGCTGAAAGGCCAGGGGGAAGCGTGTGGTTCTGCGTTGTGTTCGGGGGCTTGATAGCATGCACTAAATAATGCATGAAGTCAGACAGTGAGTGATGAGGACAAAGAAAAATATTGAGTTGTGATCTGTTCAGAGAGCACTGCTGTCTGCTGAGCTCCAGGAGGCTGGGGTCCTGCGGAAAAAATAGTATGCAGTGTAATGTAATTAAAGACAGTATCGCGATGCCGACACGCAAGGAGAAGGTGGGATGAAAGTGACGCGGGTGACCCTAATTGTGGCACTTCCTAAGTGAAACTTCATGGTTTTGACTGTAGTGCTCTGCAGTGAGGGTGTGCGCATGCATGCTTCTAAATAGAGACCTCTTATCTCTGGTACCCCCTGCACGTGGGAGCCGTCCGGGCTCTGTGCCCCACAGATCTGGGAAGGAGGTCAGGCTGGGCAGCTGAGGAGCCGTTCATTGGGTCATTGGCGTGGTGTGGCCTTCCCTGCCTTGGCGGGGCAGAGGGAGGGCACTCTCCAGGGCACCCACCGCTTCTTTCCTGCAGAGGTCTGAGCACTTCAGAAGGGAGTGAGGAAGCAATGCCAGGCCCAGGGCTCCCAGCCTTTCATACCCTGAGGCTCTATTGCCCTGACATGGGATGGAAGAAATAAGATCCAGTGAGAAGCCACTTACCCGCTTCTTTCAAAGAGAAAACTGGTTCCCCGTTAGCTCCCTTCCATTTCTACTAGGAGTGATGAGGAAAGACCATGGCACCAGCACTCTTTAGCCCCACCAAGAGACCCATAAATAATGTGCAAGAGATTGATGTTGAAACAACTTCACTTTCTTAAAGCATAAGCAATTTGCACTGGGTATTCAGACCCTTGTCAGGAGCAACCCATCATTGTATTTGGTTTTAGCTGTGTTTACCCAGTGTGACGTCCCTTCCTGGCTGAGGCTAGAGGCCATGGCACCCTGTACACCTGTGTGGGTGGAGCTGTGCATTGTTTGGTTCCCAGTGGTCCTATCTGGGAACGTGACTTCTTCTCAGAGGCGATGTTATCCCATTCTTTTGCACTATTTATCTGACGATGTCTAGTAGCCGCAAGTCAGAGCAGGACTTCTGAGTTACAACACAGACACAGCTTCAAAGATCTCACAAAGGGCTGAAGGGGAAACTGAGGCAAAGACCAATGAAGTGATTTTCCTCAGCAAAGGAGTGCCAGAGCCAAGTACAAACCTGGATCTCTTACATCCTGGGTGCTCAGCCTTACTTATGTTGCCCTTCATTTCTTGCCCTTTTGTGCTCACCACAAAACTGCAAAGGAGTCATTGCACATAATGTGCAAACACAGGAACACCAGCCGCATTGAGGCTCTTCCCCTCCTATTTTCATCTAATCCCCGGGTACTAGTCTAAGGGTTAGGAATGTTTTTTGGCTGCCTGAAAATAGGTCTCTAGCCAGGAATCGGCCCCAATCTGTTCTGCTTCTCGGTTTCTGGAAACTCTCCCAGTCTGTTGAACATGTGCATCCCAGGCTACCTCTTTTCCTGCACTCCTCTTTGCCCTTGAGCACTGACAAGCTGAGAGAAAGCAGATGTCAGAGGGAGGAACGAGTGGATAGTTGGGTGGTTTCAAGGAAGTATCGAGGGAGTATGGCAGCAGGGAAGGGTTCTCGTACAGGATAGTGTGGATCAGCAAACATGAAGAGAACAACGAAGATGTTTCCCAGGGGCTGCACCTCTCTTGCCATGTTCCTGACAAGGCAAGAGGGAGGGAGATAACCACATTGCATTTTTGCTGTTTGTATTTTTGTATACATATACATATATATATATACACACATTTATAAGTATGGGTGTTGGAAGTAAGTCTTTTTGTTTGTTTGCCTCAAAAGAAGATTTTATCACTCATATCCAAAACACAGGTCTTACGGGCCGAGATCCTCTTACTGGTAAGCTTCCAAAAGGATGCTATTAGGAGAGTCAAGAGACTGTGGGTTAGGAGACAGAGAAAGGCAGGGAATTTTGCTTTGAGAGTTAAAAAAAAAAAAGTCCTCATTTATTTACTTGGCGATCAATTATGATACAGGAGAATGCCATTTTTTTTCCTCAAGGAGCACCATAATTGCCACCGCCTCTAAAGCACGGGCTCGCAATAAGCGTGACCCCAGCTATTTAAGGGAAGCAGCGCTGATGTTCCAGATATTTGTAAAATCCCCCCCTGCCCCGGCCGCCCGGGGATGGAGGCCGTGCCCCGCAGCACAGCTCCCGCAGCGGCGGTGCTCTCTGTCAAGGATGAAGCGAGCCGACGCTTCGGCTGGCCGAGGCTGCGGGGAAGTCCCCTGGGCGCCAGTGGACCTCCATCACCTTCCCCTCCGTGTCCTCCGACCGCCTTATCGAACGGGAAAATAGGGCGGTAGGCACCTTACGAAAAATATATTAAAAACCTCAGTACAGAAACAAAGCACTCCACTCCCTCTACAAGTCTCCCCTTGGGGAGAAGAATAGGGGAAGAGAGAGAGAGAGAGAAAGCGAATGAACCACATGTGACAGATGTTAGTCACACTATTTAATGCACCACTGGAAGACATTCGGATACTACGGTGAGGAGCAGGGTATAATTACCCATAGGGGATAGAAAAAGAAACAGGAAAAAGATACTCTTTAAAAACAAGATAAGAAACCATTCACTTTTGCATTATATTGTGCAAGAGAGCAAAACAAAAAAAAAAAGCAGGTGAAGACAAAAGCAAAAACATGGTTGAAAATAAATAATCCTTAGCTGGTCGTTTTCGTTGTGCCCCTTTGGGCATACGCATTGCAATAGCATTGTTCACTGCATATATGACATGACATGGAAGGCTATTTGTAGTCTGCACCTGATCACTGACTAGAGTCCATTCCAGAAAATAAGCAAAAATGTCTTTTTGAAGCTTTGCTTCATCTGCATGACCTCCTCATGGCAAAAAATTATCAGCTTGAACCCTTAGGAGATTATCCGGTTATCAAGGCTGGATCACCATTACGCAATAAATCTTCAGCAGTTATAGGGATCAATAATCGGTCTTAAAGGAGAGGAGATTATACAAAAACGATGCTTGATGTGCTTTTAGGAGCAGGGTGGTGTGGGGATTTATGGCTGGATCTGGCCCAAGAGCACGGGCTAGGTAAACAACCTCGAGTTTGTACCGCTCAAGTTTAAAACAGGGAGTGGAGCGGCATGCGTGCTCCCTGTTGAAGGAGCTAAGCTCTCGCAGGACGCGGGGAAAAAAGCGCTGGGATCCCCGCTGGGTGCCGGTCCTTATCCGAGGCGAAGCTGTGCGCGGCGGCAAGCGCGGGCTTGCACGGCCTTTTGATCTGCGGGGAGGTTCCTCCGCGGCACGGGGAGCTCCCCTTCGGCCAGGGCTGGGGCGAGGGGAGCGGGGCGGTTGGAGGGGCCCCATGGTAATGCGCAGGAGGGCAGAGCTGAAGGTGCTGTGGAAACCCAAACTGTGGATTTCCTGACTGGCTAGCAGTTAAAAGCTCATCCTTAACGTGGTACAAATATCTTTGCTTATGTACAGTTCTGTTTCTGAAATTGTTCCCAGCAAAAAATTAGCTGAGTGAAGAAGAAAGGAAACTGCAGCTGCTGGAAGAGGGCCCGCGGGGGGGGAGCAGCAGCCAGCAGGCAGGTGCTGGGGGAGCCGGCTCCATTGTGTGGTCAGGACGGAGGGACGCAAAAGGGACGTCCCTGCCTGGCATGTCTTAGTTTATGGGTCTGGACCAGGTCACATTTTAAGTCTGTGGGAGGCAGATTTTTAATCTCATCCACAGAAGCCTCCTGGAACAAGATAAGAGCTCAAATCAAACCCACATCTCCCTCTAGCAGGAGGGAGCACAGCGCTAGGATGGGGGGCAAGACTTCAAACACCAAAAATTATTAAAGATTGGTAACTGTTATCAAGGGAAACAGTACACTTGGCCAAAAGATGAAGTATGGTCAAAGGTGTTTCTATCTGAACCTGCTTAGCCTCTGATCCTAGATAAACACTAGGCCTGGTTGGACCGGCAAGCCCATCGCCTGCAAGCACCCAGCTCTGTACCTCGCTGCGGTGGCTTCAGGCTGTCCACCCAGCAATGATGTTCATCACCCCCTGCTCTGCCATTCAGATGTTGTCCCCCAGCCTGAGAAACTTATTGCAAACCCTTCTTTGGGAGGAGGAGAGCTGCTGCCAGAGGCAGTGCTTTGCACTGGATGAAAGCCAAAAGCTGGTCAGAAGACAGCCTTGTGTGTTCCCCTGTCCTGAATGCAAGCTGTCACCGCAGTGGCACCTGCAACCAGATGATCTTGCAATTACTGACTGCCTAAAACTCTGCTTGATAAAACGACCTGTTGCCTCTCTGGGTTTCTTTAAGAGGCATATAGGCCAGCAGACTCTGTGAAGGAAATACATACGTTTCCATCCCAGTGAGGGAAAGCTGGGACCTGCAATTGCTATCTGCCGTCTCCCAGCAGACAAACCCGAAGAAGTTCTCCCTGGGGAGGGAGAATAGATTTCTGATTCTCGGTCATTTCCCCTCTGCCCATGTTAGGTGACACATTTTGACGAGATGAAGGTAGCAGGGAAAGTTACAGGTTAGTAATCACATTGGTGGTGGCCCTAGCATCTCCTGGAGACTGTCTGGTGGTGAACAGAGGGACAGGTGTCAAAATATTTTACACACATTTAAGATGTTTGGGAGAATATATTGTCTGCAGGAGTCATGTATTAGCCTACTTTTGGATTAAGAATACTCTTGGGTAGCAGAGAGCAATTCTTATGATATAAAAACATCATGCTTGCTTTTCTAAGTCTCATTACTCCTCAGGATTTCGTCCTCATAATGGTGGGTACTTTGAACATCAAGTCTTACCCAGCTTACAGCTGAACATGTAGTGTATGGCTTTTTACCTGTCAGAGGGTACAGATATTATCTGTACCAGCCAGTAGAGGAATAAATATAGGTGGCAGAAAAATGACCTGAATGCTTCCTAATTGCACCAGTTGTTACACTTATATGTATTGCAGTGTCATCAGTCCCCGGGTTAGATACTGGGCCCCTATTGTGGCAGGAACTGCTCTGCTCTTTCTCTTAGTGATCCTTAGAGGACATGTCCCTCTTCAGCACAGCTGGGCACTGCTGCCCTACATTACCCCAGAGCATGCGGGTGGGAGAGCATCACGTCTGCCAAGCTTGGTCTCCGGCAACAAAACTCACACTGACCTTGAGGAATCCTATTTCCTTCTATACCAAACACCAAGCTGCCAGCTGGTGCCTTTTTTCATGCTGAAAACCCATTGACTTTGTTCTCCTCGTCCTCCCTCTTCCCTTCACCCTTTTCTGCAGCTTGCTGAGGAACTTGACTCTGGTGACGGATGCCCCTGAGCTGGCCTACCCTTCCCAGACTTTCATCTGGAAAAGGTTTGAAGAAGTCTTTCTCATCGCCTCTGGACTTATCTGCTATGCACCTGTGTTCAAGGCCTACTTCTACCAGGGGCTGCTGGAGCTCTATGAGGATAACGTACAGTATGTTGAGATAAGAGCTATCCTGCCTCCGGTATGTATTTTTTGGCTTCTCTAGCATTCATTTAAATCCTTATTTCTCCAAAACTTTTCTCAAGCCCTAGCTTGAATTTAGTTTTTAGATGTTTGCATACCTGGCCTTGTAAGGATGCTGGAACAGCTTGATCACATTCACAGGCCTTTGCTGGAGATTTGCATGCTCAAAGTGAGAGACACTTTGTTCTTAATGGTTAAGGAAGATACTGACTGTGGCAACAGTACAAACTGCCTTGTACCATCTGGCTGGGAGCTGTGTCTAATCTTGTAGCTTGGGAAGATGCATCTCAGCTTTGTCTGCGCCAGAATCACCTGTTCCGCTGTACCTGTTCTGGAATAAGGTCCCACCTGGAGCAGAGACTTATTCTGGAACAGTTGCATTATTTTAAATCTACAGCTTATTTCAGAACAAATTATCTGACCAGGATACTATACTGACTGCAGAACACTGTCTCCCACTGTTTGCAGACAGCCTAAAATTTGAGCTGGGAACTGCTCCTTGCATTGCTGCTAATGCAGAAATCTGCTGATGACAGGTTAGACCCGTCCCCCAGCACGCCGCCTGAGCCAGCCGGGTTGTCCTGCGGTGCCATGCTGCCCTGTGCCTTCCCCAGCACCCTGACCCCGCCACAGCTGCAACATCTCCCACCTCCTCAGTGGCCGTTTCCACCCTGCAGATGTGCATCTTCCATCCCGCCCTCCACAGCAGCTCCAAGCCAGGGAGCGCGGGCAGGGGGGCTCTGCCAGCGGTACCAGCTTGCTGCTGGCAGCACAGTGTCCAGTGACAGAGCAGCCATGGTGACGTCCCGCTGGTGGCCCGACTCCAGCAGGCGCCTGCCAGCAACGCTCTTAAATCATTGCCCTGGCGTGAAATGGCTGGCAGGCCCCGGCCAGCTGCAGATGAGCGTCTGCACCCCTGCAGACGTTGCTGGGGGTTGGTCATCAGTCTTCTGAACTAACCCCATCACTACCTGTCTTTGGGGTACCTGGAGAGAGAAAACAAGAGAAATGGCAAAATTCCTGTGCCGGTTGGGATGGACTGGTGGCTAGAGAAAAGGCACAAGCTTCCCTGCGGAAGCTAAGGTGAGCAGGGTGCGAGGGGAAGGGTGAGATAGTTGTGTGCCTGGAGGCCCTCTGCAAGGCTGGGACAACAGCACCGGCGCTGCCAAAGCTCGCCTTGCAGCAAAGCCCGCCAGAAGCGGTCACCAGAGTAAAGTAAACGAAAGCTGGGATTTAGTGCGAAACAGCAAACATTGCTGAAAAGCCCCCTGGCCCCAGCTGTGTTTGCCAGTTCAGCTGTGCAAAGCCCCAGGTTCCCACGGGCAGCAGTGGTGGAAACGTCCCCGTGATCATCTGCAGCCTCCCCGTGGCCCTGGGTGCTGGCAAGGGGATGCCAGGAGGTGACGTGGCACGGGGGCTTAGCTGGGGCAGTGCGAGGCCGCAGCACCCGAGGGGCAGCAAGAAGGTGGGCTGAGCCAGCCGGAGGGTGCAGCAGGAGGGTGAAAGAGGAAAGAACGGAGAGAAGGATAAGGGGAGAGAGGACGGAGTGATTTCAGCCTCTGTGATGGACTCCAGGCAGGGCCTTTGTGGGTTGGTATCAATCGGGCATGTAGGGTCTACAGCCCTGCTGGAATCGGGGCAAAACCCTGTGCGTAGCTCTGCTAGCGAGGAACTCGCAAAGCAAGCAGATGAGACAGAGCATGCAAAAAGGATTATCTTCCCCAGTTTGCAGCCAGAGAACTGGGAAACCGTGGCAGGACTGAGTGACTGACTGAAGGTCTCGCAGCACGCCCCTGGCCGAGGGGGGCTGAAGCTCAACCCTCATGCACCCAGGGGCTGCTCTGCTGGCGGACCGCTGCCGCAAGGCATGGAGCGCGAGAGCAGCCAGGTGGCCGGGCAAAATGCTCCAGCCTCTGATACGGACACAAGGCGGAGGCTGCGGTCTCCTCGGGGTGCTCAAGGGTACTTGCTTGCCGCGTCTGAGCACGGGGAAACTTGTTTCTCATAGCACATGCTAGGTAGGAGAACTGCTCCTTGCCTCTTGCCAGCCAGTAAAAGATTCAAGAAGAACATGTCCTGAACAGTCTTAACTGCTTTTTTCTGCCCCATCGCGAGGATTGCAGCACGTTGCTTCTCTGAAGTTTTTCTTCAGTTCGTTTCTCCCACCCGCTAATGAAACATCTCATCTAACTCCTGCTGGCCACGTGTTTTTCATCCTACAGGTGTACGAACTGGATGGCACTCGGCATGACAAGTCCTGGTCGGTGGCGACATATCGGGAGGTGACCAGGCGCTTTGTGGAGGAGCACCCCGACTTTCTCGGAGCAAAGGTCATATTCACGGCGCACAGGTAGAGGCTGAACCTGGCTGTGCGTAGCTGGCTGTGCGGTGGTGGTGGCGAGAGGGGTGCCCAGGCGGTGCCAGGAGAAGCGGGGCTTTCTGAGGGGTGGGCTGGAAGCGCTACCATTGCCTAGTGGTGCCCACGTGCGTCGTCACACCTGGGGTTTTGACTCCTAAAGCATTTCCCTCGCACGTGGAAGAGGCTGGGGATGAGAAATCGTCTATGTAGGTCTGCGTACGTGTGAAACCCCGGGGACAGCTCATGGCGCGTGCCCAGGAGATGAGCATCCACGGTGAGCCCCCGAGTGCAGGAATGAGCAAGGGGAAGGTGCTCCCTTGCCCCAGCTCCCGCGCCCGGACATGCTTGCCCTCCCCGCGGGGGCCAAGGCAGTGGTGGCAGTGCCCGAGCATGTGCACTGGGCTCTGCGGAGGTCCTCGGGGGACCCTGCAAATGCTGTCCCCCCGGCAGCCTTTGTACGGCACGCTCGTGCTGCTGTTCTCGGGCAGACGCAAGGCTGCTCTCCAAGTCAGCCAGATGCCACAATGTCATGTGAAGTGATCCTGAGCAAATACAACATACCTCTCAGCAGCGCTTACTCACTCTGGCTCGGCACGATGCCGTTTCCAGTTCAGAGCTGGCTTGCCTCTGGCCAGCTCGGGTATGGACAGGGCCTGTCTGCAAAATGCGCTGTGATGTTCAAGTCCAACAGAGCTGGGGGAAAGCTAAATTTAAAACTCTATTGAAATGCAGCTGCTGTCCCACCCTTCAGCAAAATGGTAGAGAGGAAAAAAAAATACTGGAACATTTTCTCTCCATGCTGTTGCATTCCCTGCTTGGTGGTATGCCTCACCTCAAGTGACTGAATTGTCTAGCCAGGCATTTCCTGGTCATTCAGGGGTTTCCTTTCATAATATCAATTTTCTACTGCTGTTACTCTGGAGACCTGAAGCTGGCTGTCAGATTCAGGAGCAGCTTGCATTTTGGAAATACCCCCGAGGGCCCCTGTTCGCAATTCAAACAAACCCAAAGAAGGCAGGCCTGTGGACGCGAGCTTTTGCACTGCTTTCTCTCTCTTGCTCTTCAGGAGGCTGAATGTTTCCCAGATTAAAGAAGCCATCGTCACTGCCATGGCACTCAGAGCCCGCTTCCCAGACACCCTGGCAGGCTTCGACCTGGTAACTGGATTTCTTCCGTGGCTTTGAGTTAACCCCTAGAGGTGAAATATAACTACGTGTATGTATGGCATATGTGTTATACCAGAGCCGGATCTGCTGCTGCTGTACTGAAATCAGTGTAAATGAATCAAAAATCCTCTAGCTTAGGATTTTGCTGACAGTAATTGAACAACAACAACAACAACAAAAACCACCCACCCTAAACTAATCAGCCCTTTATCTCCCACCCGAAACACAGCATTGTACTTTCAATGCAGTTGGCACTATGTGGCGATTTCTAGCTGTAATACCCACCATCTTCCAGAGCATGTTCAAAAACACTGTTTCTCCTTCTCCTTGCCAGGTTGGCAATGAGGATGAAGGTCATTCTTTATGGGAGCTGAAGGATGTCTTGACCCTCCCATATTCCCTGGGGGTCAACCTGCCATACTTTTTCCATGCTGGAGAGACTGGTAAGCATGAGGACTTGAGGCCTGTTACAGCTTACAGAGGTAGGAGGTGAAGCCTTGCAAAGCACAGCAGCAGCAAGCCTGGGTGTATCGAGATGATGGGTGTGTGTGGTCTGTTTTCCCTGTGCTTCTGCCCACATCAGCTTGTTGCTGCAGCATTCCTACGTGGCACCTCCCCTACCTGCTCCCTGCTCCCGAGGGTAAGCTTCATGTTGGTCAGCATCTTTGCCCTGCGTGTAGCACGGAGTCATGATGCAAGAGCTATTGCTGCTGCGAGTCCCAATACATTGTTCAGTCCATATGGGGGGGATTTATCCTAACTATGCGTGACAATTATGTATGACTAGTGCGTTATGCTTATTAAATTTTGACATCTACAGAGAAAATGTCTAAATCTGAACTAGTTGCCCTGGGCTCCCTTTATAGCCATGCTCAGTAACAGGCACTTCTAAGGTGTGCTGCATCTCATCCTAATGCACAGGCCGTTCCCCAGAAATGATTACTTCTCTCATTTGACTATGAACAGAGACCAGCAAGGTTAGCTTAGCTGTAAGAGCAATACTGTGGACATCTACAGCTAGGTGAGATGAGTGGCTATCTCCATGCTGAGCAATGTCCTGTGCAGATTTGGGTTCCCATTTCACTGAAAATGCAAAGTCGGAACTTGGAGCATGAGCCATCCTCTCACCTTGCAACTGAGACATGTATTAACAAAACCATCGAGCAGTTTGAGAAGATGTATTTCCCTATAGCACTGCAGTGATTCTTGCCTGTCTTTGCTCAGATTGGCAGGGCACCTCAGTAGACAATAATGTTCTGGATGCTCTGCTACTGAATACCAGCCGGATTGGCCATGGACTTGCCCTCATTAAACACCCAGTAGCCAAAAATTTGTCTCTGAAGAGGGATATTCCTGTAGAAGTCTGTCCCATCTCCAACCAGGTATGTTGGGAAAAGCTTAGGGCTTAGTGTTGGGACATTGGAATGGGATCTGCCTTAGCAGTGAGGAGCAGATGGGGGGCAGCCAGATGTCTTGTTGCACCCAGGCTGGCTCAGTTTCCTTTCCACCATGTTATGCCACAGTCTGCTATGTAGACGCATGCTGAGTGTGTATAAGGCATGTAATGCCAGTCAGCTCAAAATCATTTAAATTCTTGTCCAGGGAAACCTGGGAAGGCAGTCCTCCCTAGTGGAGATGAGGCCCAGAGCCAGGGAGGTGCCTAAAGAGACATAATAGAAAATACTTTAAAGCCAGGAGGGCTGGAGGCTGAGAAGCTGGGATAGCAACGGGGAGTCCTTTTGGTGTTGTAGAATTCATAGCCAGGGGGAACTCTTTTGCAGCACATCAACATGGTGCGCATTGTCCCCCGGGCACAGCAGGATGGGTGCTGTGGGGCAGAGATGTACTGGGGTGGGCCTGGAGGGAGAGAACCCTGATACCAGCCCCAGATGCCCTGGGCTAAGCGTCAGGGCAAAGATGTAAACAAAACACTGTTACTGAAATGCTCAGTTAAATTATTATAGATAAGCAGATGTTATTTGCACCACTGGCCTTGATTTAGGTGATTAACTTAAGAAACCAATCTCCTTGTATAGTCAGTGGAGAAAAGTAGGCTCCTCCTGCAGCAGTTCAGAGCATAATGCCTATTATGGCATTATCATCAACAGCCCTCTGGTGACTCTTCCTCCCTAATGACTACCTGCTGGCCCAGGCAGCTATAGCAGGTATGCGGTGCGATGGGTGCTGTAATGCAAACGTGGCTGCAGCAATAACCTGACGTGGTGCTGTCTCCTGCCCTTCCCCACCGAGGTCCTGCTGTTGGTAGGTGACTTGCGGAACCACCCCGCAGCCAGCCTCATGGCTGAAGGGCACCCCGTTGTGATTGGCCCCGATGATCCCCCTATCTTTGGGGCGAAGGGTGTCTCTTATGACTTCTATGAGGTGTTCATGGCCATTGGAGGGATGGATGCTGACTTGAGGACGTTAAAACAACTTGCACTCAACTCCATAAAGTAAGTTCCTCACCTCTCTTGTATAGCCATAGCAATGCTAAGGGGAACATCAGCCTGCTCTCTGAAAATCCACCTTTTTTGGGTTTTGGTCCCAGAGTCTCCTCTGCCACATGAACTGGGCTTCTGTTTATCCAAAGCCTTTTCTATATGTGTGTCCTCCAAGAGCAGGACACAGAGACCCCAGATTCTCAGTTTTTTCCCCCCTTTCCATCCTTTGCAAAGTTGCCTCCAGTGCCTGGTTCTGCACAGGGGAGAAACGTTATGTCCTGGTACCATTTGCCTATTTCTGCCTAACTTTGACTTTTTCTGGCATTTGCCATGGCCCACTGGGGAAACGCAGGAAAATAATTTACCAGAATGTAGTTCAGGTGCGTTTAACCACTTTTTCTGCTTACCCAGACAGCTATGAACGTCCCAAAATAGTTTGGCTATGGTGCCCAGGGTCTTTCTCTATGTTCCTAGAGTTTTGACTGTTTGCCAAATCCCATGCCAATCCCAAATCCCTGCATGGCCAGGGAGCCAACAAGTACTCTTATTTCTTACCGATTTGGACCAAGTCCAGGGGACATCTCAAAGCAACAGCAGAGCTGTCTCTTCTGTACTAGGCACTGGGTGCTGCTCAGCGAGCCCCCAGCTTATGGAGGCTGAGCTGTCTTGTTCTCATGGTGCAGGACTCAGTAGCTGTTGATATGCTGGGACGCTCAAGGCTCTGTATGCAGTGTTACTCTGGGCAGCATAGGTATGTCCTGAAAGGGTTAATCTGTTGCTGCTTCCTGCCTTTTCATTGTGGTCACTGATCTTGAAATAGCTACCCCCTTGTCTCCTGTCTGATACAGGCTTTTCTCCTCCTCACAGATACAGTGCCATGCTACCGGATGAGAAAGCCAAGGCCAAAGAGGTCTGGCAGAAAAAATGGGACCGGTTTGTGGCTGAGCTCTCCGATAGCTTTTTGAGGGAGCTTTAGAAGGGAGGAGACACATCTCAGAAGGCATTTGGCAAGCCAGAGTGAGCCAAGCTTATTGCCAAGAGGGAGCCTGCTTCTTCCAGGTGACTTGAGCAGATGAACGAACCTCCAAGTCTCACCTGGCCACGGGCGACTCGGGTAAGCTAGGCATAATGCTAGGAATGAGCTGCACTATCCTGTGAAAGTCAAGGACTGGAGGTAAAATGGAGCAGTCAGCCTTTTGTAACAACAACAGCAGAATACACTGCTCAAAATAGTCAAAACAATTAAAAATTGCCAATGACCAAACCCTGACATCCTTATTCAGGAAAAACATGCCTTCTAATTAGACTTAGTGGGAGATTGCCAACATGAGGATCTCTGAATTTCACCTTATCATTACAAAATGCAGACCTTGTCCGGAAACAGCTAAGACAAACATCCAGCCATTTGGGCCACTGACCTTCAGGAGAGCAAGGACTGAAAATGACTCTTGTTATGTTTAACCCTGGGCCTGCTGCCAAAATAGCACTGCTGGGTTGAAGAACCAGTCATAGGTCTGATGTCTGCTATTTCAGGACCTACCATGGCTGGAAACAAGCAGATGGAACCGTACAAATGTTCCCAGACCATCTAAGCTTGGTTGCACAGAGATCACAAAGCCAAAAAGAGGTGCCTCATTTGATGACTGTTGTTTCTCCCCCCCCCGCCCCTGCAGAATCCTTTCCTGTCCTCTGGTCACAGGGAAGCTAAAACACTTCTCAGCTGAGAAAAAACACCCTGGCTTCCCAGATCCAGCTTAATTAAGCTCTTACCCTGCCCTGGGATGTGTTAACGCCGGCCTCTCTGTTTATAGGAAGCGCCTTCTGATTCCAGGAGGTTCCACTCCCAGCTCTTGTTGCCTAAATCAGCGCACAAATGTGCCCTTATTCAGCCGTCAGACAGATACCCACCTTGGTGGAGAACTACTCTCACACTATGGATATCCAATATGTTCACTCGGACCCTTGTAGTTACCAGTTCTTTCACAAAAAGGTTTTGCAGCAGCTACATGATAAGTAGTGCCTAGACAAGCAGATTCCCCTGCTTAACAAGCTCAAAAACATCAGTGAAAGAGCTAGTTTCAGGGAGATTAAAAAAAAAAAAAATCTTAATCGTGGTGCAAAATAAATTCAGCAAAATCCTTCAGCACATATAGCCCAAGCACACAGCCAGGATCAACCAGCATCTCTCTGAGTTCAGTGCAATTGTCCTGGTTTGCATCAGCTAAGGGAGAGCTTGCAAAAGTTCTTGCTGAAAGATGTCCCCTCCTCAGAGCCTAAAACTTACGAGGGCTGACATTTCCTGACCTGACCAGCTTGGGCAAATTGGCTCTCTTTATGTTTTCTGCTAATTGTCCCAAGCTGCCTGGTCACAGTGTTTATTTCCACCAACCTTGGTTAAAACACCTTAGTGGGAGACAAACGTACTCACTACAGAAGTGGATCAAGCTGCACAGGCTGCACATCCCCTGTGTGCCCAAT
Organism: Anseranas semipalmata; assembly: GCA_013399115.1. NCBI lineage: Eukaryota > Metazoa > Chordata > Aves > Anseriformes > Anseranatidae > Anseranas > Anseranas semipalmata. Next base: position 41,030 of record VXAA01001691.1, read on the forward strand.
GTTAAATTGCCCGTGTTTCACAGCCTGTAAGCATGCATCTAGTTATCGCAGGCAAAAACAACAAAAACCCACAGCAAACTGAAGGTGTCTGGATTGCAGAAGCCAGCAAGGCAAACCACAGAAAGCAGAAGTGAGAACCCAGTCACACACCTTGTTAAGCAGGTGGACTCAGTGCTATGCTCTGCTTGCCCCTTCCAACCACAGCTGCCTTCACTCCAGGTCTCTGCCCACACACCCCACACCCTCCTCTGACCTGCCAGTAGTAGCTCTTTGCTGGCAAGCCTTCCACGGGCCTCAATGCAGATTTGGTAGTGGGATGAGCTTTATATTGGAGGAGGAGCCAGTGTAAAAGCACCTTTCTTCCTCCTTCTTCTCCTCCTCCTGCATGAGCAGAGCATGCAGAGCTCAGTCCCTGATGTAGGCATTCCTTGCAGTCCCATAACTGCTGACCGAGGAAATGCCTTATGTGTAATCCTGCTGAGGAAAGCTGCTGCAAACAGGTAGGATGGCTGCTAACCAGTGACCTAAGGCCAAGTCCCTCTGAGCCCCCCCAATAGTTCAGCTTTGCTATATGTGATCAGAGGAAGATCTTGCATTTGCCATGAGTTGCTCCTCCCCTAGGCAAGCCTTTTAGCTGCCAAGGTGAAGCTAATCATTAGAGAGGTGGTATGGGAGGAGCTGGGTTCCTTAGCACAGGTTGACGTGTGTCTCTTCTTTTCCTTCCACAATGGAAAGGCTTCAGCTCTTCCTGCATATGGTTTCTTGATGGCTTGAAGCACTGGTGGCCTGTTGTTTACCTGTAGTTCTGCCTCCTCATTACCTGCAAGTGTTAGCAGCAGGGCTAGCTCTTCTGTTTGCCAAATACTTGTTGGGACCAGTATCACCTTCCTAGAAAGTGCCTGTTCTGCATTAGGTCATTTGTCTACTTGGCATCAGCAGCTGTGACATGACATGGCCCAATATCTGGAGCCACCAGTGAGTGATGTTGGGATTACAGCACAGAAATCACTGGGGGTTTCAGATTGTACAGGTCTGAGGTGATCTGCAGATGAATCATAGGATCACAGAATGGTTTGGGTTGGAAGGGACCTTACAGACCATCTCGTTCCAAACCCCTGCCATAGGCAGGGATACCTCCCACCAGACCAGGTTGCTCCAAGCCCCATCCAGCCTGGCCTTGAACACTTCCAGGGATGGGGCAGCCACAGCTTCTCTGGGCAACCTGTTCCAGTGCCTCACCACCCTCTGAGTAAGGAATTTCTTCCTAATGTCTAATCTAAATCTCCCCTCTTTTAGTTTAAAGCCATTGCCCCTTGTCCTATCACCACACACCCTGACAAAGAGTCCCTCCCCAGCTTTCCTGTAGGCCCCCTTTAGGTACTGGAAGGCCGCTATAAGGTCTCCCTGGAGCCTTCTCTTCTCCAGGCTGAACAACCCCAATTCCCTCAGCTTCTCTTCCTAGCAGAGGTGCTCCAGCCCCTTGATCATCCTCATGGCCCTCCTCTGGACCCACTCTAACAGGTCCATGTCCTTCTTGTGCTGGGGCCCCAGAGCTGAACGCGGGGCTCCAGGTGGGGTCTCACGAGAGCAGAGCAGAGGGGCAGAATCACCTCCCTCGTCCTGCTGGCCACGCTGCTTCTGATGCAGCCCAGGATGCGGTTGGTTTCTGGGCTGCAAGCACACACTGCTGCTCATGTTGAGCTTCTCATCCACGAACACCCCCAGGTCCTTCTCCTCAGAGCTGCTCTCAATCCATTCTCCACCCAGCCTGTATTTGTGCTTCGGATTGCCCTGACCCAGGTGCAGGACCTCACACTTGGCCTTGTTGAACTTCACAAGGTTCGCACAGGCCCACCTCTCAAGCCTGTCCAGGTCCCTCTGGATGAAGCCCTCAGAAAGGTGAAACCTGACCCTACAGGCCTACATTTGGATTTGCAGCCCCTGCCCCCCCTTCTGCTGAAGGTATCCAAGGGTTGGTCAGATGGCAGAAACTTTCCCATCCTGATCAAGTATGTTTAAATGTGAACTTGAACTGAATGGAGGTCTCTGACTCTACTGGTATAGCTTTCCTCATACCTTTCTTTAACAGGGCATTGCTTTATGTGGGGGCTTCCCAGGAGTTGTCTTGGAAGATGAGCTGTAACCACTTTTAGGGCTGTAGAGTCAGACAGGAGGAAGGCTGGCCTGTTTTACAGCTAGGGATCAACTCTTCTTTAGACTGTGCCTTTTTTCAGAGGAAGGTGCAAACAGCAAAACCCAGACTGCATCCTCACCTCTCCAACTCTAGGTGTGCAAAAAAGGAGGGATTTAGGCTGGGCTGCAGCATTTAAGAAAGATGAATCCATTCAGATACCCTCAAAGGTTAGGGTAAACTTGGCTATGGGACTTGGCTGAGACTCAGCTTTTAGCATTTGCAGTAACATTTTAATGATTTTGCTGCCAGTCCATTTCCTTACTCTCAGTACCTTAGTTCTCTGATCACATTTATTGTGCAAATACATCATATATAATGCTCTCTTGCCCATTCCCTTCAGAACATAGTATTTATTTAAATCTTTAAATGTGTTTCCATTATTGGGTTCCATTATTCTTCCCCCCTCCCTTTTTTTTTTT